>PVKU01000391.1:0-506319 GCA_004027475.1 Anoura caudifer
GATACAGCACCTAAATTTGTTTTGAGAAAATTCAGCCCTATCAATTTCTAGATGAGTCATAAAACACAAATCTTTGTCATTCAAGGCTTAGATCAATATTGAAATACATTAAAATTTCCACTCTCTCTTACCTTGAACAAGTAAAAAATTCAATTTAAGTGGTAAAGAATGGTCATTTTATTGATTGTGTTACCTTTCTTAGAAAAAGATAGACAGCTTAAAAGATTTTGCATTAGCAGTCTTTGAAAAGCAAATCTTAGATGGTATGTTTCACTGGATATAAAAATGATAGAATTAGCTTTGTTGTATGAAAAAGTAAAAATTTCACTGAACATTTTTATACAAGTTTCAAACTGTTAAAATATTTGGCACGGATGCACTGCTAAGTGTATTTCTCTTTTTAACTTTACACTTATCTTGTGTGTGCAGCTGATATCTCTAGTATCCAATCAGAGACAGATTTTCATCCTGTGGTCCAGGGAATCATGTACACAATTCCTTTGACACTGATGAGAGATGAATACACAAATCCAGCCCACTTACTTCAGTGAAAATGGACCCATAATTATTTTACACTGAAGAAAAATACAGTGATAAAGTTTAAAGATGGAAAAAAATACAGTTAAACTCTTGAGGTGTACCATTAGTTAATGATAGTCAGCAAACATTATATTTTGCCTTGAGGATGGTGAGTTCCAGATTTTCATTTAGGTGCTCATGAATTCTAATAATCATGGCTCTCTACATAATAGCAAGAAATCTAAAAAACATGAATGATAGGTTTTTCACATTTCAGTGAACTCAAAAGTTAAAACTAAAAAGGAAAGGTAGGCTTTTTACATATTTTCTTCTACCTCTATTTTCCACTAAGATCTTTGTTTTGAAATAAGTATATGGATTTCCTATAAATATTTAGAAATTGAGAATATACAGTATTTCACACATAAAGACTTTGCACCTATTTAAAAAAATGTGGATCTTGTATAAGACTCCAATACTGTTTCTGAAATAGTATTTTCAAGATTATATCAGCATTTCTAAGATTTGGGGGGAATGACTTGGCATAGTGTATCAGAACAATTGCCCCCAAATAAGCATCCTAACTCTGATGGCAGCAAAAAGATACATGAAATGAAAAGTTAAGGTTATCCAGCAAAACATTTTTTATTTTCTTAATAACCCAGTAAATATCTACTATTCATTAATTGACCTAGGTCATTTATTTATATATCATCAGACTATATGGCATTTCTGGAGTAATGAATTTTATTATAAAAACCATGATATGTGGTAACCCCTTTACTTCCTCTATTTTTTGTGTGTGTTCTGAGTTCTAGCGTAACAGTTCTGGCAAGAAAATCATTCTACTCCATAGTTCATAACTCTGTAAGATCCTTTTGCACTCTATATTTTATTTTTGATTTGCATCTTAATTTTAATCTGTGTTCTTTCAATGAATACCCTGCTCCTCTCGTCTCACATATAAAAATATCAACAATTGGCAGGATTCTGTTAGCTACTCTCTTCATAGTATCACAGAGGGTTAATATTTTCAGAAAATAAATCCATGAGCTATAAATTATAATGCAAAACAATCTAAGTGGAATACTTATTTTATAAGAAATAAATAGTATTTCATATCAATAAATATTTGTTAAGTGCCTCCTATGTGCCTTTTCACTGTGCTAGCTAATGGTGCTAAAGCAAATAAAATCCAACCTGCCAGAAAGTGGCTTGTATTCCTACAGTCAAAAGCATTCCCATAAAACAGCCACCTTCAAAGGAAGCAGGACATAAAAAAATGTTAATAAAAACAGATACCAGAAAATAGTTAGTAGTAATATTGCAATTAATTGGACAAATTATTTCCCCTAATATTAAAAAAGAACAAATGTTTGTTCTTAGTTTTATCATGGACTTTATGCTTTTAATTCACACTTCAAATTAAAGCAAAGAGGCAAACAGATAATGAGGTATGATTCTGGAACTAATCTCATTCGTAAACAAAAGTATGTAAAAGATCAGATTCCAAAAAGGAGGTTTTGGCCTTGACATTCAAAACTTAATTTGAGGTGAATGAACAAAGGCATTTCAGTGCCTACTATGAGATGGAGATTGTTTGATGCCATAATTGTAGAAAAAAGGTAATATGCTAGAATGGAGATAAATTGAAGGGAGGACACATAGTAAGTAGTACCTTTGTACTATAGTAGCCCTCGCTGTGAAAAGGTAGATACGATGCTCTCTAATAATAGGCTCACTGGTTCATAGCAGCCAAAATCAAATACAGTTATTTTTACAGAGCTTAATTCTAATACTGGAATCTCTTGCAACATGCAGCAATGCTTTTCTCCTGCAGGAAAAGCTGTAAGATATAACGCTCTATTCCTGCAATCACCTTTTCCTTCCTCTGGAGCTACTAAATATCCAACGTACAAACTCCATTCTCCTTCCAATTCTAGGACCTAAAGCAGGAGACAATAAGCCTCTCCAGATCAATACTTACAATTCCCTATTAATTTATCTTTGCTCATAGCCCAACACATAATCCTGTTAATTAGGTTTTTATCACATTCTTCACTCTCCATCATTCTATTATGCTTTTGCAGTGTTTCCAGTTCTAACTTAACATCTTCCTTGGGTTATTTCCCAAGCCCCCATTCTAGCCACCTAGTCTTTAGCATCAGTTTTGCTCTTAAAACAATCCCTCAGCATAGCTCCTAGGCCTTGGCACCTGATGGCAGCAACATCAACACCAACTTTCTATCTCAGCCTGGCCCAGTTTCAATGCTGATGCACTTTCCACCCATGTGTACAAATGACTGCACAAATTGTACACATGGTCAGTTTGTGTAGGCACGTGGACAGAGCTTACAGTACTTCTTGAATACAAAGCTACGGGCCAGACTGACCACCCTTTACTAGTTCCTGTCACTGTAACTCCCACCTTCTGTAATGCTCCAATCCAAATGATCTCTTACCCCAATACATTTTGCTTCAATTAATATACCATGTGCTATAAATTATAAGATTAAGATTGTTAAATTGATACTTTGGGTAATATTTTAAAAACTGTGTTGTCAGAAGGTTGAATGCAACTGGGAATATGCATTAGGCAGATGTAAGAAAGATAGATATTACAAGGGAGGGCGCCAAAACACCCTTTAGTGCACGCTTCCCCTGTGAGGTGAGTTTTCTAGAAACCCATCTGTATCAGTGTGCCTACTGGTGGTGTTGTGAGAGGCTGAGTTTGGCTTCGGTGAAATTTTTTTGAAGATTCTTTCAATGTGTTTGCCCATTTCATGAAGGGTGATTCATGAGCACACCTGCCCACACTGCACTGAGTATTCAGCAATTTTTGGCCAAAAGCAGCATGACCCCTATGCCCCACCCTCCCTATTCACCAGATCTTGCTCTAGCAACTCTTTTTTGTTTCTCCACGTGGAAGAGGTAAAACAGAAAAACAGCGGAGGCACTAAAAGGCATCAAAACCAACGGGTTCAAATGCTGTTTTGAGCAGTGGAAAGAACATCTCGATAGGTGTATTACATCAATTGGAGAGTACTTTGAAGGTGACTGAAGTTTAACATGTAAGAATTAATACATTTTTCTAAATAAGTTCTGTTTTTTGGGAGGTCTCCCCTTGCACTTTATTTACAGAAGGAAAACAAGAGAGAAGCAGCTAAGAATGACCAAGGAAATGAAAACAGTGAAGACATTAAATTGGCTGAAGTGCACTCTTCATAATAGAATATGAGAAAAGACATCAAAAAGGTGAACTGAAACAAAATTTTAAGAGGCCTATAAATTACCGAAACCTATAGCCTCTCTTATGCTTTTTCATCTAGACTCTGGAACCCTTCCTACATCCTCTTGTTATTTGTCCATAATATTTCACTATCTAGAAAACTTCAGGCTAATGGGTATAAGATTTCACTCTTTACTCTCTACTTTATATTATAAACAAAACAAATAACCATCCTAACATTTGGTTGTTCATTACTGTATATAAAAGTTTTAATAACAAGCATAACTTATCAATTCTAAATAATTTGATATGCATAGTTGCACTTTATTAAAATGCGTAGATGTTTTCCTACCAAATAATCATTTTAATCCCCCAGGTGAAAATTAATATGTCCATTAACAGCACTATCCAACTTCACTTTCCACAGTTCCTCTAGCAAATATCTTGGTATAGTTAGGATAATTTGCTTTCCATTCACACATGTGCCAAGCTAATTCTCACCTCCACAACATTGGTTGAGAAGTTTTTGTAAATTCTACCCTTGATCTTTTCTTTTTTGACAATCACTTTCTTGTATGTTACACCACTATGTATGCTTAATTATATAGACATATTGGTCATTATTTTAATGCTTCATCTTAACAAGAAATTCCTACAGAACAAAAGATTTTCTTTTCTTGATTTTCCCAGTGTATTCTGAAGTAAAATATAAAAAAGCACTGAAGTTAGAGCATTGAATTTGCAATTTAAAACAAAGTTTCAACACTCATATAAAAAGATCTATATTGATACCTATTTATATGTATAAACATATGTCAGTATACATCTACTGCCTTAAAGCTTAAAGGCAAAGCTGATGTGGTGATAAAGATCATGAAATTCTGCACTATAACACGTGGTCTATATCATTGTTTCATGGATAGAAAAATCAACAACTGTCTCGAAGAGCTTTGAAAATTCTCTCCCTTGGCAATGCTCAGAAACTTTCTCTCTACACCAGAAATTTACTACCCTATCAGCAACCTTAAAATTATAAAATTTTCAAAAACTTGAAGATAAATAGTATATTTTTGCACATTGAAATTAAAAAAATTTGAATATAATGACATAAAATACAAATACAGGACAATAGATTTAAATCTTAAGCATAATACAATAATTAAATTATACAATGAAGATTTAAGATACTGCATTTTTTTCTTCAGTGCTATATTATTTAACAGAAAATTTGCAATGCCAGAGTGATTGTGAGGGTCAACATATGGAACAATGGAAAATAATTTAGAACCCTGAATAAATTCTTAAAGATGAAAAAATGAATTATGATAAAGGCACTAAGATAATTAAATAAAAGTTTGGTTTTTTTTAATGGTGCTGAGCAGCTAGTTACCCCCATATGAAAGAATTGTTTAACCCCTATCTCATACTATATAAAAATTAGCTCCAAATAAATAATAGGCCTAAGTTTAAGACCTAAAATTATAAAACTCAAAGTCTTTCAGACCTTGGCTTATACAATGATTTCTTAGTTGTAACATGAAAAGTATGTGACAAACAAAAAGAAGATTAATTGGTTTTAATTAAAATTTTATGCTTTGAGAATACCACTAAGAAAGTAAAAGAAGAATCTGCATAATAGGAAAATATATTCAAATCATAAATGTAATAAGAGTTTTGTATCAAAAATATATAAGGCATTCTTACAACTCATCAATAAAAAGACAACCTATTATAAAATAATCAAGAGGATTTGAATAGACATTTCTCCAAAGAAGATATTCAAATGCCAATGAATACATGAAAAGATTGTCAGCACCATGAGTCACTATGGAAATGCAAATCAAAACTACAATGAAGTACTATTTCAAATCCACTAGGATGGCTATGATTAAAAACAAGCAATCACAAGTGTTGGTGAGGATTTAAAGAAAGTGGAACTTTCATACATTGATGATACAAATGCAAAATGGTGCAACTGCTGGGGCAGTTCGGCAGTTCCTCAAAACGTAAACATAGAATTATTATATCATCAAGTAATTCTATAAGTAGGCATACACACCATAAAAACTAAAAAATATGTCCACACAAATATTTGTACATGAATGTTCATAGTGGCTTAATTCACAATAGCCATAAATTGGAAGCAATTCAACTAATGAATGGATTTTAAAATGTGGTATAAATATATAATATACATAATAAAATGAAATATTATTCATCCATAAAAATTAAATGTTGATACATGTTACAGCATGGATGAATCTTGAAAACATTATGCTCCCACTGGCTGGTGTGGCTCAGTGGATTGAGTGCTGGCCTGTGAACCAAAGGGTTGCTGGTTCGATTCCCAGTCAGGGCACATGCTTGGGTTGCAGGCCAGGTCCCCAGTAATGGGGCACGTGAGAGGCAATCACACATTGATGTTTCTCTCCCTCTCTTCCCCTCTGCCTAAAAATAAATAAATAAAATATTAAAAAACAAAACCATTATGCTAAGTGAAAGAAGCCAGGCTCGAAAGGCCACATACTCATATTCATCACTCCCTTTTTCCAAATGGGAAGTTTTTATTATGTTTATTCTACTTCGTGCCATGTTATATATGGCGTATGTGGAGAGCATGTTTTATATTTTAACTTACAGTTTGCTGGACCATTAATTATCACATCTTGTTCAAGTGACTGTAACACTAGTAGTATTCCAACTGGAATTAAATTTGGCTGAATAGTGACATACTCAATTTCATTGATTTCCAATCTAATGTTTACTATTTCTTTCCTTCTGCCCTGGATTTAATTTGCTCTTTTCTAGTTTTCTAAAGTGGAGAGTTAGGTCATTATTTTCAGATCTTGCTTCTTTTCTAACATACGCATTCAGCGCTGTAAAGGTCCCTCTAAGCACTGCTTTCACTGCACCCCACAAAGTTTGGTTAAGTTGTACTTTCATTTTCACTTAGAGTGGACCCTTGAACTATACAGTGGTCGGGGATCCTACCATCTCTCCTAAACCCCCACCCTGGCCGTTTGAAAATCCATGCCTAACTACTCATCAGCCCCCTGATACATGGATTCCCAATTACTGATCAAAAATATTCTGAAAAAAATGTTATGTTTTTGCTGATGTGTACTATGTAATTAGGCCTATAATTGTTTTATCTCTATGAACCTTTATACACTTTTTATTGTCATTATTCCATAAACAATGCAGTATAACTATTAATATGCTATCCACATTGTATTAAATACTATAAGTAATCTAGAGATGATTTAATGTACACAGGAGCATATGTGTAGGTTATATAACAATATGTAAGCCATTTTATAAAAGCCATTGAGCATTCTTGGATTTTGATATACTCGTGAGGCCCTAAAACCAATATCCCATGGAGATTGAGAATGACTATACTATGTTTTTTCCTATACATGTATATCTATCATAAAGTTTAATTTATAAATTAGGCACAGTAAGAGGTTTACAATAACAAATAGAATGTGACAAATTATAACAACACACTATAGTAGAAGTTATGTGAATGCGGTCCCTTTCTGATAGCAGATCTCCTAAGTGAGATGGCTCCTGAGTGACTAATGGGTAGGTAGTTTATACAGCGTGGATATGCTGGAGGAGTGAATGATTCACGTCCATGTCTCAGTTTAACTCACTTAATTTTCCTTCATTCACCTCAATGACCAAAGTATTTGCTATTACTATAAGCACTTTATAGTTCCTATCCCTTTGCCTTTTCAGACATTATGCTATTATTTAAACCCTCTGCTCAATTTTCTCCATTTTCTGGTGCCCTCTCAGTTGACCTTGGCGAATCCCATAGTTTTATATCTCAGATTATGTATTAAATTACTATTCACCTGCTGCTTTTCAAAACTAATGCTGCAATTGCTTGGTTTCAGATCTTGCGTATTCACATCCATGGAGCTAAGCATAATAAATGGTGTCACAGGCTGATTTTCCAGAATGGAAGTACCAAGACAAAGGTAAGTGCCCAAAAGGTTTATTGGGAGGTTAACACCCATTAAAGGAAAATGAAAGAAGAAGAATAAGCAAGGAGAGCCAAAGTTTCTCCCAACCATTCAGGAGCCCCAGAGCAAAGTCTGTCTATCTGAAAGTCCCACACTGAGCAGAAATGGCCAGGTCCTTGTAACACTGCCTTACTCAGTAATTGCCTGGAGGGCACCTAGAGTACAGCGTGACCTAAACTTGAAAGCAGAGGTAAACACGGGTCTTCCACTTCAGGAAACAAACAACCCAATGAAAAAATGGGCAAAAGACTTGAACAGACACTTCTCCAAGGAGAATATTCAGAGGACCCAGAGGCACATGAAAAGATGCTCAGCATCACTAGCCATCAGAGAGATGCAAACTAAAACCACAAGGAGATACCACTGCACACCAGTGAGAATGGCCATCATAAACAAATCAACAAATAAGTGTTGGAGAGGATGTGGAGAAAAGGGAACCCTACTGTACTGTTGGTGGAAATGCCAACTGGTGTACTCACTGTGGAAAACAGTATGGAATTTCCTCAGGAAACTAAAAATGGAACTGCCTTTTGAACCAGCAATTCTACTGCTGGAATTATATTCTAAGAACCCTGAAATACCAATCCAAAAGAACCTATGCACCTCAATGTTCATAGCAGCACAATTTACAATAGCCAAGTTTTAGAAGCAACATAAGTGCCCATCAGTAAATTAGTGCATCAAAAAAACTGTGCTACATTTACATAATGGAATACTACACAGCAGAGAGAAAGAAGGAGCTCCTACCCTTTGTGACAGCATGGATGGAACTGGACTTGGAAATGGAGAGCATTATGCTAAATGAAATAAGCCAGGCCATGAGGGACAATACCATATGATCTCACCTTTAACAGGAACTTAATAAAAAAAAGCAAGCAAAATATAACCAGAAACATTGAAAGTAAGAACAAACTGACAGTAACCACAGGGGAGGTGGGAGGGCATAATGGGGGGAAGGGTTTTCAGGAACAACTATAAAGGACACATGGACAAAACCAAGGGGTGGGGTGGGAGCAAGGGAGGGAGGTGGGTTTGGCTGGGATGGGGGGAGTGATGGAGGGTAAATGCAGACAACTGTAATTGAACAACAATAAAATAATTAAAAAAAAAACTGACAGTTGAGGTGTCGGCTAACTGCATCCTTGAATCCGAGCAGCTTCAAATGGCAGATGCATAACATCCTGGTATGCATCTGCGCTAGGTTTATTCATCTACCTCCAAGTCTTCTCCATTTAGTCTCAGTAAAATCTTTGATTAAAGGGAACAGTATTTATTGTATTTTTACTGCCAGTGAGGAGCAGATGGCCTAAAACCTAGAAAGCTCATAATAAATACCAGGGAAACTTAATGAAATGGTTAAGTTTACCCCTTTACGTGTTGCTGAGGTCATTCGGCAACAGCTTCAGTTCTAAGCCACCATTGTTGCTTCTTTGGACCCCCCCAAAAGGCTGAATTAAACATAAATTAAATTATTCCTAACCTTTGGTAGCCCCAGTATGTGCTCTCAAAACTCTTCTGATAAATAACCCATACTTCTACCTGACACTAAGTGCCACTGTTTCCCAATGGTGTTAAAATTTAGAAAAACTCCAATTTCTTTCATCAGACCCATTAGATATAGAATATTGACTAGTAAGAATTTAACTTTGTATACTCTTCAGAATTCCACACTTTCTATAATCAGTCCCTACCCAATGAGTGAGCTTTTCCTAGTTATTTCCTTCCACCTACAAGTTTCAGAATAAAATCTGCTTGACTTCCATTTTTCAGGCCTTAGAGTTTATTACAGTGCTAAAGGCATTCTAAGAATTCAAAAATACCCATTTGACATGAACTGTATTATTGATGAGGCTCCAAAATGACTGATAGACCACAAAGGGCAATTTTTAGAAAAGATATAAACATGTCATTACTAGAATGTAGTTGTACATTATATACAACTACTTTCTCAGAGTTGTATAACCCAAAACAACACCTCAGAAGCTCTTTAACAATAAAGGTCAGTTTCTAGTATAAGGAAGCACTCTCAGTTCGCAAAACAATAAAATTTTAAAAATCAAAATACCTATCCATAGTTTCTTTTTAACGCCTCACATAATAAATTGAGGTGACTCATTCCACATCTGAATCTCATACAAGATCAACCTTCTCAATATTTTCTTAATATCACTTACTGTGAAACTAGACAAATAAGAGGGCAAAAGGAGATTCAATATTTTGTGGCTTGTAATATGATGAAACTGATTATTCTTTCCCTCTCCTCCATATTTACCTGAATTTAAATTAGGTGCAAAAAAAAACACCCTCAAATATGATCAGTTCCTTGGATACAGAAAATTCAAACAACCTTGCCTTGCCATGAAGGCTTTGCTCTGCACAATTCTGGGGCATGTCTTCCACACAGATGGTGATGTAAAAGGACTCATACACTGTGCGATGCTGTGGCCCCAATTAGGTGACTCTTTCTCTTTCTTCTCCTACTCACATAGAGCGTGTAATCAACCCTCTCATTTTTCTAATTATAAAAAACTAAACTTTGTCAAAGAAGATAAATCTATGAAAAGATGTTCAACATCATATGCCATTAGGAAATTGCAAATTCAAACATTAATGAGATCCTATTACACACGTATTAGAATGGCCAAAATCCAGAACACTGACAACACCACATGCCAGTGAGGATGTGGAGCAACAGGAACTGTCATTCATTGCTGGTAGGAATGCAAAATGGTACATCAAATTTAGAAGACAATTAGGCAATTTTTTTTACAAAACTACACATGCTCTTACCATATGATCCAGCACACATGTTCCCTTATATTTAACCCTCTAAAATTAAAATCTGTGTCCACACAAAAACTTTCACATGAATATGTATACCAACTTTGTTCATAATTGCCAAAACCTGGAAGTAACCAAGATGTCCTACAATAGATGGATGAATAAATAAATTAGTACATCCAGGCAATGAAATATAATTTAGTGCTAAAAAAAATGAGTTATTGAGCCATAAAATAGTGTGGAGGAAATTAAGTACACATTACTAAGTGGAAGAGGTCAATCTGACCAGGCTACATACTACACAAGTCCATCAGTATGGCATTCTGGAAAAGAGAAAACCATGGAGACAGTGAAAAGATTATTGGTTGCTAAGGGTTGGGGGACGAAGGGATGAACCTGCCGAGCACAGAGGATTTTTAAGGCACTAAAACTATTCTGTATGACACTCTCTAATGGAGGATACACATCATTATATATTTGTCAGAATCCACAGAACGTACAACACCAAGAGTAAACCCTAATTGAAACTATGGACTTTGGGAGACAATGATATGTTGATTTAGGTTCATAAATTACCGCAAATGTACCACTGCAGGACAGGTTGTACATGTGAGGTGACAGGGAGTGTATGGAATCTCCATACTTTCCACTAATTTTGCTAAGAACCTGAAAGTGCTCTGAAAAAATAATGCTTGTGAACTATAAAAAAGAATTGATTTTGTGGAATATGACACAAAACAGAGGTTCTGAAGGCATTATTTCTATAATGATATAAATAATGGAGGTATAATCTTTTTATCCGAAATGAAAAATCTTTTCTGTTTTACTATATAAATAAAACATGATTTCTGATTAGAAACAAATAAAAACTAGCAAATAATTACTTAATATTCTGACACCTAAACAGCCTCTATTAATATCAGCTTTCATATATTTCCATGTATATGTAATACAATTAAAAAGTTACATTATATCTTTGAAACCTTATTAAAATTATAATATATTAAAAGATAACAGTTCATTGGGTTTAAAAAATAAATCTATGAATCTTCAGGAAAATGTATTTAATATTAGTTAATGGAAAGAGTTCACAGGAGGATTGTGAGAACACTTTTGATCTATTCTGTTGTACAAAAAATGTCATGTTTTTAGTAATGAGAAAAATGAATCTTCGGAAGGAAAAAAATCAATGAAGTACTCTAGAATTTAACCAAATCAGCAGTTCTAAAGCAAACCTTACTTCAGTATAGATGACTGCCATAGCAGGTTACACGCGGTGTTCCCAGAAACTATGCAACGCCATAGGAGAGTACAAGACGTCCATGTGCTAGAAGTGGTGCCAAGTAAGAGGCCCCTGCCACAGAAAGCGGATTGGATTGCTCTGCTGACCCCTTTCCTCGCTTTGTTGATAACAGGGAAGAACGCATGCACCGGGTCCAGAAATGTCCAGACAAAGAGTGCAATGGCTCCCGACTATCACTCTTTCTTACTGCTTTCTCTCCTTCCTAACAAAATAGGACTGAACCACCTTAAGAAGGCATCAAATATGAGTGTGTGGGGCAGGAGAAAAGGGAACAATTAAGCTGCCTCTGAGATAAATACATGGCAAATTGATTTCCCCTCTGAATCTCTTTCCTTTTGGCTCCAATGGGTATGACTTTCTCTCATATATATACTTACTAAAATTCATGTTTGCAATAGAATACGTAAGTAAAAGAGATGAATGAAGCCAATGAAAGTTAGATAACGAAGAATATATCCTTGTCTAGTCCAGATTACTAAAATTTTGCAATGGAAATTTAGGCCAAACTGCCAGTTAGTAACTTCTTTATTTGTTATCACTCCTACATATTCTCCTTGTTGCTCTTCGAGGAAAAGGGGTGAGTATGCCAAAGAATATTTCAAATATTATTGGGAGCCCCAGCAAAATCAATAATAATAATATAGATTTAGTCTCTAGATTTCTCTAAAACTCATTATAATAATGTATAAGTTTCCCTAAAACTTGATCTGGTTGCCACCATAGTGCTATATTTATGTTGGTCTGCTCTGCAAGAACAGGCACTCTCTAACTAATAACTGCAAAGCGTGCATAAATACTGTCCCTAGCAATTGTTTCAATCCTTAATTTCTTCTATTCTGATTGAGTTTTTAACATATTCCTTCTTCTTGGCTCCTGACTTTTGGTCCTATATCTCACTTAAAGCTTATTCTTGTACCATAAACTCTGGGCTTCCCAGCACATTTCCTGACTGAATGTAACTTGAACTCGCTCCTCAGGATCCTTCCAGGAATATGGAAAGTTTTAAGCCCTTTGGACAAAATATATTTCATCTCAAAACAGAAGCAGATTCAGCAATTGATTAATTTTTCTAAATACTGAAATTTGAATTCCATTCTTGACTAATGCTTTTCATTACTTTGCCAGGGGCATCTTTAAAAAAATGAACTCTAATATTAAATGCCACTATTTTCCCACCCCCTCCCTTTTACCTAATCCCTGACTCTTCCAATGTTTCTTGGATGCTAGGTTCTCTTAAGCACTCTAGGGCATCAATTGTCTCACTACAGCTTTAATAAATCAAACTCCAAGTAACAAAGACTAGATAGATAAGTAGTGAAAATAGTAAAAAAAAAGTAAACAGTAGTGAAAATAGTAAAAGAATCAAGTAAGTAAGCTGAAGAGGAGAAGACAAATAAAGCCAAGAGAAGATGGAGCAACAATTTCATACAGAGTATTCAGAGATGAAACTTCAAATTAAAATCGATTTCAATTACTTTAAGGAGTTGAGCTGAGAGTATTTTCTGCAAAATTCTATGAATCAGAGTTATAAGCAATGAAAATTATAGGACAATGTATATATTTATGTAATATGGATAAACAGTTCTTGATAAAAATGACATGAATAATGTTGTGCTTAGCAGAATTATCAATAATATCAAAGACCTTTAGAAAACTTATAATAAATATATTTTACCAAAAGATTCATAAAATTCAAAATACATCTAAACCCCAATATACAAGGTCTGTCCTGAAAAAGTCCAGCCACTGTTAATATAACAAGAATGGTTTGTGTGACATTGATGTAAACCAGCAGCCAAGGAGAGTGGACTGGAATGAACATGCATGAACAATGACAACTTCACTGTACTAGTCAGTGGGGGCTGTAGACACTAATGAATGAGCATGTGCACTGTGTGGTTATCACATTCAAAATTACTGAATGGGTAGAGCAACAAATCTGCATCCAATTTTGCATTAAGCTTGAACATTCCTCCATGAAAACTACTCAACAACTTAGATGATTCAGATGGCCACAGCTATGGGCAACTGGTGATTGGCAGCTTCATCACAACAACACACCCATTCACTCATCATGTCTTGTGCAGTTTTTTTGCAAAACAGCAAATCACTCAGGTAGCTCAGCCCTGCTACAGCCCAGATTTGGTGCCCTGTGATTTCTGGCTTTTCCCAAAACTAAAATTATCTTTGAAAGGGAAGATTTCAGACCATCAGTGAAATTCAGGAAAATATGATGGGGCAGCTAATGGCGTTTGGGCGAACTGTGTGAGGTCCCAAGATGCCTACTTTGAAGGGGACTAAGACATCATTGTCCTGTGTACAATGTTTCTTGTATCTTGTATCTTCTTCAATTACTGTCTCTATTTTGCATGGTATATGGCTGACTTCTTTCTGGACAGACCTCACACAATGATATATTCTATGTAACTGCATAGATATCAAATGAAATAACCTTTGTTAATATGAGCATTTTACTCCTATTGATGCACATAATAGTTACCTACCATAACATAACCTCTATCCACATATATGGATATATGAATATATGGATATGTGCATTGTACATATGCACACTTATCTGCATGAGTATTTCTAAATGCGTGTGTACATGTGTGTGTATATGTGTGTGTGCATGTGTGTGTGTATATATCTCCAAATTGGTATACTAGCATATTCAAATTAGTTAACAGTATACAACATTCAGTGAAAGTCTTCTCTGTATAAAGCATATAAAAACAAGTGACATATCTAAAATCAGTGAATCTATAATCTGCAGAGAGGGCCAAAAGACACCTGACATGAACATTATCATTGTATAAAGCATACTGTCATCTGGTGCAAAATAATACAATGGCACTGAGTGCTCATGTGGGAAAAGTTTTGAGTAGGATGCCTTTGCCTTTTAACCCTATGCTGTTATTCAATGAATAATATGACATTTAAGGACTTGAGGACATTTCTGTGCCGTATTTAGAACACCTGTCCTCAATTACATTGAAAGGGACTAATGACTATCTGCACCTTTTTGTAAACCCTTCTAATCATGTTAATATAACAGAAATATCTGTACCTCAGGCTACTCAGGAAGAGTGCTGCATATGATAGAGTTTATCTATCACAAACAGTGCTTTACAAACTATAAACATTTCAATCTTGTTCATTATAGTATTACATGTCTTCTTTCTGCCATTACCTCATGTCCAAATCAAAACAAAAAGCACAAACTCCTGCGTGAGAAGACCTGAAGACAAGTCCTAGCAATGATACTTAACCACGTGGTTTTGTGAGATAACTAGCTCCTCGGAGCCTTAGTTTTCCTATTTATAAAAACACTTATCTTACAATGTTGTAAAAAAATAAATTACCTACTATATGCCAAATACCCAGCTCAGTGCCACACACTAGGCACGCAATACATATGTTTCTTTTACTTCCAGTGTGTCCTCAAAGCAGTACATAATTTAGCATAAAACAATGAATGAGTATTATACTATATGTAGAATTATCAGCCTTCAATAAACTAAATATTTCTTTGTTTTCAATCACCAAGAAGTAATTTTATATTGCTAATAATATCTACTTCCAATAATTAATAAGAGAAATATATATATGAAGCAAAAATTATAAAATATTTGTGGTAAAAGTAATTAATTGATCACAAAAATTATATTTGTATATTATTATATCTTTTCTCACATCAAGAAAATCACAAGCAGAATATTAACAATGAAACGTATTTTTTAAAGATTGAAGAAATACCAATATTACATAAATTATAATTATAGCATCTTAAATTATACTTACATGTTTCCATCGTGCAAGCTTTCCTGTTATATTTGTTCCAGGCTTAAAAATGAGATCCTTAAAAACCTTATCTTCACGTCTTCTGTGTGCGCAAATCAATTTTGTTTCACGTTGCCTAATAAATTTTCCTTGATGTTTTTTATATAGAAACAGGGAGCTGAATAAAGAGGGGGAAAGTAGCCATTTATTATTTTGACAAAAAAAGGAGAAAGAAAACATGGTGATAAATTTAACGTAATATTTGTTGTCATATTAATACTACACAAAATTATTTAGGCACGAAGATTTGTTCATCAACATTCATCAGAGATAAATGAGTGCTGAGAAATCTGTAGCAATATAAATCCACAAACATTTCCATACTTATATCTGACTCTGAATTTTATAATATAATGTCAGAAAAAATGTGATTAGCTTATCTAGAAAAATATAAGGTGACGTATCTTTTCTTTCCCTGTCCAGTGAGGAAGTAATTTTTGTGTTTATCTAGGAAAACTGCATAGCACCGCAGTGTTCAACAGAATATAATGTAAACAACAAAATAATTTAAAATTTTCCACTAGCTCCACTAAATGAAAAGGTTAAAAGAAATGAGACAAGCTTTAAATGTGTTTATTTAACCCAATAGAGCCAAAATCTGCTAAATGGAATGAACAAACTAATGTCATATTTAATACTGAATGCTATAAAACTTTTGGCCCTTCACAGAAGTTTTTGCTCACCCTGGAAGGGTTCTTCTTAGATGGCTTTTCTCCTAGTTTTCTCTGTTAAAGTTCAAGATTTGAAGGTGGTGCAGGAGTGACCAACCCACAGGCCACACACAGCCCAGGACGGCTATGAATGTGGCCCAACACAAAATCGTGAATTTACTGTACACATTATGAGCCTGTTTGTGATTATGTGTCGCGATGTATTTAACGCATGGCCCAAGACAACTGTTTCTCTTACAGTGTGGCCCAGAGACACCAAGGGGTTGGACCCCCCGGTACAGTTTTGCTCTCTTCTCTCATTGTGCTACCACCTTCTCTTAATTATTTATCACTTGCTGAGGTCAGGGGTGATCAGGGCTCTAGTGTTCTCTACCTGTTGCAACTGTGTTAGAGCTTCTGCCCCACAAATGAGGGCTGAGAAGAGGAAGAGACCCCAAGACCTCTTATTTTCTCTTACCTGGAGCAGATTCTCTAAAATATTTTTAAATTTATTTTCTAAATGGATAAGACTATGGAAAAATGTATTTCTCAGTACATTATTGAAAACAATAGAGTATTCAGCTGGCAATTAGTGGAGGCTAATCATAGTTGTGACATCAAAGGAGTTTAGACAACTTAACAGAGAAATCAGGAATGTGAGACAAAGAGAACCCTGCCATCCTGCCAATCACTGTCATCTCAAAGGTGGCTGAACCTGGCCAACTGTGGGCTCTTGAAGGAGCAATATCAGAGGCTTCCCAAAGTAGGAGAAATAGATTTCACTAAAACAGCCCCGCCTAGACATTAAATAAATTAACAAGCAAAAAACAAGTCCTGGTGAGGAAATTAGTATCCAGATTTATTACAATGCATTATTTAAAACATCTAGTTTTCAACAACAACCACATACACACACACAAAAAAAAAACTATGAGACAGGCAAAAAAGAGACAAAAGTGTAAACTATGGAGATAAAAAGAGCTGGCCTTTGAAACTGCTTTTGAAAGGGTATAGGTGACAGACATAACAGGTAAAGACTTGAAAGCAGCTATTATAAATATGTTTAAAGGAAATAAAACTCAAATAAGTAAAGATAGGTATAATGACAATGTCCTTTCAAATAGAGAGTATCAACAAAGACACAGAAATTATAAAAATAAAAGAACTAAATGCAAATTCTATAGTTAAAAAAGTATAATTGAAATTAAATTTTGCTATACTAGTTCAATAACAGATTCTAATTGGTAGAAAAAAAATTAAGAATCTTGAAAAGATTGATAAAGATTATGCTGACAGAGTAAAAATATTGAGGACAAGTGACTAGACCCACAGGGGAGTATTATTAAGTCTACCAACTCGTGAATGATGGGAGTAAAAAAAAAAAGGAGAGAGAAAAAAGGCAGAAAAATATTAGAAGTAATGCCCAAAACTTTCTGAAATCTGAAGAAAACATGTACACATCTAAGAGCTCAACTCAACAAATTACAAATAGAATAAACACAAAAATCTATATCCAGACAACTCATAGTATAACTACTGAAATCCAAAAACAAAGAAAGAGAAAATCCTGAAAAGAGCAAGAGGAAAAAGAGAAACTAGTCAATGAAATGGGAACCCCAGTAAAATTAACACCTTAATTCTCAACTCAGAGGGCAATAGTACGGCAGACTCAAGTGCTATAAACAAAAAAGTCTTTTAACCACAAATTTTATATTTAGCAAGGCTATCTTTCAGAACTGAAGGCAAAACTGAAGATGATATATATAAACTTTTTTTGGCTTTATCCCTTCATCTTCTTATAACACATAGACACAGACAACAGTGGGGTGACAGAGGGAAAGGGGGATGCGGCTAGATGGAAGTGAGTGATGGGGTATAAATAGGGACAGAGAGAGAATTTGCTTTGAGCGATGAATGCACAACGCAGTGTGCAAATTTATGTTTTGTTGAGTTGTAAACTTGAAACTTGTATGGTTTTGTGAACCAATGTCACCTTATACATTTTTAAAAAACTGAAGTGAGAAGAGGTGACAGACAATACCAAAATGGTGACTTAGGTCATTCCTGACTTCATTCTCTTTTACAAGAAGAAAAACTACCAACTATTTATGGAGAAGACACCATTGAGAGCATCCTAGAACATGGGGGTGAGGCTTAGGCACCATCTCCACACCACTGATACCAAGAGGACTTCATTAGAAAGAAAGAGGAATAGCTACATATTAACTAAAATTCTCCTCTGCAGCCAGTGAAGCACCATACCAAGAAGTCTTCTCTGAGCCTATGGTTCCTCTAGTGGGAAAAGAGACTGAGGGGTAATATCCTGGCCCCTCGCATTGTGGACTGCTTCATGGGAACCTCTACTCTCGTGTCCCCCAAAGTTACCATAAAGGAAAATAATGAAATAGAGAACAGAAAAATAATATAAAAGATAACCAAACCAAGAGGAAGTTCTTTTAAAAAACAAACAAAATTGACAAACAAAATTTCACCTACACTAAACAAGGCAAAAAGAGAGAGAACCCATATCAACAAATTTTAAGTGGAAATGGAGACATAATTGATATAGAAAGATATACAAAGGATCACACTTAAAGGAGACTTCCAGGCAAGACAGAGGCATGGGAAGATATGTTTTGCTTCCTTGTACAACCAAAAGATGGACAACAACAAATTCAAAAACAGAAATCAACCAGAACTGTCAGAAAAATTGAACTGTATGGAACCAACAACCAAGGAGTTAAAGAAGAAATATTCATCCAGAGTGTGCCACAACACAGCAAAGTGGGCTGCCCTGCCCTGGTGCATACCTAAGTCTCCTCCCCTTACAACATAACAGGTATGGCAAGAAAGAAATACGGCCCATATGAAAGAACAGATGGACACTCCAGGAAAATAATTAAGCAATGAGGAGACAGCCAACCTATCAGATGCACAGATCAAAATACTGGTAATTAGGATGCTCACAGAAATGACTGAGTATGGATGCAAAACAGAGAAAGAAGTAAAGGCTATGCAAAGTGAAATAAAGAAAAATATACAGGGAACCAAAAGTGAAGGGAAGAAAACTAGGGCTCAAATCAGATTTGGAACAGAAGGAAGAAATAAACATTCAACCAGAACAGAATAAAGAAACAAGAATGAAAAAAAAAAAAATTGAAGAGAGGCTTAGGAACCTCCGGGAGAACTTTAAATGTTCCAACATCTGAATCATAGTGGTGCCAGAAGAAGAGGAAGAGGAAGAAACTGAAAACTTATTTGAAAAAATAATGAGGGAAAACTTTTCCAAACTGGTGAAGGAAATAGACTTCCAGGAAGTCCAGGAAGCTCAGAGTCCCAAAGAAATTGGACCCAAGTAGGAACACACTAAGACACATCATAATTAAATTACCCAATATTAGAGATAAAGAATCTTAAAAGCAGCAAGAGAAAAGGAGGGAGTTGTCTACAAAGGAGTTTCCATAGGACTATCAGGTGATTTCTCAAAAGAAACCTTACAGGCAAGAAGGGGCTGAAAAGAAGTATTCAAAGTCATGTAAGGCAAGGACCTACACCCAAGATTACTCTATCCAGCAAAATTTTCATTTAGAATGGAAGGGTAGACAAAGTGCTTCCCAGACAAGGTAAAGTTAAAGGAGTTCATCATCATGAAGCCCTCATTATATGATATGTTAAAGGGATTTATCTAAGAAAAAGATAAAAACTATGAACAGTAAAATGACAACAAACTCACAACTATCAACAACTGAACCTAAAAAAACAAAAACAAACTGAGCAAACAATTAGAATGGGAACAGAATCACAGAAATGGAGATCACATGGATGGGTTATCAGTGGGGCAAGGGAGAGTGGAGAATAGGGGAAAAGAAATATAATTGGTAGGCACAGAATAGATGGGGAGGTTAAGAATAGTATGGGAAATGGAGAAGCCAAAGAACTTGTATGTACGAACCATGAACATGAACTAAGGGGGATGGAAAATGCTGGTGGGAGGGGGGTGCAGGATGGAGGGTGGTAAAGGGGAAAAAATGGGACAACTATAATAGCATAATCAATAAAATACAATTTTCAAAAAAGATATACAAAGGATCACAAGAGAATGCTATGAACAACTATTTGTAAACAAAATGGACAAACTAAAAGAAATGGAAAAATTATTAAAAACTTTTAAACTACCAGACTAAGAAATATAAAGTCTAAACCATAAAATCCCTAGAAGTAAACATAGAATAAAAACTCATTGGCATGGATTTTTTCAATGATCTTTTGGGTATGGCACCTAAAGTGCAAGAAATAAAATAAAAATCAACAAGTGGGATTATATCAAACTAAAAAGTTTCAGTGCAAACAAAACAATGATCAACAAAAGGGCAAGATAACCTACAGAATGGGAAAAAGTATTTGCAAACCATATATATTATAAGGGACTTTAACATCATATATATATGTATATATATAAAGAACTCATAAAACTCAATAACAAAAAATTAAATAAAAAGTGGACAAAGACCTGATTAGACATTTTTCCAAAGAAGATACATCAATAGTCAAAAGTGACTCAAAAGATGTGCAACATCACTAGTCATTAGGGAAGTGCAATCAAAACAATGAGATATCACCTCACACTTGACAAAATGGCCATCATCACAAAGATACAAGATAAATGCTGGCTAGGATGTAAAGAGCATTCTTGTTCACTGTTGGTGGGACTGGAAACTGATATAACCATTATGGAAAACTGTATTAGGAGCCTCACCAAATTAAAACTAGAACTACCATAAGATCCATCAATGTCACTTCTGGCAATATATTCAAAGAAAAAACCACAAACTAGAAAAAATACCTCTACCCCATGCTCACAGCAGCATTATTTATAGCAAGGAAAGCATGGAAACAAAGTGTCCATTGATGCATGAATGAGTAAATAAGTTGTGGTATATATTCACAGTAAAATATTATTCAGCCATTAAAAACAAACAAACAAGGAAACCTTGCCATGTGCAACAACATGGATGAACCTGAGGGCATTATACTCAGTAAAATAAATCAGACAGAGAAAGACGATACTGTATGATCTCCCTTATATGTGGGAAAAAAACACCAAATTCATAGAAAATAAAGTCAGATTTGTGGTTACTAGAGGAAGGTGTGAGGGGAGGGAGAACTGAAAGAAGGTGGAAAAAGATACAAACTTCTGCTCTAAGATAGATCAGTGTTAGGGATATAATGTACAACATGATGACTTTAGTTAATTTAACAGTGCTGTATGATACATATGAAAGCCGTTAGAACAAATCCTAAGAGTTCTCATCACAAGGAGAAAAGATTTTTTTTGTATCTATATGAGATGACAGATGCTAACTAAACTTATTGTGGGAATCATTTCACAATAAATGTAAGTGAAACACTTATGCACCTTAAACTTATACAATGGTATATGTCAATTTCATTTCAACAAAACTGAAGATGAAATTTAGAAATTCCCAAATAAAACTGAGATAATCGATTGCTACCAGATATGCCTCATAAGAAATAATAAAGGAAGTTCATACTGAATGCAAGTGACTTCAAAATCTAATTTTATCCAAAGAAAAAACAAATTGTGCTAGGAAGGGAAATTATGTAATTATAAAACAATGTAAATTTATATTTCTCCTCCTTTGTGCTCTTAACTAATTTAGAAAGTAACTGTATAATGCAGTATATACAAAATCATATTGTTGGGTCTAAAACTGGCAGGAGCAATGGTGTTTTGGAGTAATGGAATGATACCATATGATAACTGGAATCTATAAAAACATAAAACTAGAAATGTGATAAACTGGATTATTAATATAACAAGCTCAATGAATATATACTTGCTCTTTTTCTCTTAGCTCTTTTAAAGGATGTTACAGTTTATAAAGTGATCATTATAATAATGTATTGGTGGGGTATAAATATAGTTGTCATATGTATAACATTAAGAGCATAAGAAGGAGGAAGAGGAAATAAACATATATAAATATAACATTTTTCTATCTACTAGGCATAAGTTATAAATCTGAAGTAAGTAAAATATATATTCTAAGCCCTAGAAAAAAACAGACAATAATTAAAACATACAATTAAAACATCATTAAAAGTATGTAAGTGGTATACTATAAAATATACACAATGCAAAAAGAGTAGTACAGAAGAAAAAGATAAACAGAAAGATATGAGACATTATCTGTGAATAATGTTAACATTTAGGTTATTTTAAATCAGTATATTTTCTTAATATTTTAGATTATTAAATTTATATGCTCTTATTTTAAATGTAATTTTGACTTTTAGTAAATTTACTTATTAAAATAAATTATCTTAATGATAATTTTATAATTGCTCATGAAAGGTAAATCCATAGAGTGAGAAGTATAAATCATTTCTATAATCTATTGGCATTAAAACTTAATTTCCTTCTCATCAGAGTCATATATTCATTTATTCTTTCATTTATTGCTCAAACATCCATTTAGTCAAAATGCACTGTTCCTAGATACTGGGACTATATTGTAAAATTCCAAAGTTCATGATTTTATAGACTGACATTGGAGAATTTTAATGGTGGGAGATTCTTTTTCTCTACTTAATATAAATTTTAAGAAAAATACTCAGTCCTGGCTGGTGGGGCTCAATGGATTGAGTGCTGGCCTATGAACCAAAGGGTCACCGGTTTGATTCTCAGTCAGGGCACATGCCTGGGTTGCAGGCCAGGTCCCCAGTTGGGGGCATGTGAAAGGCAACCACGTGTTGGTGTTTCTCTCTCTCTCTCTTTCTCCTTCCCTTTTTCTAAAAATAAATAAATCAATAAAATATTTTTAAAATAGAAGAAAAGCTCAAAAATAAGTTTTAAAGATATCATTTATTTCATGTCAAAAATATTTGTGTAATATTTCCATCCCATCTCATTTTTACTTGAGGATTCCTGAGTAATATTTTTACTAGTAATTGACTTACCAAACTACTGGCCAGAGAACCTCAATTATCAGGTTCCATTAAATATTAATATTCTCATTAGAAAATAGTAAATAACTCATGAGTTTAAAAAATGAGGTGGTTATCAAAAATTAGGTTTGCCTCTAACAAATGGATGTAGTAATCCATTAAGAACCCTTTTTGGACAGTTAAAACTGTCTAGATGTCTACAAGTCAAGGAAACTCATGTGGTGGGGAGGGTTGAAATTTCCATAGAAGTATTTACATTGACTCTAATTTTCCAAGAATAAAGACTATAACATGAAAATAAAAAAGTTATGTCATACAGCACCATTTAACTTAGGGGTCATGAACCCTGTGAAATTGTAAGTAAATTTTATTTGAATATACTATATAGATTACACTAATAATAATGCCTATAAATTTCATCAGCTTTTCTAAGAACTCTATGACCCCTCAAAAAAACTAAACATTGGAACAGACATTAAAATAAACAAAAGTGTTCTAAAAGAGTAGTGATAGCAAAATAAATAATAATAAAAAGTATAAGAAAATAAGCAATAGTCTTGAACATTTAAATTGCATAATGAATCAGCAAGATGGCAGAGGAGGCAACCCCTCCTTCCCCTACACCCATACACCAATTCAGAAAAAACTCACAAATTGCTACTGTGAGAAATCCACAAACTAATTGAAAGGGTATTGCATCCTGGGTAAACATAAAACTAGACTCACCAAAACTCCTAGGGAGACCCAGAACATACTCTCTCTACAATCCCTACCCCTGACACAGCACAATATGATCAGGAAGAGAACTCCTAGCTCCCAGATTCTCTCAGGGGAGGAAAAAGCTAGTTCGTCAGTCCGATGTCCCTAAGTGTTCTGAGTGGACTCCCGAGAGGCCTGGCTTCTTTCTGTCTTGCCAGACCTGGGGCTCTGATAGGTCTGACACAACTAAGCTACCCAAAGAAGAATGCAGACAGCAGCTTGGGCTGATAGATGCCATAGCTCCTGACCCTGGCTCAGCCCAGAGTAAGTAGCCAGAGTTGCCTCTAACACCACAACTTTTCCTGAGGCTTCCCAAAGTCCTGGCTTCTGACTTGCCCACGTCAAAGTGCTGACAAGACCTAGCATAATGTAGCTAACTTAAAACTAGTGAGAACAGAGACAAAATTGGGGCTGGCAGTTCTAATCTTGGTTCGACACAGAGCAAGTAGGCAAAATCCCTAGCTCTCAGCTTCTCTCTAGAGAGGGAAAACGTTGAACGTCCACTGATCCAATTTTTCTTGGAGTCACTAAGGAACTGGATTCAGTTATACTTGTCCAGGTGCTAATGGAATCTGGCGCACCCTAAACACCTGGGGAAAACAAAGAATAGAGAAAAAGAACAGGCTGGGTTAACATGAAGTATTCAGGCCCCCCAAATTACTGCCAGGCTAATTGGTGGAGGTTTTCTTCTATATAAGTCCAGACCATGAAGGCTGGAAGACCTTGGCTGCTTTGTCAAATGTGAAGACAGCAACACAGAGAGTCAGGAAAAATGAAGAACTGGGCAAAGATGTTTAAACAAAGGAACAAGATAAATCTCCAGACATTGATCTTAACGAAGAGTTAGATGAGTTACCTGATAAAGAATTCAAAATAAATGTCATAAAGATATTCACTGAGGCCAAAAAAATAATGCATGAACAAAGTGAGAATCTAAACAAAAAAGCTAGAAAATCTTAAAAAGCACCAAATAAAAATCATGAAGCTAAAAAACAGAAACATTGAACTGAAAAAAAAAATTCACCAGAGTGGTTCAATATCAGAAATGATCAAGCAGAAGAAAGTATCGGCAAACATAAGCACTAGTCATTGGAAATAAATCAGTAAGAAAAACAAAAAATGAAAGAATGAAAAAGAGCTCTAACTGGTGTGGCTCAGTTGGGTGGGCCTTGCTCCACGAAGCAAAAGGTCACTGCTCTGATTCCCAGACAGGACTCAAGCTTGGGTTGCAGATTTGGTCCCTGGTCAGGGCTCATTCAGGAGGCAGCTAATCTATGTTTCTCTCTCATGTCAATGTTTCTCTTCCTCTCTTTCTCCCTCCCTTCCCCTGCTCTAAAAATAAAAAAAGTAAAATAAAATATTTTAAAAGAACAATGAAAGGGTGTAAAGAAAGCTTAAGGGACCCAGAGGATGCAACAAATGGACCAATATATGCACTATATTCTTTTTTATATTTATTTTTGAATCTCAAGAACTCTGTTGTTTTTAAAGATTTTATTTATTTATTTTTAGAGGGAGGGGGTAGGAGGGAGAAAAAGAGGAAAAGAAACATCAATGTGTGGTTGCCTCTCGTGTGCCCCCTACTGGGGACCTGGTCATGCAACTCAGGCATGTTGCCTGACTGGGAATCAAATTGGCGACCCTTTGGCTCATAGGCTGGCACTCAGTCCACTGAACCACACCAGCCAGGGCTGTACTATATACTTCATATGCAATATAATTGCAAATAAAGTATATGCAATATATATATGTAATATATATGCAAATAATATATGCAATATAAACTATATAAAAGTACTGGAAAAGGGGAGAAAGAAAAAGGACCAGAAAGTATATTCAAAGCTATAATGGTTGAAAGCTTCCTAAATCTGGGGAAGAAAAATGGATATCCAGATCCAAAAAGTTTAACTGGTATGAAGCAAGTAAAATTGTTCCTTTTTGCAGATGATGTCCTCTTATATAAAAAAATCCTAAAGACTCCATTAAAAATTTGTTAGAACTAATAAATGAATTCAGTAAACTCACAGTGTAGAAAATCAACATACAAAAATCTATGGTGTTTCTATACACTAATGACAAAGTATCTAAAAATTAGGGCTATAATCACATTTCCAATAGCAGCCAAAAACAAATAAAACATAGTAGTAAATTTAACTAAGGAGGTAAAATACTTGTATACTGAAAACTACAATCAAAATGTATTATACTAAATCATACAGGTTAGGCAGAGAAAGACAAACACTTTAATGCGGAATCTAAAAATAAACAAATAAACAAACAAAACCAGACTCATACAGAGACAGAAAGAACGGTTACCAGGGGGAGAGCATGGTAAGGATGGATAAAAAGGAGGAGGAGAATATAGTCAATAATATTGTGATAAGTTTACACTGTGACAGATGATTACTAGAATTAGAGGGGTGATCTAATTTTATAGCATAAAAATGTCAAATCACTATATTGTACCTGAAACTAATATAACCAATGTAAAACTGTACCAGTTTTCATTAAATTAAAAATAAAACTGATTAATGAAATTAAAAAACATACAAATAGAAAGGCATCTATTTTACAGATCAGAAGAAATAATATTGTTGAGATGTGTATACAACCCAAAGTGATCTGCAGATTCATAACAATTCTTAGAAATACCAATTGATTTTTTTAAAGAATAGAAAAAAATCTAATCACATGGAACCATAAAAGATGTTGAATAGCCACATCAATCTTGAGAAAGAATAACAAAGTCAGAGGCATCACTCTTCCTGATTTCAAAATATATTAAAAGTTACAACAATCAAAACAGTATGGTACTGGTCTTTAACAGACAAAACAACAAAAACATATTGAAATAGAATAGAGAGCACACAGACTAGAAACCCTAATGACATATATAGCAACTGATCTTTGATGAAAATGTTAAGAATAAGCAATGAGGAAAAGACCGTCTCTTTTACAAATGGTGCTAAAAAAAACTGTATATCAACATGTAAAAGAAAAAAATTGGATTCTAATCTCACATTGTAAACAAAAAATAAATTTAAAATGTTTTAAAGACTTCAGTGTAAGACCTGACTCTGTAAAATTCTTAGAAGACAATATAGAAAAAAAGTTATGACATTGGTCTTGGCAATGATTTTATGAATGTGAGACCAATAGCACTGGCTACAAAAGCAAAAACAGACAAGAGGGACTACAGTCACACCTTGTGTAACAACAAGGATTCATTCTGAGAACTGCCACATTAAGCAAAATCATTACTATGAGAACATGATAGCATGCACTTACCCAGTCTCACTGATAAAACCTACTACACACCAAGGCTATATAATATATAACATAACCAATTTGTCCTAGACTACAAACCTGTACAGCACATTACTGTACTAAATCCTGTGGGCAACTGTAACACAATGGTATTTGTGTATCTAAATCCATCCAAACACATAAAAGGTACAATAAAAATATTGTAACAAATGATAGAAAACTACATGTATAGCATTGACCATGCATGGAGCTTGCAGGACAGGAAGTTGTCTGGGGGAGGCAGTGAGTGAGTGGGCAGTGAGTGGGAAGGCCTAGGACATCGCTGTGCACTACTGCGGACTTTACAAACACTGTCCCGCAAGTCCTCTCCCTGCTTCCTTCCGACAGGGTCCGAAATAGAACATCGAAGCTGTCAGCAGTGCTCCCTGAGCAGGGATGTTGGATGATTGGTTGGAAATACAGAGGAAAAACTGGATTCTGCTGTTGTTGCATGAAGTAGCCTATACATGTCTATTACATACAGATGATTGATGGTGTTGTTGAGCTTAACTTTGTCGTTATTGATTTTTAGCCTGCTGCATCTGTCCATTTTCTGATTGACAGGTGTTGATGTCTCCAACTATAATACTGAATTAATTTTATGGAATTAATATTACTGAATATTTATTTCTCCTTGAAGGTTTATCAGTTTTTCCATATGTATTATGATGCTGTGTTGTTAGATGCATATATGATAAAAATTGCTTTGTCTTCTTGGAGCAGCGGCTTTTTTATTGTTATGTAATACCCTTCTTTAACCTTCATAACTTTATTTACTCTGAAGTTTTCTTCGTCAAAAATGAATATAGCTACTCCAGCTTTTTTTAGTGTGAGCCTGATATATTTTTCTCCATCCTTTTACTATTAATCTATATGTATCTTTATATTTGTAGTGAGTTTTGTAGAGAACATATAGTTGGGTCTTGCTTATGATCTACTCTGGAAAAAAAAAAAACCTGTTTTTTAAATTGGTACTTTTAGACCACTGGCAATCAGAGTTACTAAAATTTGGATTAATATTTACCATATTTCTTACTGTATTCTATTTGTTGCCCTTACTCTTGTTCCAATTTTTGTCTTCCACACTTTTTCTTCCATCTTTGGTTTTAATTGAACATTTTATATAATCCCATTTCCTCTTCTTTCTTAGCAAGTTGGTATTTTTTCATGAACTTTGTTTTAGTGGCTACCCTACAGTTTGCAATATACAGTGTCTGGCAGAAGTAAGGCCTGCTCGAGTGTGGTTGGTAGGGTAATAATATGAGTGTAATAATTTATAGTTTTATTTTGAACATTTCACCTAAAATGTCATATGGTGTGCTTGAGTGTGATACTGTTGTTACACAATTATATGTTTATGATTTTGTAATAAAAGATTTTATAATAAAAAGGGCATTATTTGTGCCAGACCCTGTATATTTACAATTAATCTAATTTCAAATAATGCTTTACAGGTAGTGTTAGTACCTTATAATAAAAAATACAATCCTAATTCCTCCCTTCTGTACCTTGTGTTATTGCTGTCATTTATTTGACTTACACATAAGTGTATGTGTATACATACACAGAAGATACTGTTGATATTCTTCTTCTGAATAAACCATTATCTGTTAGATCAAAAATAAGAAAAGTAAGTATTTTACCTTTAATTATTCCTTCCTTGATATTCTTTCTTTCTGGTATATATGTTTCTGATCTATATCATTCTCCTTCTTAAAAAACATTTTGAGACATGTCTTGCAGATTAGGTCCACTCACAACAAATTCCCTCAGTTTCTATTTGTCTGAGAAAGTATTTCCCTTCACTTTTTAAGGATAGTTTTGTAGTGTACAGATTTCTAAGTTGGTGGCTTTGTCTCTTTTGAGTATTTCACTCCACTCTCTTATTGCTTGCATATATTTTCAGGAAAAGTCAGATGTAATTCTTATCTTTGCTCCTCTACAGTATGGGATTTTCACCTCTGACTTTTTTATGGATTTTTTTTCTGTACTTTGAATATGATAAGCCTATGCGTAACTGTTCAGCATTTATGCTGCTTGGTTCTCTGATCTTCCAGCATCTGTGGTTCAGTGTCAGACATTAATTGGGCAAATTCTCCATTATTTTTATTTTAAATACTTCTTTTGTCCCTTTCTTTCTCTCTTTTCCTTCTGTGTGTTATATCTTCTGTAGTTCTCCCACAGTTTCTGAATATTCTCTTGCAGTTTTTTTTCAGTCTTATTTGCTTTTTATTTGAGAGGTTTCCATTTAAATATCTGTAAACTCAGAGATTCTTTCCTCAGCCATGTCTTGTCTTAAATAATACTAAGTTATATTTGGCAAAATGTTGGGCATATTTTGTTGTTTTTTGGAAAATGTGCCTTGTCTACTATTGTTTTTTCACTATTGAAGATAAGCAGCATATAAATTCAATAGTAGCTTTATCATTTAATCCTGGAGACAATGAACTGAGAATTATTACATTTTCCTCTAAAGAATGATCATTCTATTTTTATCATACTAAAAATACTGCTTCTCAAGTTCTTAGTTATCCTATTAAATGAGATAATCAGATCCAATTATTAACGCTTCAATTCAGGCATGATATCCTAAATGTGTTCTCCTACTTTCACAAGCAAAGTTAATTATTATATCTACTCCAAGAAAATGCCTCATTGTAATAAGACTATTTGATTTTGTTTAATAGACTGTCCTCTGAGTAAGTAATCAAAATCCATAGGTCACATACAAAGTTTGCTTTCGGAGTAGGTTAAATTTAAGTGCCAAGTGAGCATGGTATTTGTTAGGAATTTCATATGTTTAAAGGAGACTTGTTTCTGAAATGACAAGAAATGCCTGAGTCAAAACTGTCCTCATCTGAATCCGTAAGAATAAGCAGACAAAAGTGATGCTGCTATGATGGCTTGAAATATCAAGGCATGGGAGCCAGGCAACAAGACTATTATTACATCTCCTGAATCCTGTTGATGGTTGCGCTGTTCCTGTCCAAGGGCTGGAAGATGCACACAACGTTAGAAGGAGTCCAGTGAACTCTGTGTGCCATTAGTTTGCTAAGGAGTCCAGTGAGGGCAAGAAGATGGTAATAAAGCTTGCTAGTTTGTCTATGTAGAAACATACTCATTTTGAAAGAAAGCAAAAAAAAAAAAAAATGCGATTTTTCACACCACTTGTGAAAAATGAAAACTAGTTTCCAAAAGCATTAATATATCTCTACTTTTTAAATCTGAGTTTCAAAAATCAAAACGTTCTGTAAAGTTTTGGCAAAATTAAAGTTATTCTGTGTAAACTTAAAAAATAAATAAACAATTCAGTCTAATTTCAACAACTTAAGTGGAGATATTATTAAACTCCTTCAAAGGACTTGAACAGACACATCTCCAAGGAGGACATACAGAGGTTCCAGAAACACATGAAAAGATGCTCAATATTGCTAGCTATCAGAGAGATGCAAATTAAAACCACAATGAGATACCACTTCACACCAGTCAGAATGGCCATCATAAACAAAGCAACAAACAACAAATGTAGGAGAGGTTATGGAGAAAAGGGGACCCTAGTACACTGTTGGTGGGATTGCAGACTGGTACAACCACTATGGAAAGCAGGATGGAATTTTCTAAGAAAACTAAAAATGGATCTGCCTTTTGACCCAGCAATTTCACTGCTAGGATTATATCCTAAGAATCCTGAAACATCAATCCAAAAGAACCTATGCACCCCAATGTTCATAGCGGTACAATTTACAATAGCCAAGTGCTGGAAGCAACCTAAGTGCCCATCAGTAAATGAATGGATCAAAAAACTATGGTACATTTACACAATGGAATACTATGCAGCAGAAAGAAAGAAGGAGCTCCTACCCTTTGCGACAGCATGGATGGAACTAGAGAGTATTATGCTAAGTGAATGGTGAGGGACAAATACCATATGATCTCACCTTTAACAGGAACCTAACCAACAAAAGAAAAAAGCAAGCAAATATAACCATAGACATTGAAAGTAAGAACAATCTGACAGTAACCAGAGGAGAGGTGGGAGGGGATAATGTGGAAAAAAGGGTGATGAGTTTTCAGGAAGACCTATAAAAGACACATGGACAAAACCAAGGCGGGGTGGAATCAGGGGAGGGAGAGTGGGATGGCTGAGGTGGGGGAGAGGGGTTGGGGGAAAAGATAGAAAACTGTACTTGTACATGTTCTATTAAATACTATTATATGTGAAAATAAGAATTCCATTAGAATGTAATCAGGCAGTGACTTTGAATACTTTGGTCACTTTGTAGCTTCAGAATCTAGAGAGTACCTAACCCAGAGTAGGCACTCAATAATTTTTTATTATTTTATTTTATTTTACTTTACTATTTCATTATTTTATTTTATTTTAGTTCATTTTTTTAAAACCCTCACCTGAGGATATGTTCATTGACTTTAGAGGAAATAGGAACACAGATGTGGGACTGAAACATCAACCAGTTGCCTCCTGTTAAGCGCCTCCACTGGAGATGGGACCCACTACCTAAGCATGTGCCCTGACCAGGGATGGAACCCACATCCATTTGGTGGACCGGACAATGCTCCAACAAACGGAGCAACCCAACCAGAACTCAATAAATATTTTTAAAATGAACTAATTATAAAAGTTAATACTTGTATATCCCACCTTATAACATGCCTATGAGACAGGTAAGTTACATTTGTATAATTTTATAATTTGTACATGAAATTTTCATAAAGGAATATTACTTCCCTTGGAGCATAGCAAATATTAGCAGAATAATAAAATGTTTTATTTATCTCTGGTAGGTAAGATATAGACTTGAGTTCTGTATCTATAATTTAATATTGTTATAGCCTTAGGCAAGTTATTTATAGAATTGTTTACATGATTAACAATCACATAAATTCAGCAGTTTAAGTGAACAAATTCCAAGCAAGGTGAAAAACATTTGGGAATGGGAGACATTTGCCATGGTTAGTAATAGACATAAGAGGACTAATCATTTGGACCTTCAGGTTGTAGGAATCCATAGGAACCTCTGAGGGCAGCTTTGTATGTTTCTCAGTTCTTTCTGTCTTTGCTTTCCCGTAGATGAATCCAGTAATACTTTTCTGCTTCTAGCTTCTATAATCCCTCCATTTATCCATGTACTTATCTCTTAAGCAAATAGAGACACAGAGTGTGCAGTACTAGTGGAGATACAATTACACAGGAAACTCAACTACAATGCACTATGGTAAATGCTTGAGACAGTAAAAGTTTGTGACAGTAACATCCAAGGGCCGAATATCTGTCATTTTCCCTTAGCAAACTGGGAGCAATTGGAGGATTTTAAGTTGGTAAATACAATTAGATTTATATTTTGAAAGGATTACTTGTGGGTACCATGGTAAATGTAATTGCAAGGGAGCAAGAAATCCAAGGAAAATGTTTCCCAGGGAGTCAAATAATGCAAAAAACACAAGATATAACAACAACAACAAAGGCGATATTTAAAAATAGCTAATCAGAATGTAATATGCATATTTGCCAGGTGTTGTGTGCTCTATCTTTATGATCTCAATTCCTGCACGCACACAGTGGAGTAAGTACTGCAATTAGTTCCAGCCCTCTACCATTTAATGTATGAAGAAACTCAGGCTCAGAGTAGTTAAGTAATGCCTAATGGAACAGCATTTTAGAGAGAAATAATTCAAATTATCTGTCTTGAACTACTCTGATATATTTTTATTACTGGCATCTCTGCCCACAAATCTCATTCAAATTCTGTTCATGCATGCTGAATTTTCAGATATTGTTTCCATGTTCAAGGTTTTTTATCTCATGTAACATGCGTATCACAGAAAATCTTGACTAGAAGAGTGAAAAACTCAATCCTAGGAGCATAAACTGGAGACAAGTCCCTTTAATTAGATGTTTATTTCATACAAAATTCACTCTGAATTCAAAGAAACATACGAGACAGAAATAATATTTTAAATAAATATGCACCTATCAGCAGCTGCCTGGACCTCTTCCACATTTTTTTTTAAAGATTTTATTTACTTAGTTTTTAGAGAGGGGCAGGGAGAGAGAAAAAGAGGGGAGAAACATCGCTGTGTGGTTGTCTCTCGCGTGCCCCCTACTGGGGACCTGGCCTGCAACCCAGGCAGGTGCCCTAGACTGGAAATCAAACTAGCAACCCTTTGGTTCACAGGCCAGCACTCAATCCACTGAGCCACACCAGCCAGGGCCCACATCTTTTATTCCTAATAATTTTGCTTGTCCCCACTTGTGAGCCCACTTTCTCTCAAACGTTGACCTTGGTTTGAAAAGTACATATGGAAACTCTTCTTCAAGAGTTGCAGGCACTGTTTTATGGTCAGTACGGCTCCTTGGCCCTCTTCCTTATCTCCCGTTACCAGGGCTATTGCCATCTATGATTTAGCCACACGGGCTAATTCGTGAGAACATTCTCTCTGCCCCCCACGGAATGCTGAATATCATTTCAGTGAAGCTTCCCAGTCTGGCTTTCTCACAGAATGTCCATTGCCCGCCTCTAGATCTATTTTGATCCTAACTATATTTCAGGACCAAATTTCATTTCTATTTTCTGAGCTCTATCACTTAGCATCTGAAAATAGGCTATATAAAATGTTAATTTAGTTTTTCACATATTTGATGTTTGGCATGACTAATATACATAAATTGATGACAGAGTACCCCATCTTGTCTCACCAAGTTCAGTGTTCAGAGATCCTGCCAAGAAAAGTGTTTCTCTATTTGCAAATATCAACTACTGGAAAGAAATGCAAGGAATAAAGAGAGAGAAAAAGACATTTCACCAAAAAATAATGTACATTGATATGGTAGTAGATGTTTCACAAAAACTATCTTTACATCCAAACAAAATATGAAATCCCCATACTTCTTTCATGGCTTATATTTCTTTTTCATCTCATGACATGAGAGAAATTCAATATATGTTTCTGACTGGTGTTTATAAATTTAATAGAAAAACCATCATAATTACTGAAACAGTGATTAATGAAAACTTTACTAGTTATATATGGTCAATTTAAAAGAAAAAATAAAAGAGATAAGTTTTTATCACACCAACTATTATGAGCTATGACTACAGAGTCTGTGGTGTTATCCTTAACTAGTTCAAGTCATCTAAAATATACCATTTTGAAAGGGAATGCAAAAATGTATATAACTGGAGAAATGCTTGTCACTCATTTTCCTATCATCTTATTTTAATATTCAAATAGTAAAGAAAATGAAACATACCTGAGATATTTTCTAACTAGGAAACCACGTATCCATCTTTGAATAATCAAAACTGGTGAATTATGAGCCATAATTTCATTAATTTTTGAAATGACATATTTAATATTATTAATTTCATCCTTATAGGTTGATCCCTGTATATAGAAAATGTGTGATACTTATATTTCATGAAAGTATTTCTAAGTACATTTCAACTTTAAAGTCTAACGGTAAAAACTACTAAAACATTCATAGGTGCCTTAAAGGCACAGCAGTTGCATAATATACATTTTCATGTATATTTGATTAGAACAGAAAATCAAGAATTAGCATCACCAAATAATTTCAATTTTCTCATAAAATGCAAGGTCCAAGATGATAACTTCTTCCATTCTGGAGTCTTCTCCAAATTTGGTATCATAGATATAAATTTTAAGCATAATCATGATGATCTCTGAAAAGCAGTGACATGAATACGTATCCAAAGAAACTAAAAGTATTCTGTAGGTCCCCGTCAAGGAAACTGATATGTTGTATCCATAAAATATAGCTCAAAATGTTGTTGCATCTCAACTACAATGTTGGACACTTACTGGAACACAGCACATTCCCCTGAGAAAAGATATTCTCTATTGCCTTTAAATAAATTATCTCCAAGATCTCTGTTCCTGCAAATGTTTAGATCTGGAAACACAGACTCCCTATATCGTACTGTTCATTTGACAGGTTAGTAAAAAAGCCACTTTAGTTATGTTTTGAATGTAAGGATTATACCTTAAAAACCTAAAATTTGCATTGTTTAAAGCACAGGTGGCAAACACAAGCCCTGCTGGCTGAATCCTGCCCTCCACCTTGTTTAATCCAGCCTGTTTCTACCTGGCAGCAGCGCCGAGCTCCTTGCCCCTAGTTAGGGAGTAGTTACGTTTATACAGTCCTGAAATTACATTCGGCCCTTTGAAGGCAAGCAGCAGGCTGATGTGGTCCTCAGTGAAAATGAGTTTGATAACCCTGATAAAGGCATCTACCCTGAAAATTACCAAACCATCACATTAAAAAACACTCCCCTTTTCTGCCCATACCCTCAATCAGCTATGTACTGCTAGGGAAAAAAATCACAATGTCTTGCAGATTAATGCTACTTCATGTAACCCCAAAAAAGAGGAGTTCATATTTTAATTATTTTGAGTGGTAGACACATGGAAAACAGGAAAGTAAGGATGGGATTTCTCTGAACTTCCCTTATCTGCCTAAAGACAGATCTTCCAAAAGGTATTCAAAATAAATTAAAAACCAGAGAAGATGATTCTTATTAAAGAAGAATAAACCTAGAAGATTAGGCAAAGAGTTTAGCAGAGGCCATCACACCCAGGTAAATTTTGTCACTAACTCCCATCTATTCTTCTAAGGGACAATGACTCATCTTTCCTAAAAATCATTTACTCTCCTAAGAAGCCTACATACCCGCTTCCCTTTCTTTGAGCATGAATTCAAAGATACTTCAGGAGTTACTCATTTTTCCCTGAGTATCTCCTATGTACACATGAGGTAGAAGTTGATAAATTTGTTTTTCTCTTGTTCATGTCTTTTATCACAGGAGTCTCAGTCAATAGCTCAGAAGGGTAGAGGGAAAATGGTTTCTCCTCCCCTATAGTAGTTTGGAAGCAGGGAGTGGAGTGCGTAGGGAAGAACGCAGTAGGGACCTTAGGTGACTGGGCATAAGGGACCTGGTCAAATGCTGCGGGTCTCATCGGCAGAGAAACATTAAGTTCACGCTGCAGTAAAGCACAGAGTCCTGCTTCCCACCGTGACATGAATCATTCCCTTTCTTTAAAAAGATAAACAAAATAATGTTCACATGTTGGCAGGGTTAGTGTCCTTGCTAGAGAACAAGTAACCTCTAGACACACCCCAGCTTTCCGATGCCCTAACACAATTATTTTGTGAAATGCCAATAAAACTATTATGGTAAACTTGAACAAGTGCCATGATATTTGAAATTTGAAGACAAATAGAAATTTCCTCTTTCTAAAGGGCAAATAATGCATTTCCTCCACTAGAAAATGATGGCCTGGACTTAGATCCCAGTTCTACTACTTGCGAGCGATGTGATCCAGGGTAAGTAACCTATCTGTCCCTGGTTCTCCATCTGTCAAATAGGGATAACAACAGCACAGCTTCATTGGATTGTTGTGAAAGAATATTAATAAAGAACTTAGAATGGCGGCTAAAACATTTCAAGCCTCCAAACAAAGTTATCCACAGTAGCTTCATAGTAATGCTTAAAATAGTATATAATTTTAGAGCCTATAAAGAACCTGTATACCTTACCACATTCAATACTCAAAAACAGCCTGAAGCAATTTACTAAATAATTTATCCAAACTTGCATACTATAAAATTATGAAATAACTATAACAGACAATTAGTACTAATAGTTTCAATCTAATACAAAAAAATAAATATTATTGTAAAATTCCAACAAAGAACAACATAAGCTTGGGCAAAAAAAAAAAAAAACTATCAACAATAAACAAAATAGATGGTAGAATAATAAAATATCTATTGTCTACCTTTTGCTACTGTAACCCTAGAATGAAAATGGGGCTATTGCTAACCCTGGTATAAAATATGATGAAGCATTTCAAGAGAATGTTAAAAACTTTTGTAAGATGACTCACATGGAAGAAAGTGCTTTGGGTTCTAACAGGAAGAGTAGTTGAAAAAAATAAATTGCAAAACTATATTCTATTCATACAGTATATAATTATGCACATTTCCAATCAATTTGATATTTTAAATATATTTTCACTTATTTAATTTTTCTTTCTTTCCTTTTTCCATGCTTTAATTTCTTCTACATGTACCTGGTCCCTAAGTTCTATCCTTTTGTATTCTATATTTGTAAGTGGACATTATCTGGAAACCTGATGACTGGTTCTACAGAATCACTGTTCTACCTGAGCAAAGGGTGCACTCTGACTGGTCCCAGGATCGGGGCAAAAAGGGAACCCTGAGGAGGTGCCATGTATTTCATTAACACTGATGGCATATCTGGCTGCGGGACAGCACTGGGATTTCACAGATTTGGAGCTTCACTGCCCATTGTACTTCCCTGTGGGCTTGGTCCCCTGGGACTAGGGTGGTCACATCACAGGGAAGGCACCCACCTACCAGGAAACACCACCTTGTGGAGCTCTGAAAAGCCAGATAAAAGCAAAAGAGCTAAAAAATTTGTGATTTAGCACCATGTATCGGAAAATAATAAAATAGACCTCTTTGTAATCATCTGCTAGAGAAGGGCCACTCATACACAGATGCATAGACAGAAGAAATCCATCAAATACCATAAATAATCAAGGTAACAAGGCAGCTCAGAAAAAAATGAAAAATTTCCATAAAATACAGACATGAAATTATATAATGTAAATGACAGAGAATTCAGAACTGCAGTTCTCAAAAAGCTCTACAAATGCAAGAAAATATAGACAGACAGTTTAGTGAACTTAAAAAACAAATCAATGAACAAAACAAGTACTTCATCAATGAGACTGAAACTTGAAAAAAGAATCAAACAGAAATTCTGGAGATGAAGCAGATTAAAAACAAACTAGCAGGCACAGAAAATAGAGCTGGCCAGATTGAGGAAAGAATTAGTAATATCAAAGGTAGAAGTCTAGAAATGATGCAGAGGGGAAAAGAGACTTGAACATAAAACAAACAAACAAACAAACGGCTTCTATGAGACCTATGTGACTCCTTCAGAAAGAGCAATACAAGAATAACAGGCATTCCCGGAGAAGACAGGGAGAAGGGAACAGAGAGCCTATTCAAACAAATAGTCGATGAGACCTCCCAAACCTATGGAAAGAGCTGGATCCTCGAATCCAAGAAGCAAACAGAATGCTAATCACCTCAGTCCAAAGAGGCCTTTTCCAAGGCACATTTTAGTAAACCATTCAAAAATTAATGACAAAGGAAGAGCTCTCAAGGCATCCATGGAAAAGAAGAAAGTCACCTATAAGCAAAAGCCCACCAGGTTATCATCAGACTTCTCAGCAGAAACTCTACGAGCTGGAAGAGAGCAGAACCGAATACTCAAACTACTGAAAGAAGGAAATTACCAGCCAAGAATAATATATCCAGCAAAGTTATCCTTTAGAAATGAAGGAGAAATAAAGACTTTTCCAGACATACAGAAGCTGAGGGAATTTATCAACAGAAGACCCCCCATTGCAGGAAATACTCAAGGGGGTTATTCTACCTGACAAAGAAAAAAAGGTCACAAAACTATAAATAAGATCTCCTACAAGCATACAACATAAACAAGGATAATTTGTGACAAAATGGGTAGAGTTAGATGGCTTTGCTTTTTGTTCCTACCAATCCCCTTCTTCCTGACCTAAGCACATTCCTGGATATGAAGAAACTCATTGCCTATGAGGGAAAATGAGCATTTGGTAAATACAACAGAGCAGGAAACAAAAATAAACCCTGGTCCTTTAAATTTTCCTTAAGAAATTATACAGAAGGACTGCCTACCTCTGAACTTTTTGTTATATAATTTTTAAAAATCCCTGTTTAGTTGGCTTTCTATTACATGCAGACAAAAACACAATCCCAATGATGCCACTAGTTCTTCAGTCATATTACACCCATTTAAAAATACATACATATAGATATAGCTTTTATATACATCCACATGTGCATACACATATATGTGTGTATCCTTTATTACATATTATTTTATTTATTACATATCCTTTATTACTTAACATCACATATTATGCTTTTAGATAACTAAGCACTTCAAATTTCCAGTTACTTTGATTTCATATGATGAAGAAGAACCTGTGTTTTTCCTTTTTTTCAAACAACTAGACCCCTAAAAACAAAGGTCTATAAGTCATTAAATGCCACAGTTAAGAATTAACAGGATCCTTCTAGGTAATTTTACTGTGTTATAATGCACAAGTTTTAATCACACTACTAATTTGTTTCTTATAGGACGAACACAGCCTTCTTTAGTTTCTGCACCCCATTCCCTCTGGATAAAAGAACAATAATACTTATTGAAATTATTGCATTAATTATTATAAGGTTCATAATTATTTTCTGTTTTCATGATATTCTCATAGTTAACAAGTATAATAACTAAATAAAAATATATCCTCATAAGTTGTCATTTATTCCTTCTCAAGTGTTTGTTTATATTGGTATAAACTAAATCTTTCAATATTCAAAGGAAAACTTTATAAACAGTGTATTGCTTATAAGGAGAAATAACAAATAGAAATGCAAAGGTAAAGTAAAAACTGTTATTCAAATATATTTCTTTAACTCTCTACTACTCAGCAAAATACTCTGCCAGAATTTGGTATACCTATATTGCTTTAAGGATTAGCCCATTTTTTTCACTTTCATTCATAATTTACACACAATTTTTACTCAATCATTGCCTTTATATTTGATAATCTTTTTAAAATTAAAAGTTATATTCCTCAGTTTAAAAATATGTAGAAGTTATTATCATCTCACTTAAAGAAATCTATTAATCTAAGTTCCTCCAGTCACCATTATCTTTTCTTTGTCTGAATTTCTCTCAGAAAAGTTTCTATACTTGGCATTATAATTTCATATTTGTCCCTGCAAGTTACTGAAAATCCAAAGATTCTATAACTTCATCACCATCAAAAAGGCTTTCAAAATAGTTTTTTATCAGTGCTGATTTTCCTTGACCATTTAAAGCATCCTTCATTTTTAAACCAGACTTTTCCCTTAACCTAAGTGATAACAAAGCACAAAGCATGCCTTTGTTTTTCTCCTACTTCCTGGGATCAGTACTCTTTCTTCTCATGAGTCCCACTGCTTTCCACCCACAAAGTGAGACTGTGACCGAGGGCTGAGCCCTTAGCTTTCAGCCTACATTGTTCCTTACATTCTCCTGTGACAGCTTAGTTTCAAGTACAACCACAAACAAACACCCAACGGATTTACATCTTAGACCCGGAACACAGTTTCTGAATTTTAGTCCTTCATTTCCAAAGCCTGGTTGATATCTCTACGTCAATATCCTGCCTCAAATAAAGCTGTCCAAACTTTCTACCAAAACCACTTAAATGCCACCATTTCTGTTAACTAGTTTATTTTTTAACGCAGTTACTCAAGTTCAAAATACTAGAGGATATTTCCTTAGTTATCCTCCCACATTCAATCAGTTTTAAAAAAAATCATGTCAAATCCTTGTGTTCTCTGTGCTTTGTGATGTGATATAGACTGTAGTACTGTAAAACCAAGACAGACTTGGAATCCTAGCTTCATGACTGGCTGGATAAGTTCCTAAAACTCACTATACTTCATTTTCTTCTTTGAAATAAGAGTAGTACCTTCCCAACTCAAAGAATATAATAATGAATAAATAAGGTATTTTTCAGAAAGTCTGCCCCATCCACCCTAGGTTCACCTTTATTCCTATGTTATCGCTTGCTTTATTTTCTTTAGAAATTAATACCATCTAGGCTTCTATGGTTGTTTTATTTTGGGAGAAGTGGTAGGGAGGTAGCTTACACATTTATTTCCTGTGCCTTACCACTAAACTCAATAAAAGTAGGACCTTTGTCAGTATTATTTACTATTTAGTCCAGAATAATTCCTCTCACATATTAGGTGCTCAATATACACTTGGTGAAGGAATGAATAAATCAAATATAAAGTACTTACCACAATGGCATTTACTGAGTATCTGTCCTCTACATGGTCTTCTTTCTTCTTTGCCCCTGGCTGTCTATATAAATCAACTCTAATAATATCATTTCTGGTCTACAGTTATTGATCTCTCTGCCCTCATCTGCCCCTTGACCCTATTAATCTGCTAGCATAATACTGGATTAATCATCTTTCAAAAAAACTTTGTCAATATCATTTATTCATAGAGCACCAACTAAGACAGAATCAATCTAACTCTCCTACTCAAATACCTTCAATAGATCTTTACTGCATTCATTAAGACGTGTAAACTCCTTGGTATATCATTCAAAGTTGTTTTCAATACTTTCCACCCAAATTCCCATTGATTCCTTAAATGAACTTCAGACATGATTGTCTTTAAAAGGGTTTTTTATGCATGTTCCTAAATTTGACTATACCATATAACACACTAGAATATTTAAATTCTTCTTTTAAGCGCAGGTGAAATCACTCAGACATAAATACTGTTTTATTTTATCTTTCCCTAATTTTTAAAACTGTTATTACAAAATAATTAATATACTTAAATATTTTTAAATATCAAGAATTATGTGCAATTATAGAAGTTTTTCAACTTCCTAATCTCCATAACCAGTGTTCATTGTTTATACACCATTTCAAAAGTGATCACTTCTCAAATGATTTTTTTTCTATTTTTCATCAATTGTTAATGTATTCATTTGCAGATTTATATATACTTATAAAATATTATAAACACTGTTCTGCAACTTACTTTAATTCCTACACTTTGTACCTGATTTTTCTAACACTTGAAGAATTAACACACTTTTGAAATTTTACATAATGTATTTGTTCTAATATTCATATATCATGAAGCATTTTTTCTTATATTTTTACCTATCCACCTAAGGATTTTATAACCTCTAATTAGAAAAAATTTCCCAATAACGTACTTCAATGTTTGAAAAATCAATAGCATGGTGACTGTGGGGGTAAGGGGGGTGGAGGTGGAAGAGGGTATGGTGGGGGTAAATGGTGATGGAAAAAATTAAAATGAAATAAAGCTTTTGGGATGTGGGAAAAAGTCAATATAAAATGATGTTATGAACATGTCCATGTCATCAAATTAATATTTTAAGAATCAAATATTTTATACTCTTCATTAACTATCTAACTTATTATTAGATTATTGTCTTTTAGAGCACTGAAAAATAATCTATTTCCTAATGCATTCATTCAAATATAAAAACTTAAAAAAATTAAAAACCCACTCTTGATTAAAAAGACAAATATTTAGAAACAAAAAACTTCCAGAACTAATAAAAGAGAATAAAAACATCAAGTGTATTTATATATATGTATATATAATATTTACTAGCAACAAAAATCAAAATATAAAATTAAGCAAATGATTCTATTTGTAGTATCAAATAAAATTCCTAAAATATTTTAACAAAATAAGTGCAAGACTTGTACAAACAAAAACTACAAAGCATTTCTCAGAGAATTAAAGAACACCTAAATAAACTGAGGGACAGTCCACATTTAAGAATGAGAATACTCACTATTTTAAAGATGGCAACTCTCCACAAATTGATCTATAAAATTCAGTGGAATCTTTATCACTATTGCAGCAGTAATTATTGTTGCAATTGATAAGCTGATCCTAAAATTCATTTGTAAATACCAGGGACCCTGAATAGCTAATGCAAGATTTTTTAAAAAAGGCCAAAGTTGGAGGACTCAGACTCCCTATTTCAAAACTTAACTACAAATCTACAGTAAGAAGACTGTGTGGTAATATCATAAGAATCAATATATACACCACTGGAAATAATTGAGAGTCTAGAAATAAACCCTTATATTTATGACCAATTTATTTTTGACAAATATCAAGACAATTCACCGAAAATACTCTTTTCAACAAGTGGGGTTAGTATAATTGAATATCAACATGCAGAAACAAACTTATACCCTTACTTCACACCATGAATAAAAATTCATTCAAGGTAAAACACATAGATCTAAATTTCATAACTAAAATTATTAAATCTCTAGAAGAAAGAAGAAAAAATTTGTGACCTGGATTTAGGTAGAGTTCTTAAAATATACCACCAAAAGCATGATACATAAAAAAAAAAAAAACTCATAAAATTGAAGCTCATAAAACCCCAAACTTTCCTGCTTCAAAAGAGACCAATAAGAAAATGAAAAGACAAGCTACAGAATGAGAGAAAATATGCATGATCCGTAGATCTGATAAAGGGCTTGTCCAGATGTCTGCTCTTACAACTCAGTAAGACAAACAACCCACTTTAAATAGGCAGAGAAATCTCCATAGCACTTTACCCAAGAAGATAGATGAATAGTTCATAAACAGATGAAGAGATGCTTATCATTACTGATTAGGGAAACAAAACTTAAATCCACAAATAAAATACCACTTCCACCCACTAAAATGTCTATAATGCAAAACACAGAAAACTAAGAGTTTCCAAAGACATAAAGAAACTAGAACAGGACTGGACGAGTGATTTCCACTTTTTAGAAGGCAATTTAGTTTCTTAACAAGTTGAACATAAAATTATCATGCATCCCAGCAACTGCACTCCCGAGAATCTACCCAAGAAAAACAAAAACATATGTCTGATACACGCATGTGGGTGTTAACAGCAGCATTATTCATAAGAGCAAAAATTGAAAATAATCCAATGTCCATCAATTGATGAAAAGATGAAGAAAATATAGTATATTTGTATAATAAAATGTTATTTAACAATCAAAAGGAACAAACTACTAATTCGTGTTACAACAGAAATGAGCCCCAAACACACCACACAAACTGAAAGAAGGCAGATGCAAAAGACTGCACATTGTCTGATTCCTTTATATTGAATGTTTAGAAGAGCAAATTTATGGACACAGAAAACAGATCAATGTTACCTAGGATTGGGGGGAATAGGGATCAACTGCAAATGGGCATGAAGGAAACTTTGGGAGTGGTGACAACTCCAACATTGGATTTTGGAGATTGTTATATAGCACACTTAATTTATTAAAATCATTAAATCATATATGTAAAATAGGGGAATTTTATAATATGTAAGCTACATATCCTTATAGCTATTAAAACATTATATATACATATATACATATATACGCACACATATGTATTTGTTTCTCTACAATTTAGTACTTTTCTGCTCAATAATTATTTTGTAGTAAATGTACAAACTTTTTAATAGATTTCAGATAGAACACATTACTAATATATTTACTAGTATAAAATATCTTACATAAATGATGCAAATATTAGTTTCATATACTTTAGATACAGATGGACCTTAAAAGCTAAAATTTCATTTCTATAAATTTACTTAAAACAAACTCTAATAAAATCTTTTACCTTTTTCAAAGCAGGGCAGAAATTAAAGAAAAGCCGGTGGTTATATGTTTTGAATCTTTCAGGAAGATGCCAGTTCTGAATTATTTCTTCATCAGAAATCACATGATGATCCAACGCTTTTAGGCTAATTATACTGTTGATGAGAGTATGTCTATATCCCTTGTTCAGGCTTACCGGGCAATCAAACATAGTGAGGGCAACGAGGCTTGGACAGGCAGATAACATGGACACATTCTTCAAGTTTGCAAAACCATTGTCATGGAGATAGAGAAGTTTTAGGTCCTTTAATCTACTCCAAAATTTGTCATCTGGTAGACTCTGTACCTAAAATATTATTAATAATAGTATATTAAATACAAACATAAAATTTATATTGATTGCATGGAAAATAAAATATATTAAACATCCTCTAAAATTTAGTATTTTCCCAAATGAAAAATTTCGCATTAGTAAAAGCAAACATAATTTCTAGTTACCAAAATAATGACTAGTGTAAAAAACATAATAACACCTGACATCTAATATAAGCTACTATTATTAGAGTAATTAAATGAATAAACATATATACTTAATTCAGTAAAAGTTCCTTAGGAATAGGCTAACTCTTTAAACTTCTCTAAAGCAGAGAAGTTTACATAATTAAAAGTCAAATCAAATAATGTGATAACAGCACACTAATTGAATAAAAGATAAAGATCATACAATCCTCTCAACAGAGGCAGAGAAAGCATTTGACAAATTCCATATACAATTATGATAAAAACTATAAAAAGTGGATATAGAAGAAAATACCTCAACATAATAAAGGCCAAATATGATATAAGCCCATAGTTAATATGGTGAAAATTTGAAAATTTCTCTAAGATCAAGAACAAGAGAGGAAGCCCACTCCAGCCTCTTTTATTCAACATACTACTGGAAGTTCTAGCCAAGAAATTAAGGAAGAAAAAGAAATAAAAGGCACCTGAATTGGAAAGGAAGTAAAGCTGTAACCGTACACAGGCGACACCAAATATTATTATACAGAAAAAAAAAAAAAAACAGAAAGTCTCCACCAAAATATTATTAAAACTAATAAATGAATTCAACAAAATTGCAGAATACAGAATCAGCATGTAAAAATTTGTTGTATCTCCATACATTGATAGCAAACTACAATGAAAATTTTAAAAAATCCTATTTATGGATTTTTACATCAAAAAATACCTAGGAATATTTTTAACCAAGAAGGTGAAATACCTTTACACTGGAAACTATAAGACATTATAAAAGAATTAAAGAAGACATAAATGAATGAAAATATATTCCACATTCAAGGATGGAGAGAATATTATTCAAAATATCCATACTAGCCAAAGCACTCTATAGAATCTGTGCAATCCCTATCAACAAAATTCCAGTGGCATTTTTACAGAAATAAAATAGTCCTAAAATTTGAAAGAAACCTAAATAGGTTTCTTTCTCAAAGCTTGAGGCAACATGTTCCCTCATTTCAAACTATATTTGAAAGCTATAGTAATCAGCCAGTATGGTATTGGCATTAAACCAGACACAAAATTCAGTGGAACAGAACACAGAGCTCAGGACTAAATGCACATATATATGGTCACTAGATTTGCAACAAAGGAGCCGAGCATATACAAGATGGAAAGGGCAGTCTCATCAATAAACAATGTTGGGAAAACTGGAGAGACACATGCCAAAGAATAAAACTTGGAACAATATCATATATTACATACAAAAATGGATTAAAGCCTTGAATGTAAGACCTGGAACCATAAAAACTCTAGCAGAAAAGATAGGCAGAGAGCTCCCTGAAATAGTTCTTAGTGATGTTGGTGATAAATATTTTTAATACAAAAACAAGAAAAAGAGGCAACAAAAGCAAAAAATAAACAAGTGGAATGATATAAAAATTAAAAGTTCTTCATAGCAAAGGAAACCATCACTAAAATGCAATGGCAACTGACCAAATGGAGGAAAATATTTGAAAATTATATGTCCGCTGTGTAACAATGTGGTGACAAATGTTAAGTGGAATATTGTGATCATTTCACAATATGTACAAATATTGTCCATATTGAGTCACCATGTTGTACACATGAAACTAATATAATGTTATTCATCAGTTATATGTCATCTAAAAAACAATTAAGAAGAAGTATTCTTAATCCAGACTATGGATTTAAGAAATAAAACAAATCAGAGTTTATTTATATGTTTTTCATATAAAATGTTTATATTTGAAATTTTGTTTCTACATTTTGTATTTTATTTAAGTTTTTGTTTATATTTTATGTGAAAGGCTATTTGTGAGGTATATTGTGAATAGATAGTGCTTATTAAACATAATTTAATTTATATGACAATATCTGAAATGGCTATTGCTTACCTGATTTCCATGGAGATCAAGTTTGACTAATTTTATACAACTTTGAAGTGCACTGATATCTGTAATAAAATTGTTTGAGAAGATGCATACTCTAAGAGAGATACAAAACTGCAAATTTTCCATAGATTTTAAATGAAGACCATTGAACTTCACAAAAACGAAATCTTTCTGATCTTCTATTATGTTTTGATTATAGTGACTCCACTCTTCATGACTGATTAGCTCTTCTGTGATAGTTCCATGAAACATCTAGAAAAAATGGTAAATTTCTTTCAAAAGTTTTTTCAACTCCTCAAATAACCCTATACGAAAACAAAACATTTACTAATAGATAGTAAGAGTGAAAATGGGTAGAAACTAAGCTAAATTTGTTTTTAAAAATCTAATTCCCATAAAATCTACCTCAGGGCATCTTAAATGTCTAACATTTATATAACAACTCAAAAATATATTGTTGCCCTCACCAATAAACTAACCTGTAAGAGAATGGAATACTTCCTTTTTCCCAAAATACTTAGAAAAATGGAATTCAGTGAAATAGTTGATACAAAAACATCACATCTTAACAAGACAACTAAAACAAAGAAAGGAAAAGTACACCTTAGCATACCTTGTATAATAATTTTTGTTAAAAGATCTTTTAAATAAAGAAATGTTTTGAATTATCAACTCCTAAGTCAGGAAAGTGGTGCTTTTTGTTGGAGGGGCTAAAAAAATGCAGCTAAGTAAAATAAAGGTGCAATGCAGGGCTTTGACTGTAATAAAATTAATTTTCTAAAGAGATAATTAGCAATCTCATTATACGTGGTGGGACAAAAGTAGGTTTACAGTTATTCATTTGGAAAATAATACAATAATTAGTAAATAATGATGAGGATAAACTGTTTCACTTCCTCAAAACTGTGAACCTACTTTGCCCCATGTTATATTTGTTTAATTCTAATGCAATTAAAACCTCGAATTCTAATTGTTTCAAATTTGACTAAGTTTATCTAAAACTTCTGGTTCGGTGCTTTTTGGTGTAATTTTAGATATCATTTCTTATATACATGAAATTTCCCTTACTGTGGGTAATTTCAGCTTTCATAAAAGGCAGTCTGTCACCCAGTGATAGTTGAGAAGAGAATAAGAGAATGTATGGGCTCAAGTGACCAATCTGAGTGTTTGGTTAAGATTAACCACGTCCTGCCCTGGAAAAACCTATTTCTACCATGTAGAGGCAAACTGGGTCAGCATAATCCAAATTAGAATATATGTGAAAATCTAGATAAAACCTTACTCTATAAAAGGCTGGCTACTTTTCACATACTAGCCAAGGGCTACAACTGTAATCCTCAAACCCTAAATATCAACCACTTAAAAAATTAATAGAGGGGAGAGGGGAGGGAATTTCAGGGGAAAGGGGGAAGGATTTACAGAAACAAGTATAAAGGACACATGACTGTGATACAAAAACTGGAGGGGGTGGAAATGGGAAGGAAGTGGGGAGGGCTGGGGGGGTGGGCTGGGATGGGAGGAAAAGACAGAAAACTGAACTTGAACAATAATTAAAATAAAAAAATAAAAAATTAATAGAGGCAGATTTCCTGGGTCTTATAGCACATCGACTTCATCAGAAACTTTGGACTATGGACCAACGATTTTATACTCCCTCGTACTCCACTTTCAACACACAATTTTCCTATTAACACATTGGGTTAGTGTGGTAGAATTGTTACAAGACATCCAATCTCATAAAAAAAAGTAAATCATGGGGGGTAATATACAGCTTGGTGCTATAGTTAACAATAATGTACTGAATATTTGAATTTTTTAAGAGAGTAAATCTTAAAAATTCTCATGGCAACAAAAAATAATTTTGTAACTATATATGGTGACAGATGTGAACTAGACTTCTTGTAGTGATACACAAATATTAATCATTATGTTGTACACCTAAAATTAATATGTTATATCAGTTATACCGTAATAAAATATATAAGAAATAACCATGGTTATGAAGGAGATGATGCTCCACAGGAATTCATTAAATATGGTATATAATAGCAAAAACATGATATGTCCTAAATGTCTTAAAAGGTGGTATTAACTAATGAGATATTGTAATACTGTCAAAGGAAACATTTCACACTAAGAAAGGATCAAAACTGAGCATGTAGAATACAGCAATATGAAGAGGTCTTGACAAACAAGTTATTGCTTTTGCTTTAAAATATTTTTTCACTGAATTTACACTTTAAAGGGGTGACTTTTATGGTATGTGAATTAAGCTTCAATTAAAATATTTATTCTTCAGTGGGACACATTTAAAAAAATAAGTAAACCCAAAAAGTAAAGTGATATAAAAAGACATACCATGCCAGCACTAATCTAAAAATGCTGCAGAAGCTATAATGGTTCAGACAGAGCAGACTTCAGAGCAAGGAAAACAATCAGGGATAAAGAGGTGCATTACAAAAGGATAACAAGGGACAACTTTACAAGAGGCTTAACAGTCCTTAATCTGCATGTGCCGAAACAGCACCAAAATACCTGACGTAAAATAGAAAATTAGAAAGAAGAGCAAGATGAATCCGCTATTATAGTTGGAGACTTCAACATCCTGCTATCAGAAATGGATGGATCTAGCAGGCAGAAAATCAGTGAGGACATAGTTGATGTCCACAGCACCATTAGCCAAGTGGTAACTGATATCTATTACTTCATTCAGCACCAGGAGATTACACATTCTTCTCAAGCTCACATCAAATATTCACCAAGATAGACCACATTCTGAGCCATAAAATATATCTTAAAAAATTTATAAGAAGAGATACCATACAGTGTCTCTTTCATACCATGGTGGAATTAGAGTAGATATCAAAAACAGAAAGATAGCTAGAAAATCCCAAAATACATTAAGATTAAAACACATACTTCTAAATAACATGTGGGTCAAGGAAGAAATTACAAGAGAAATTTTAAAATATTTTGAACTAAATGAAAATTCACCTTTTCAAAATGTGTGCCACACAGCAAAAGCAGTACTTAAAAGGTAATTTATATCATTGAATTCATATCTTGGAAAAGATCTAAAATCAATAATCTAAGTTTGTACCTTAGGAAACTGGATAAAGTGCAAATTAAATTCAAAGGAAGCCGAAGAAAAGTAAATGAATACATTTTCAATAAACAACTGGCAAAAAGTTATAACCCTCAATAATATTATCACATATTTGGGATGGGGACACATTTATCATTACTTCATTTCAGAAGTCTCTATAAATATCTGATTCTATGACAATTAATATAGTCAGATCATAGGAAGGACATTAGTGATAAAAACAATAAACTGTTCACTTGTCTTTCAGACTTTTAGTGAGGGGTGACATGTCACCAAACACTCTTTCTGGCTGCTTTTGTCATACCATAAGAAACCTTACTCCCAAGTGTATCTCTTCTTTCCCTCTGAATGTAGGGTCATTCAGAGTGAATTTAATGCTTAAACACTGAATCTCATCCCAGACTCCTGCAAATATTTTTTTAGTTCCAATTAACTTATCTTTTAATATATTTTAACTTTTAAACAAACAATTCTCAAATTTTTTAGTTGGTGTAATATGAATTCTAAAATATGCACTCTTAAGATGAATTAATCCCATATATTAGACTAATTCATATTATGTTCTCTACTGCATCAATATTCACTTCCACCAACAGTATGTACTTGTCATTATATAAACAATGGTTGTATTTTTTAAATTCCAGAATAGAAATTGTCATATAACATTGAGTTGTTCCTATCCAAAGATAGATGAACATATGATTAGTAAGTACAGAAAAAAAATGTAGTAGATCATTTCTCCACTTCTTTAAGAACTAGTATTCCACATTCACAATATAAAGTAGGACTCAGTTATTCAGACTATTCCGTTAAATAGTCGTCACATATCCCAATCATTTTGGGTAAGTGGAAATGTTTCATATATTGTTTTATACTACCTCATGCAACATTAATTTTGTTTTCTCATTTTTATTGCACATCAGAATAACTAGAATAACACAAATTCTCAGGCCCCATGGCCTACATACCTACTGAATTTTATCTCTGCAGCTATGGGGCCAAATAATTATAGTGCCCACCAAGGGAAGCTAAAAACCATTGCCTGTGGTATCTCCTCCTCTACCTATTTCAAAGCCTGCTTTCCAATTGCTTCCAAATTTTGTTTTTTAAAGATTGTATTTATTTATTTTTTAGAGAAAGGAAAGGAAGGAGAAAGAGAAGGAGGGAAGCATCAATGTATGTTTGCTTCTCATGTGTCTCCTACCAGGGATCTGACCCACAACCAAGGTATGTGCCTTAGACTGGAAACCGGTGACTCTTTGGTTCTCAGGTCAGCACTCAATCCACTGGGCGACATCAGCCAGGTCGATAGCTTCCAAATTTTAAACAATTGGCCATTAAGGAAAATCCAGGTACTTTTATTCCTTTTACATTTTGATAATTTTACAATTCTTTTCTGAAATGTTCATATAGCTGTGTACAACATCAAGTTTAAATAATAATATAATATTCAAAAGGCAAAATACTTAGCCATTTAGTTTAAGAACAGCAACACATTAGAGAAAGCATCAGGGTTCAATCAGAGCTTCAAATAAGTTCTGTAGTTTTAAAAAATCAGTATCATTGTCAGTAAAGCTTTCATTAGTTTGTGTCAACTGAAGTACTACATAATTTAAAATTATTATACATTTTTAATCACACTGTGAAAATCAACTTTCTAAAATACACTGTACATCAATTACAAGTCTCACCTGTATTTCCAACGTATGCCATTTAAAAAATTTGTGGCAAATACATAAAAGGGAATATACAAGGTTATAATTAATGAAAAACTAAATTAAATATTGAAAAGTAAAGTATCTTTATTCTGTGTTTTTATTTTCATTACAAATATATAATTAATATAAAAAGGAATTTTCAAAGAAATCCTTTGCTGACTATGTCAATGATCTGTATGTCACACTCATTCACTGAAATTTTAGATACTTAAGAATAGCAATACCTTATTATATTAAGTTAAAAGTGTATTAAAATATAATGTTAGGTTTGATGGTCTGTGTTGCAGTAACTCATTTTGAAAGCATTATTTATGATAATTATTAAATGGAATGGAATTCTGGACCCTGCACTCCCGAATTATCACAATAGCTACTGAGATACTGAATATAAAATAAAATCATGAAAAGGGAGTAAAAATAAAGTTTATTTTCAAAGATCTAACTTTAAGAATTATAAATAATAATATTTTATATTTGTTTTACTTTAGAATGGGCAATAAATTTAAGGCCATCATAAACACAGCAATTATATCTTACAAATACTTTTTTATTTGGCCAGCAGATTTGTTGAATCAATCCTGTTTGGATAAAAACTTGCCATGATTTTATACTACAGACATTTCCTTTAAAAATAAAGAAAAGGGATTCTTCTGGCAAGTGAAAATAAAATTTCATAGGTTTATAAGTTAATATAAATGACCTTGATTCTTTGAAACATTACACTTCATGGTATATTCCACACATTTTCAAATAACATGAAAAGTCTTTTGGAATAAGAAGTCAAGATTCACTTGTAATCAAGATATCTTATTTTTGTCCCCATTTAAATATATTCACTTTCCAAAATTTAGAAGACTACATATTTGTTTTACTAAAGCTTTTTTGAAAATATCAGTTTTCAACTTTTATTTTTAATCCACATTTGTAGAGTATAAAAACATAAGCCAGACAAAAACTAAAAGGTGATGAGGCAGAAGAGGATATATGACAATGAAAAGTACTTAAAACATCCAGAAAAAGATCTGCACAGAAATCATAAATCCTCTTAATAAGAAAAATTTAGAACAGCAAGTATTTGTTTCTTCTATCCTAAACAACAATGGTTAACATTCCTAAAACAGACATTCTAAAGTTATATTGTTAATACATTTTTATTCAAAGTAATAAACTGTATTTACCTATTGGTTATCCTAATTTATATTCTTCATCAACTGCCTTCTGAAAATAAAGTTTCATGCTCATCTTGTGATAAGTGTATTATATTTGTTATTGTACAGTCTTTCAGATACCTTGCAAAAAACTAAGGAAGCTACAGGAAATAAAAAATAAAACTACTTTGTGAAAAACAGCCAGAAGACAGACTTTTTCTACAAAAAAAAAACAAAGGTAAGAATTAGAGCTGATTCTCCTAGGAAACCATGTAAGTGGGAAGACAGTGAGTGAAATAAAGTGTTGAGAAAAATACAAAAAACTAGAATACTGTACCCTGTGAAATTACCCTTCATGGTGATGGAAAAATAAAGACTCAGACAGACAAACACTGAGAGCACTTGTTGGTAGACCTGCCTTGCAAAAAAAGTTAGAAGAATTCTTTAAAGGAAAGGAAAAAAATACAGTTCAGAAACTCAGCTCCACGTAAAGTGAAGAAAGCAATGGTTAAAAAGTAAGTGTAGTTAAAATAAAAACATTTTCTTTTTTATTCCTAATTGATTTACCACATAAAAATTAGTCAAAATACTAACAGCAAACAATGTATGTAATTACCTATACTCATGTATATATCACATATACATACATATGTACATACATGCATACACTTATACATACAATTTTACATATGTGAAATTAAGGACAGCAATTATATATGAGATGGAAGAGAGGAAATAAATTTATTTTCTAATTATAATATACTTACACTACCTTGGAAGGGATATAGTGTTATTTATATAAATGAAACTGAATTAGTTGTAAATGTGTACAGCAAACTTTAAGACAGTTAAAAAAAATAAGAACTATAACCAATATGCTAAGAAAGGACATATAAAATGGAATAATATCCAATGTTCAATTAAAACCAGAAAAAGTGAAAAAGAGAAGACAAAAATAATTACAAAAAACAATGTCAACAAATAGAAAACTGTGTAAAACAGGACAAATAATATTCCAACTGTATAAATAATTAGTATGAACATCGATGGTCTAAATGCACCAGTTAAAAGAGATGTCATCAGAGGAAACAAAGAAAAAAAGAGATCCAATTATATGTTGTCCACAAGATATTCACTTTAAATATAAAAGCACTGAAATAAAGTGATGGAGTAAGATACACTATAGTAACACTAGTAAAAAGAAATCAGGAGGTTATACTAACTTCAGAAAGAACATACTTTAAAGCAAGGAATGTAATCAAGGACAAAGGCATTGTGTATTGATAACAAGATCATTTCTTCAAGAAGACATAGCAATCAATAAAGTTTATGCACCTAACAACAGAGGTAAAAGTATATGAAGCAAAACTGATAGAACTGCAAGAAGAAGCAGATGAATCAACTTTCATTACTGGAGATTTCAATACCCCTCTATCTAAAATGGACAAATGCAGCAGACAGAAAATCAGTAGGGACATAGTTGACTCAACAACACCATGAATCAAATGGGTATAATTGAAATATACAAACTACTTCATGAAATAACAACAACATGCATTCAAAGCTCACATGAAACATTTGCCAAAATTTACCAAATTCTGGGCTATCTTAACAAACTCAAAAAAAAAAAAAATAGGAATCATACATTGTCTTCCCCAAATCAAAATGAAATTAAACTAGATACCAATAACAGAAAGATAGTTGGAAATCCCAAAATATGTGGAAATAATACATTTCTGAATAATACATGTACCCAAAAGGATTTCAATATAAATTTTAAAATACTGTTAACTAAATAAAAATAAAACACATGTAGTATGCAGCAAAAGCAGTGCTTAAAGGAAAATTTATATCATTAAAGTCATATATTAACAAAATAAGAAAGATCTAAAAGCAATAATTTAAATTTTTCACCTTAAGAAACTAGAAAAAAGAAGAGTAAATTAAATCCAAAGTAAGCAGAAGAAGATAAAAAGAATGAGAGCAAAAATCAGTGAAATGGAAAACAGGAAATCAATAGAAAAATCAGTAAACCCAAAGTTGGTTCTTTGAAAAGATCAATGAAATTGATAAACTTTTAGCCAGGCAAAGAAAAAAGAGAAAACACAAATTATTAATGTCAGAAATTAAAGAGGAAACGATGTGTCAGATCCCATGAACATTAGAAGGATAATAAAAAAGTACTACAAACAACTCCATGTATAATACAAACTTGATAACCTAGATTAAAATCGCCCATTCCTTGAAAGCCAAAACTCATGCAAGAATAAACAGATAATCTTAACAGGTCTATACATATGAAAGGAATTGAATCAATAACTAACAGCATTCCAAAACAGAAAGCACCAGGCCCAGAAGGGTTCAGTGGGGACTTCTACTGAAATGTGAGGAAGACATTTTACCAATTCTCTACAGTATCTTTCAAAGTATAAAAGCAAAAGGAATAGTTTCTAACTTATTCTATGAGGCCAGCATTACCCCAATACTCAGGCCTGACAAAGACATTATAAGAAAAGAGAACTAGAAAGATGGAGCGAAGGATGACATCTGGGGAAGGGGACTGGAGATTGGGGGGACAGAGGAATTGAGCAAAAAGGAAAACAGACTCATGGACATGGACAACAGTGTGGTGACCACTTGGGGGACAGGGGTATAAAGGGACTAAATGGTAAATAGAAAAAACACAATAAAGATAAAATTAAAAATACAGAACTACAGACCAATATTTCTCATGCAAACAGATGCACAACTCCTGAAAAATTTTCAGTAAATCAAATCCAACAATGCAGAAAAAAATAATCACACTCCTACCAAGTGAAATTTATCCCAGGTATGCAAGAGTGGCTCCATATTCAAAAACCAATTAATGTAATCATCACACTATCAGGCTTAAAAAGAAAAATCACATGATCATATCAATGAATGCAGAAAAAGCATTTGACAAAATCCAATATACATTCATGATAAAATCTCTCAGGAAACTAGGAATAGAAGAGAATTTCTTCAAGTTGATAAACAAAATCCACCAAAAATCTACAGCTAACATCGTACTTAACGGTGAGAAACTACAAGCTTTTCCACTAAGATGAGGTTCAAGGTAAGGCTACATCATCTCATCATTGCTTTTCAACATCATATTGAAAATCCTAGCTAACACAATAAAACAAAAATACAATAAAAGTGTATAGATTGGGAAGGAGAAAACAAAACTGTCCACAGAGACATAATTGTTTATGTAGAAAATAAAAAAAAATCAACAAAAAAACCCTCCTGAACTAATAAGTGCTTATAGTAAGGTTGCAGATTCACAATTAACACAAGCCAATTGTTACTCTATATACTAGCAATATACTAGCAATATATACCCTATATACTATACTAGTAGAGTTTGAAATGAAAAACACAATACCATTTATACTAGAACCCCACAAAATAAAATATTTAGGCATAAATGTAACAAAATAAGTACCAGATCCACAGGAGGAAAACAGAAAAATGCTAATGAACAAATTAAAGAAGAACTAAATAACTGTCAAGAGACTTCATGTTCAAGAATAGGAAGACTCAATATTGTCAAGATGTCAGATCTTTCCCATTTGATCTACAGATTCAATGCAATCCTATTCAATATTTTAGCAAATTATTTTATCAATACCAAAAAAGTAACTCTAAAACTGATTCTAAAAACTGATTTTTGCAGAACAAAACATCCACAATATTCTAACATAATATTGAAGGAAAAAAACAAAGTCAGAGGAATATAATACTACCCTATAGCCAAGACTACATTATAAAGTTATAATAGTCAAGACAGTGTTATATTTTAAAAAGATGGATCAATGAAAGAAAGAAACTCAGAAATAGACAGAGACAATATAGTTAACTTATCTTACACAAATGGCCAAAGGCAATACAATGGAGCAAAGATCGTCTCTTCAGCAAATGATGCTAAAACAACTGGACAACCACAAGCACAAAATAAACCTAGACACAGGACTTACACCCTTCACTAAATAAATCATAAACCCAACTACAAAATACAAAACTATGAAACTCAAATAGAACACAGCAGAAAACCTACATGACCTTGGGTGATGACATTTTAGATGCAGCACAATAGACAACACACGTTGAAGAAATGATTGATAAGATAGGCTTCATTAAAATTAAAACTTCTGGTCTGTGAAACACAGTATTAAGAAAACAGGAGATAAGCCAAAGACTGGGAGAAATCACTTGCAGAAGACACATCTGATAGGAGATGGTTATCCAAAATATACAAAAAAAAACCCTCTCTTAAAACTCAACAGTAAGTTAACAAATTACATTTTATGATAATATTTAGTTAATAAGAATAGATAATATGTTCTGATATTTGACAATGCAAGTGTTCCATCATTAATACTTTATGTTAAAAATTCTTTTTTCCATTGTTTCATATTTTATGTTTTTAAAGTTTTTAATTATGGTTTATATTCAATATTATTGAGATTATTTTCAGGTGTACAGCACAGTACCTAGACAATCATATACTTTACAAAGTGTTCCCCCTGATATTTCCAAGTACCTACCTGGCACCATACACAGTTACTACAATATTATTGACTATGTTCTCTACGCTATACTTTACATCCCTGTGACTATTTTGTAACTACCAATTTATAATTCTTAATCCCTTCATGTTTTTCACCCACTTCCCCAACCCCACACCCCTCTGGCAACAATCAGTCTGTTCTCTGTGTTTATGATATTTCACAAAGGACCAAAGGCAACACAATGAAAAAAAGATAGTCTTTCAGCATATGATGCTGAAACAATGAGAAATACAAAAAAAAAAAAAAAAGAATGTAGATAGACTTTACAACTCCAAAAAAATAATTCAAAATGAATCTATGACCTAAATATAAACCACAAAACTGTGTAATTCCTACAAGAAAACAGGAAAAAAAATAAATGATTTTAGGTATTACAATGACTTTTTAGATACAATATCAAAGGCATAATCCATGAAAGAAATATTTTACAACCTGGACTTAGTTAAAAAGTATGCTTTGAAAAAGATGATGTCAAATAAATGAAAAGAGAAGTCACAGACTGGAAGAATATATTTTCAAAAGACAAATCTGATTTAAAAAAAAAAAACCCTATGATCCAAGATATGCAAAGAACTCTTAAAACTAACTAAGAAAATGAACAAGATTTTAAAATAGGCCAAATAGCTTAACAGATACTTAACCAAAGAACATACACAGATGGCAAATAAGCATATGAAAGTTACTCCTCACCATTTATCATCTGAGAAATGCAAATTAAAGCAATAATGAGATACCATTGCACACATATTAGAATGGCCAAAATCCTGATCACTGACATCACTAAATGCTAAAAATAATGTGGAGTAACAGGAGTCCTCATTCATTGCTGATAAGAATGTGAAATGGTACAGCCACTTTGGAAGACAGTTTGGCTGTTTCTTATTCAATTAGCATACTCTTACTATAAGATCCAATAATTGCAAGTCTTAGTATTTACCCAAAGCAACTGAATTCTTATTTTCACACACAACACTGCACATAATATATAATAAAAGTTTTATTCATAATCACCAAAACCTAGGAGCAACCAAGATGACCTTAGGCAGGTGAATGAATGAATAAACTGCTACATTGGACAATGGGATGGTACTCAATACTAAAAAAAAGAAATTAGCTATCATTGCAATGAAAGGCATAGTGTAAACTTACATGCATATTACTAATTGAAAGAATTCAATATGAAAAAGCTACATACTGTAGGATACCAACTATATAAATTCCAGAAAACCTATGGAGACAATAAAAAGTTCAGTAGTTGCAGGGTTTTGGGTGGGGGAGATCAAAAGGCAGAGCAAAGAGGATCTGCACAGCAGCAAAACTATTCTGTATAACTTATAATGGTGTATTCATGTCCTTATACTTTATCCAGACACACCGGATACACAACCCCAAGAATGAACCATAAGGTAAACTATGGACTTTGGGTAATTATGTTGTGTCATTGAAAGGAAGAGGAGGAACAGTGGTTATACAGAGGTGAAACACGAGTAATAAGCGTTGTCAGGAATATGTATAAAGGACGCATGGACAAAACCAAAGGGGGTTAGGATCAAGGGTGGGGAGTGGGGATGACTGCAGTGAGGGGGCGTGGTGAGGGGAAAATGGAGACAACTGTACTTGAACAACAATAAAAAATGTGAAAAAATAAAACACAAAACAATAAAAATAAAAATTATTTAAAAAAATATAAGTTCTCTCATGAACTAACCAAGCTATGCTCCATGTGTTCCATGGTCCATAATCCAGGACCCTTTTCATTTAGCTTCAGCTTATTCTAACAAACAGGGACAAATAAAATCTTAAGCGGATAAATACTGATGGATGCAAACTTGATTTGCAGTGCTGAATGCACAAGACAGAGTACAGATGATGTGTTGTAGAATTATGCACCTGAAACCTGTCTAATTTTGTTAACCAGAGTCACCCCATTAAATTTAATAAAAACTAAAAAATAAATACAGAATATTTAAAAGTAAAGGAAAAATACAATTTTAATGTGAAAAAAATGTTATTGTGCTTCTCTACAATTTCCACAAAGCAGTCATCATTACTCCTAGAATAATAAAAAACAACCTGACTTCCATTAACTGTGAATGGGCACAAAGAATCTTATTGGGTGATGAAAATATTCTTCACCTACATTGTGGTGATTATGCACAACTCAGTTGATTCACTAAAAATCATTGAGTAGTTCACTTAAAATTGGTGAAGTTCATGGTATACAAAGTATATCTAAACAAGGTTTTAAAAATTATCTCATTCTTCTTTATGGCACTTCAGATACTCTTAGCCTCCCATAGAAAAAGCCAAAATGCTTCTACAGAGTATCATTTTTCAGCTTATCATTGTTCATTATTCCTGGTGTCCCTTTAAAAATGTGGAATCTAAAATTAAACACATCATTCCCATTATGTTTTTTTACTTGTACAGAATAATGGGTTTACTACTCAGCTATACTAGCTTATTTTACCTAATTACTATTCCTTATAATTGTTTAAACAATTATATCACAGTTTGATCATATTAAATATACAAGAGGGGCCAAAAAGAACCCCTGAATTTGTTTAGTAAAAATTGTGTATTTATTCTTACATTTTTAAACTTCATTCACCTTCAAAGTACTCTCCATTTGATGCAATGCACCTATTGAGAATGTTTTCCACTGCTCAAAAGTTTTTGAACTCCTTGACTTTGATGCCTTTTAGTGCTTCTGCAGTTTTTTGTTTCATCTCTTCCACATCAGCAAAATGTTTCCCTTTGAGGACATTTTTCATCCAGGGAAACAAAAAAAAAAAAAGTCACTCAGGGTGAGACGGGGTGAATAGGGAGGGTAGGGCATGGAGGTCATACCGATTTTGGTCAAGAACTGCTGAACACTCAGTGCCCTGTGGGCCAGCGTGCTCGTAAATCACCCATCATGAAACGGGCACATGCACTGAAAGCCTCCAAAAAATTTCACCGAAGACCAACACAGCTTCTCACACCACCACCAGCTGTTACTCGGATACAGGTGGGTTCCTAGAACACTCACCTGGCAGGGGAAGCCTGTACTACAAGAGGCCCACCCTCCAGAAGACAATTATGAGGTTTGGGGGGTCCCCCCTCATTAACTGACATGAAATACCTAGACTTTTACACCACCTACAATCAAGTGCTGAGGAAATTTACTCTGGCTCATGTAGTACACAATATTTTTTTCCATTTTTTACTTAAAAATTAAAATGTTTAAAAATTAGAGAAAAACAGAAAAGAGGAAAACCCAATGCCATACCTTTTAATATGGTATATTTACTTCCAGCATATTTTATGTGAGTAATGTATTTATATTAGGCAAAAATAAAATTAATTTTATGGCTATCCTTCCCACGTCAAAGAAACGCTGTGTTTAATACTCTACATGATGGCCTCTATTACATCACCCTTTCTAGTTCCTTCACAGTTCTTATCACTATCTGAAATTTTCTTGTTTGGTTAATTTTTTATTGTTTAATTTAGCTCTAGTATGTATAGTTCCTGAGCATATAGGCTCTATGGATCTCTCTTCTCTTGAGATCTCATCTAATTCCACAGTTTAAAATGAACAACATCTGTATGTCAACAACTCCAAAATTATGTCTCTAGCCCAGACATCTCTCCTGAACTCCAGACTCATATGTATAATGCACACACACACAATTCCATTACACGTGCACTGCATACAATTACATCTCTTTCTTCTGTACATCCAAAACTTAAAATGGATGTTCCCTACCACCCCACCAACACTTCCCATACATCCACATTCCCATTGCAATTGATGGTCATTCTATCATTCAGGCATCCTCGACTGCTCTTTCAGTAACATTCCACAGCTATTCCATGAGCAAATTATATTGATGTGGCCTCAAAATATTTCCAAAATATATCTAACAAACTTATCATCATCCTCACTGTTACCATTTTGGCCAAGACTTTACCAAGTCTTACCCATATTACTGCAGTAGCCAACAAACAAAAAAATAAGTCTGCCTCCTTCTATCCTTACCCCACCATCCATGGCAGTGTACTTTCACCTGATTGAATGATCTGTTTAACATAAGGCAAGTCACATCAAAACATTGTCATGCCTGTTTCACTCAATCAAAATCAAAATCTTTTCTTTGGGACTCTGTCACCTCTCTGACCTTCTCTTTCCCTATTGCTCACTCTCACCTCACTCAAGTCCTCTGTATTTTCTAAATATTCTTAATAAGAATGTATTGTTTTTTATTAACAACAATTTAAAAAACCTTTTAAGTGACAAAACCATGAAAGAGTAATCTCCCTTTTACCCAAGCACTTTCTCTGTAAGTACAGAATTAAATAACAGGGTCTTTAGAAGAAAAATATAAGTCCATGGCAAGAGCTTGTAGGGACTTGAATACCTATGTTCTTGATAAAGACTTTAATGAAGACAGGTTTCTAAAATAAATCAAACTGCACGATGTGGTAGAATGATTTCTGTATTTGGGAATCAATACCTTCCTAAAATCTTTTCTACTACTTACTAATTGTGCACCTTGAGTAAAGATGAAGAAATTAATCTATAAAAGTCATTATCAACTTAGTGCTTTACAGAGAAACGCTTATAAACCTAAGCCACCAAAAACACATCTAATAATTAGGCCGACATTCCCAGGTATGTTACTGAAACTTTTTGATTAATCTGCATATACAAAAGGATGCCAGAGAATTAACCAAAATAGCACAAATGCTAAGGTTCTAGTTGCAGAATCAATGATATACAATTTCCAAAAGCCTTATCAACTCAAAACGGAGAGGGGTGCAAAGACTCACTCTCCAGGAACTTGCAAAAGCAAGGAAGCCACAAATCTAAGGTCCCTGAAAAAAATACAGGTTTTAAATGTTCAGACTGTGCGTCTGGACCTGGGATTGGAGAAGACTTTAGATGACGATCAGAGGAAGAATTAACTGTTAAGATGTTCTTGGGAACGTATCCTGGCTGAAACAAACATGAGTCAGAAAGGATAAATCGCCACAAAGCTGGAAGCTAGATTGTAGTTTCGTTGTCTTCTCCTTAGCGATTCAGTTGTAGCAAATTTTGTCGCCCAACCTGTCCCACTCACCAGGTTAACTGAGCTGCAAGGCCTTGTGAGTTGGGAACAAGCGGCCAGACCCTACACAATGCGACAAATCACTAGATAGCTACCCACTCCGGAGGCCGTTGCTAAGGAAACGGGGGTAGGACTCCAGGACGGTTTCCCCTGGGTTGGCCAGCCCTTTGGGGGCGTGGTTACGTGAGTGACGTACGTAAGGAGAGGGTCGGAAGCGAAACCGCACCAAGGGACGGTCAGCGTTCCAGGGCGCATGCGTGATGTGCAGCGCGGCGGGATACCTGGAAGTGTAAAGCAGAGTGTGGAAAGAGGTGGGGATATGGAGGCTGTAAATATCCCTCCGGTTGTATCTCTGCGAGAAGCCACCCAGCGAAAGTTGCAGAGGTTTTCAGAGCTGAGAGGTACCCCAGTTCTCCCGGGTATTAGAAAGGGAGGGTACTCTTCGTGCCGGGAAGTTTGCAGGGCTATCACTTCTGGCTGGTTTTCTCACCTGTGGTCCAGGGCGCTGGCTCAGACATAGCTAATGCACCTTGAATTTTTTATTCTTTTCTGCCACTGTCCTTTCTTTACTCTGTTTGTTGCTTTTTTTAAACTTTATTCTTAGTAAAATATAAACATAAAATAAGGGAAGAGGAAAGAAAAGAAAGTTGTTAATCTGATTCAGTGAAGCTATAAATAAATAGGTTATTATGCATTTGGTTTAGCTCATTAACAAAAGTTATTTTAAATAAACCTGAAAAACCTCCCTAAAGCATAGTGTTTTGACCCTTACAAATGTGGTTTTAGCTTTCTCCCACGCCCCTCCCACCTATTTTACGAATTGTTCCTTGCTTCCTGAGTAAAAAACAAAACATGGAAGAACTATGGATTAAAAATTAAAAGGGGCTGTATCAGAAATTTGTTTTAAAAAGGTTATGCCATTTGTCATTCCTTGTACAGCTGTGTAATAAAAATGGTTATGTTTTTCATGAAGCTACGGCTCTAAGAATACAGTAAGTAAGACTAAGAAGACAGTTAAATGTTCAGGACTATTACTTTCTGTATGACAAGTCCTATTAGGTAACTACTATAAGCAATTTTCATCTTGTTTGTTAATTAAAAAGAGCTTCCACCTGTCTCCCAACTGTTCAGTCTGTCTTTTAATGAGTTCACTGAGTTCATTTGGGAGTTTGGAACTTTTGTCCCAAATTTTGCGTCACATTCCAATAGCCTTTGTAAAATTGCATGGCTACTTTAAGGTAATAAAAAAATTAAGTACGCACATTTATAAACAGCAACATTGTAGCAATGGATTTTTGGGTTAAATCTTTCTTAGCCAAGAAACACTAAATAGTTTTAACATATGAAAATTATTTTTAAAGCTGGAGATTCATTTATTACTTAAGAATTGAGATAATCTTTCGCAAATCAAAAGTATTTCACTCAATAGGGAAACATTACAAGTTTCAGCATGTTTAAATAAATGGGTCTGTAGACCATAAAAGAGGAAAGTAATCCAAAAGAGAAAAAAACATAGAATTTGTGAACAGTCTTCATCAAAACTATTTTGAATCACGTTAACTGGCTCCTAATTATTCCCTAACTCTCTAAAGCAGAAGATACATTTATGAAGATGATAATATTCTTTTTTTCCACCTCTTTCCAAATAAGTAAACCTGTAACAAAAGTCTGATAATATTTATCATTTCCTTCTTTCTTTCTTTTTTATTTTTTTTTTTCCTTTTTCACATAGGCAAACCTGTGGCAGCTGGAGAATTCTGGGACATTGTTGCAATAACAGCAGCTGATGAAAAACAAGAGTTTGCTTATAAGCAACAGCTGTCAGAGAAGCTGAAAAAAAAGGAGTTACCCCTTGGAGTTCAATATCATGTTTTTGTTGATCCTGCTGGAGCCAAAATTGGTACACATTTATGATTGGATGTATATCATAGGTTCTGGGAAGAATAATCATTGAAGAAAAGTTGTCCCGTGGCATGCAGTTTATAAGCTGCTTATCTTTCCACCATAAACTAAAATTTTACAAACTAAAATTTTTTACATAAATTCACTATTTTTTTTAAAAAATGATAAAAGGCATAGCAACTTACATGTTGTGACTATGGGAAAACTTCCAGAATGTTATGTTATTAAAAAGAGAATTGCATCAGTTTTAATATTTACTCAGATGGTGACTAATCCTTTGGCTCCTATCAGTCAGGCTCTTCGTTTTCTACAGGATGAGGAGATCAAGAAAAAAGTAGTAGTGTGTACTATTTGACTTAGGACTACAATGCAGAATGTAAAAAACCCTAGTCTAATGGCCTGAGTGTCATATTTACTTTAAAAATCCAATTTAAGTACAGCTTGCATTTTGTATTTTGACCTTCCATTCCAAAAAAATACATGCTGTTTTTGTAGGGCCATTCTCCATGTACTGCTGAAGCTGAAGCCCCTTGACACCAGACATAGGGTATCTATATCTGACCTTGGCATTGTTCTAATTAGCCACCGATTCTCACCCCTCAGAGCTGGCATTCAACACTCTGTGATTCCCGTTGTATAGGTTAGACTCTGAGGCACAGAGAAATATCTTCCCCAAGGTAATTAGTAAGTGATAGTTAAATTTAAGATATTTTTAGGATACCAAATTCTAAAAAAACTTTCTAAAAAGTTTATTTAACTTTCATACTTGACTGTCGTTGGGAGAATTATTTAACTAGGTTTTCCATTTTATAATTTCAAGTGAGTTATATACTTAAAAGTTTTCTAGTGTTGTGAATTGCCTACTTTATCATTTCTTCATTTTGTATTAACAACTTTGGCAGAAGATTAGCTTTTTTTTACCAGGGTCAATATCTGGTTTTTATTACCAGCTGTTTATTTATTTAATTGCTATGAGATGTGTATTTAACTTGATTCTTTTGCCTGTATTTTTGTGCTCTGCTGAGTTAATTATAGCCAACAAGCCAAATCCTCAAATTTATCATAATCACAAAATTTTAGTAGGTTTCTATGAAATAATATGTGCATTTTAACTTTATTTTCAAGGAAATGGAGGATCAACATTTTGTGTCCTTCGATGTTTGGAAAAGCTATATGGAGATAAATGGAATTCTTTTACCATCCTATTAATTCACTCTGGTAAAGTTATACTTTACTAATTTACAGTTTCTTTTAATATCTTAGGAACTTTTTTCTCTCTTGCAACTACTTATCTTTTTGTCTTTGAGTTATTCTGCTTTGAAAACATCATGTTTTTCTTGATATTTTTAGTTTGTAAGTAGCATAATGCTTTTCTCATGCTATTTGTTGTATGTGGATCACATACAATAACTATTTATGCATATTGTTTTCAGTATGTATGTACACAATTATTTTCCAAAGGCTAAACTTACCAAAATGTGAACATTTTTCAGTAGTTCTCTAGAAGGGATTCTAGGGCAGAGGCTGGTTTGGTGCTGTGATCACCACTCTATTGCCAAACCCTTATATCAGGCATTTTTATTTGATTATTGGTGCACGAAGTCTACACTCCTTAAAGGAGTCAAAAGGAAGAAAAGGTAGTGACAAAACATGGAGTTGACAAGAAAATATATGAGGGAAGAATTACACATGAAAGAGACCTTTTAAAGTAGGAAAGAAATAATTGCAGATCAGAGGATAGTTTTCTTTTGATTGGCTAAATTGAGTCGTTATAAAAATTTGGGGATTGTGACCACCTCTGTTGTGTTCTCTGTGAAGTGGGCTGACGGACACTTGGTCACGGACCGCCGCCGTGATTTTCAGCGCGCCTTCCATTTCTTATGACTCATACACAGAACAGTGCGTTTTTCGTACAGATGACATCAAGTAAAGCACCCAAGTTCAGGTTTTAAGGCTGACTAAATAACTTTAAAAAAATCAAATTTATTGTTTTATTCCAGAACAAGTATTTTTATTACCAGTTTAGTAAAAGTTAAATTAGATACCAGAAAACATATTGTTAATTCTTATAATGCTAAGCTTTACTGTTGGCTAGTGTTTGGAAAAGGACAAAGTGGAGCGTATTAACTCTCAGTTGTTGAACAAACTACGTTCCAAGTACTTTACATGTATAATTGATCTCATAAAATGTGACAAAGCAAATATTACTCTACATGTGCTGATTTGGAGCGAATCCAAAGATAAATAACTAAAAAGTAGCGAACCTGAGTTTGAACTCAGTATTGCCTGACTCTGGAATGTAAGACAGCCTCTCGCTATAATTACTTACCATAAACATGATGTAACCTATTTAATTTACTTAAGAAAACATACCTTTCAAGGAATTGAGAAGTCATAAGGCTCATCTTAGAGGGAAAGCCTATTTAAATTAAAAACAAGTATAAATTTTAAAACACTTACATAAATGCACTTTTGCTTTAAGTGTATGTAATAGAAGAAAGACATTGCTTTTGGTAATTATTGCTTAATAGATAATTTGGAATTGGTACCTGTTTTTACCCTGTGCAGTGGATCCTTATTGCACGAATTTAAATATGGTTGAAATTTATTATTTGAAATGTAGATATGAGGTCATATTTTAGCCCATAATCCATTTTATTAGCTATACAGTGGATTCTAAACAATTCACATGCTCTGAAGTATATGAGAATTCTTTTCTAATCTAGAATTTTTAAAACTACAGTATGTCTAAGGGCTACAGGATAATTTCTCTTTGAATTTGTATTTTGGAATTTTTTATTCTTTCCTGAGTTATAGTAATGTGTTGCATATATTAAATATTTTTAGAGACATTTTGAGTTGCTGCTGATGCTCCTAAGATTTTAAATTCTTGTAAACAGTCATATAAACATTTGTAAACAGTTTTTTTGTTTAATTTTATAGGTGGCTACAGTCAACGCCTTCCAAATGCAAGTGCCCTGGGGAAAATTTTCACTGCTTTACCTTTTGGTCAACCTATTTATCAGATGTTAGAATTAAAACTAGCCATGTACATTGATTTCCCCTCACATATGAATCCTGGGATTCTGGTTACCTGTGCAGATGATATTGAACTGTATAGTATTGGAGAATCTGAGTTTATCAGATTTGACAAGCCTGGCTTTACTGCTTTAGCTCATCCTTCTAGTTTGACTGTAGGTACCACGCATGGAGTGTTTGTCTTAGAACCTTCTAATTGTTTAGAATACAAAGACCTTGAATACAGGTGTTGCCGTCGTTTCCTTCATAAACCCAGCATAGAAAAGATGCATCAGTTTGATGCTGTGTGTAGACTTGGAAGTTTTTTACAGCGGGACTTTTCTGGAGGTGACACTGCCTCTCTTAAACTAGAATCCGAGTATGTATATACAGATAGCCTATTTTACATGGATCACAAATCAGCAAGAAAGTTACTTGCTTTTTATGAAAAAATAGGCACACTGAACTGTGAAATAGATGCCTATGGAGATTTTCTGCAGGCTTTGGGATCTGGAGCAACTGCGGAGTACACTACAAACACATCAAATGTCACTAAAGAAGAATCAGAGTTGGTAGACATGAGGCAGAGAATATTTCATCTTCTTAAAGGGACATCACTAAATGTTGTTGTTCTTAATAACTCCAGATTTTATCACATCGGAACAACTGAAGAATATTTGTTTCATTTTACTTCACATAGCAGTTTGAAGTCAGAGCTTGGTTTACAGTCCATAGCTTTTAGCATCTCTCCAGCAATACCAGAATGCTCTGGTAACACATCCTGTATCATTCAAAGTATATTGGATTCAAGGTGTTCTGTGTCACCTGGCTCAGTTGTGGAGTATTCCAGATTGGGGCCTGATGTTTCCATTGGGGAAAACTGCATTATTAGTGGTTCTCACATCGTAACAACAGCTGTCCTGCCTGCGTATTCCTTTGTGTGTTCCTTAAGCTTGAAGATGAATGGGCACTTAAAGTATTCAACTATGGCATTTGGAGTGCAAGACAACTTGAAAAAGAAGGTTAAAGAATTGTCAGACATAAAGTCACTGCAATTCTTTGGAGTCTGTTTCCTGTCATGCTTAGATATTTGGAATCTGAAAGTTACAGAGGAACTCTTCTCTGGAAACAAGACCTGTTTGAGTTTGTGGAGTGCTCGCATCTTCCCCGTTTGCTCTTCTTTGAGTGATTCAGTTACGACAGTCATAAAGATGTTAAATGCTCTACAAAACAAGTCGACATTCAACCTGAAAAACTATAAGCTGTTGTCCATTGAAGAAATGCTTATCTACAAAGATGTAGAAGACATGATAACCTATAGGGAGCAAATTTTTCTAGACATTACTTTAAATAGAAAACAGTCTGATTTAGAGACATCTTAAATATTGCATACTTGGTCTTTCTTGATTAAGCAAGATTGCAAATACAAGGGTTTTCTGCAGATGTTCGTCTTTGTTTTATTGAAGTATTTAATGAAAATTATATTAACGTAATTGCTGCAATATAACAATAACAAAAATACAGGTAAACCATGTTTGAAGAAAATATTTCAAGGATCTAAGTTAAGGAAAGGGATTTTGGGATGTTGATTCTTTGAATTAAGATGGGTTTTTGGAGCGTTGTTTTGTTCACATAATACGGTAGTAATTTTAAAGATCCTTTTCTAAACATACCTTTAGAATTTTGTCTTTATCTTTTGGGCTTCAGTTCCATAAAGTTCTAAATGTCAGTTTTCTCAAATGTAGTAATTCTGTTCTGAACTAATAAAAATGGTGTACTGTAGAGTCCTCAGCACTGGAGGAATACTGTAGAAATACATTTTCAGGAACAGATTTATAGTTGACATTGAGATTACATTAATGCTTAAAATATTGTAATTATCTTAATCGATCAATAATGAACAGTTCTGAAATTGATGATAAAATGTCTCATTGGTCTTATCAAAATGAAACAAAAAGGGTATATATTATTTTATCCTTATAAACTTGAACATGTGTATGTATATCGTAAAAATTATTCCCTAAATTTCCATGCATAGAAAAGCATATACACACATGTTATACACACAAAACTCAGTTATCTGTGTGGAAAAGATGGTAGGAATAACTGGGATTCACGGATGATAATACATTTATTTTGGACATTACTTCCATCCTCTAGTTAATCCCTTTAACAAAACTTAAATTATCAGGCGGACTGATTTTACTTTCCAATTCTTATTTTCTGTCATATACTAGTGATGATGTTGAGAGGCAATAAAGAACCAAAGGTAGACAGCAGAAAGGAGCAAGGAGACTAGAAAGACGGAAAATGTACAGATGACAGCTTCAAGAAAATAAAAATTGTCTGGCATCCCAAGTGTTGTAGTCCCGTTTTGATAAAAGTACGAATGCTAAATGTCTTCATGTCAAAGTCTAGTATTAATTAGAGAAAAAGATTTGTGAGAGGTTTGTGTTTTAACATGAGTAAACTGTAATAAGAACTGGTCTGTGCCACTTTTGTTTATATATCAAATGTCAAAGTGAAAATAATTGTTTGATAAACCAGAAGTGACTTGTCTGCAACCTTATTATGATAATTTGCCTTTTTTTCCTTTTTTCAACATTCTTTTCAAGGACAAAATTTATATGGTAGCTCTTGTTTAGCATTTGTTGGTTGACTTGCACAGCTTGCAGAGGATATTATGCATTTGTCATGTATGAAATGTTCAGTACTGTACTTCACTGTGTTTTAGCATAATCTAAATCTGTGTGATCTTCATATTTCACTGTGCAACCTATAGTGTCAGCAGTTATTAAGGATCACCATTCTGTGTTCCACTAAAAAAGAGAGAACACTACCAGTAAAATATGATTCAATACTTTTTGTTACTTGAAGTTTTTCTATTTGTTGGAGATCTTTTAAGTGCACTTACAGATTTTTATCATTCACCTGCTTGCATATACATATAAAGGAACAAAATGCCATATTGACTGTTCTGAAACTTCGCATTCAGAGTCAAACTTTTCTGAAAAGTTTTCAACTTGAAAGTTATTTGATGCCCAGTGTTAGTTGATAACCGCCCAGTACCATCCTCTGTGCTGTCACACGTATTGGTAAAGCTGCACGTATTAAATACCCCCACCACATTACTGTGGATTTCCCTTCAAGCTGTGGACACTAGATATCTGTTCTGCAAGTTTTTAATGCTATTGGACACAATTCAGTTTCATTTTTGCCTCAATGTAATCATTAATTAGAAGACTGTCTTTTAGTCAGTGGGAGGTTTCTGACAAGTTGGTGGTCACCATTTTAAACATAATTCTGTACGATGTATGCATTATAGTTGCTTTGAAATGTTTCCCTTTCCAAGAATATGTCAGTACCCCTTGCCTTGAGATGCATGGTGTGTAGTACCATCTATTCATCACCAACAATGTTGGTGGTAAACCAACATTATCAGTGAGATAAACCAGCCTAACTCAGTGAGGTGATAACTCCAAGCACGTGTAAGTAAGGAATTGGACATTTCCTTAGATGTATTATTTTGTTTAATAAAATTACAGCCCTTAAATCATACACTCAAAGTTTATAAATGATGTCTATTATGTGTAACTAAAAATATTAACATAAGTTTATTGATGACTTAACAGTAACCAAGAGAGGAATGGGAAAAATCCATTACTTGGTATTAATCTTCTACCTTAAGCATACACTCACAGAACTAAGCAAATAACCCATAGACACAAACAACAGTGTGGTGATGGTCAGAGGGAAGGGGGAGGGGGGAGGGGAGAGGGGGGCAAATGGGGACATCTGTAATAGTGTAAACAATAAAAAAGAATGTATGAATGTAGACACTGAATTGATATAAAACTTCAAAAATCCAAGTGAGACGCTGAAAATCCCAACATTTTTATATCATGAATCTAGTGTTTCTAGAACCTGTGGCGATCTGTTATTCATCTCCTGAGGCTAAGCAATACTTCCTATGTCACATAAAGATTACCAAAATCAGCATAGGTAGAACCAAAATCAAAACTCCCTGCTGCAAAGTGCATGTGTGTAAGGCTATCACAGCTGAAAACTGGTATACTACACAATACCCAGGATGCCGTACGCCATGATGTCCTCTGGCCCTGAGCAACTTGGAGGCCCAGAATTTAGGTACCTTGGATACCTTGATACATGTAGTCTAGCAGAATTAACATGGGAAGAAAAAGCCAAAAAAAAAACTAATTTCCTCAAAATTGAAAGATTTTTAGATGTTCTTTTTATTTTTGTTTAGCTAAATTAAACAGTCTTCATTATGCTAAGCACTAAATTGTTAAAGGGAGGACCTTTTTAAATTTACTTGTACATTTTAAAATTCAGTCAGTGCAAGGGAAATAATTGAAGCAACCATTACTTGCTTAATATTTTGTACCTCAAATTTTGTTTAGACAAAGCCAATTCTATAGAAGTTGAGAAAAACTTCCATTGTTTATACTTAGTAAAATATTATTAATATTCCTTGTATTGATTTTTGTCAGAGGTTATTGCACATTCTCCTTCCCTCTAGTATCAATGTGCTAAGTTCTATATAACATGCTAGTGTTCATGTTTCTATTCATTTATATTCACATAAGTTTCTGATTAGTTTTTTAATGTATCATGAGGAGCAAATTATACCCGTATCTGGTGGGGAAGGATCAATTCCTGTCCTTGACAGCTAACTACATGAGTCACAACAACTTTGCCACATCTTGCCAGTTTGTCTATAGTAGAACACAATTTGGCATCAGGTTAAAAATTGGAATAAAGGAACGAGAAGCTGCTGATTTTCTACTGCATTGATATTTGCAAGAGGTGAAGGAGGAGGATGCCTGTGAATTAGTCACCATTATTGTCCACCTATAAGGCAGTTTTTGATTATTGACATTCATGTCTAAAGATATCCATCTCGAGGGCATTATTGCACATGCAAGTAAATGATTGAAACTAACAGACTTAATGTTTCCTTCTGGGCTGGTTGGACAAATAGTCTATCTTTTGCAGCCTCTGGCTGAAGGAATCTAGTAGCCTTCCAAAGCATAAAATTCAACCATTCAAACAGCAATTTATCTCTGATTCCTGCAGACTGGTGCAATCCATCTGCTGTCATTTCCCAGCTCTCTGCGCCAGAATTATATTCCTTCAATTGTGCTTCAATGCATCACTGAAACAATTTAACTCTAATGTCTATATTCTTTGGGCACCATTCTATAGTGTTACTCAGATCATCTTGTTCAATCTCCAGTACTTAAAGGCTCTTAAAATCTGTGCTACAACCACACTGTGGCTAAGTAACATAAATGATTTTTTAAATTTTTTTCCTTCACCTAGTAACTATTCTTTTCTCCCTGCAGAACATTCAGATGGTTCAAGTTAGTTTTCATTATAAGAGAGTATCACATTGCCCAGGAAAGAATTAAATCATTTACATCTTGAAGCATTTTTTTAAAAAAACACAACTCTGGAAATCAAGTAAGTATTCCTTTGATTTGCAGGTTGTGAAATGTTGCACTACTAAATGAAGTTTTACATGATCGGTTTCTTTCCTATTACTTTTAGCCTTGGGGTTTGAGAATGTAAATTATATTCACCGATATGCTGTTCTTCTGAGAAGTTTTAAACATTTTTTAATGAAATCTAGAACTAGAAAACTTTGACTATACAAAAAAATAATTATGATCATAACAAGTGGCCCAAGTACAGATTTTAAGTGTATAGGCACATTGACAAGGTCATAAATTAACTTCTAAAATTCACTACTTACATATCACTGGAATCAGTTTTTAATGAAATTTAGTAAGAAAGATCATTACTCATAATTGCTTAAAGTTGATACTTTCTAATTAACCATTATCCAGTCAAATCAAAGGCTGTGGGTGGAAACTAGCCTATGAGAAGAGCGATAGAAAGTATAACACTTTAGAGAAAGTCTTTTTTACTTGTTAAAACTGCAACTGTTTAAATGCAAAGAAATATTTGCTGTAAGTTTTCCAGAGAAGGAGCAATTTACAAAATTATCCATGTGTCTAGTATCTGCAATCGATCTCCATATCTCTATAGGCTACAAACATTCCGTTAATTTCCCAAAAGATAAAAAAAAAATACAAGAAAAGCAAAACAACTTTGAGCCATATTATATCATCAGGATACAGTCTCATTTATTTTCATTTGCAATGCTTTTGAGGTTTTCTTTATCTATGATATGTTAGCCATCATAATATATTCAACATTGAATTCTAGCATTGTATATATATACATACATACTTGCCTGCTTCATACCTCTCCCTAAGTGAAAAAAATTCAATAGGCATCTCTATTTAGACAGCTCTTATCTTCTCTTTATCAGTCCTTATGATCTTTTCATCTACATAAATAACCAAATCATCCACCAAATTGTTCAAGACAAAAACCTAGAAGTCATTCATGAAGCCTCACATACTTTTCCATTATCTTTTTCGTTCAGTTCTTCAAGTCAGTGCTGTCTACACATTGAAACATAACGAAAATCCTTCCACTTCTCTCAACCCTGTTCAATATACCATTTACTGTTATATAACACCCTTTTATGTGCAGTCATAACAAATTATCATGCATACTACAAATGCATGAAAGTGAATTTGCAGAGGGACTGCAAAGGAAATATATTTTCACAGATTGGCACTGAGTTGTACTGAGCTTTGGGGGGGAAAGGAGTATTGTGGCCATCTCAGCCTTGTTTCGCTGACGTGGTCTCGATACCCTGCAGTGCGCCCCTAACACTGCCTTTTGGGATGGTGATCCATACTCCTTTCTGACATGCTGCACTGCGTTCTCTGTGAACTTTTGCTTGGTGATAGTCTGCAGTCCCTTCGCCACACATGCTTTTGGGTTTTGTTTTGTTATTTTTTTAACATTTTTATATTTAGTGTATATAAGCAGGTGTCAGCTGGAATTTTGCTTCCCTTTTTAGACATTAGCTCAACCTCTATTCTAAGCCCCACTCCTGTTCAGAATGTCTTCCCGATATCTGCGAATTCCTGGACAGCAAGCAATGTCTGCACTCCCGTTCTCCAATGCCCTTTCTCGCGTCTGCCCTATAACCCGGTTCAATGAGGCTTTCAGCTCCCAACCCCACCCCGCTGAACTTGCTCTTCTGAGGATTCCCAGAGCGCTCCATTTTGACAAATCCAATGCTGTTTCTTGTTCTCATCTCTCAGTAGCATTTGTCTCAGCTGATCACTTCTTCTTCGATCACTCCTTTCTGTTCAGCTTCAGTAAAGCCCACACTACTGGTGTTTTTCCTGACTGACTTGTCAGTCTTTTCAAGTCTCTTTAACTTGTTCCTCATCATCATTCTTCCTGCATGTTGTTGGAAGGTCGCAGGTCTTTGGGCTTAGCTTTCTCTATTCACATTCACTCCTTTGGGACGTCATATGTTCTCATACATCAATGTGGTACCAACTCTCAAATCTGTATTTCTAATTGCCAAAGTATTTTCCTAAAAAATATTAAATATGTTTATCTGTCATAAATTGTGAGTATGCATAAAAATGTCTTAATTCATTAATGATTAAATCAATAGGATGATGAAGTTAGCTTTATCTGATTCCAGATGTTATAAGGAAGAAAATGTTTATTAGTATTAGGAATAAATTTGTCCAATAATAGAGTGGGTTGCCTTATGAGATAATACAGTTTCATGATACCAAAAGTGTTTGTGCAAAGTGACTGAAAGACACTGAAAGATTTACCAAGAGTTTTCTTGAGAATTTCTTGTTTTAGGTAAGAGGTAGGGTTAGATAATGACTACAGGTTAAATTTCCTGGAAAGTAGTATCTGAGATGGAGTTTGAAGTGTGTTATATTTCCGAAGTGTGTTATATTTCCTGGGACTAATAATTGCACAAGGAGGGGAACAGAAGCAGGATCGTGCAGGAGGGAGAAATCAGACTATGATGCAGGCGCAGTGACAGTCTCCAGGAGGACTTCTGATGCCAGAGTGGCACTTCAGCACCGTGCTGAGTTCAACCTGAGAGTCCGCAATTTATACCACATATTAATCTTTACTGATGTGGGCACCTTGGGATGGAGTATCTTGGGTAAGATGGCAATCTGTGGTTGAGGCAATCAGTGAATGGGGTTGACAGCTGAAAGCACTTCACCGACAGTACTCCTAGTGGATGAGGTAATAAGTCTTTGCTGGAGAAAGATCTGGGTGCCATGTCATGGTGTCCACTGCAAAAACCTATTAACTCCAACCCAATGCCAAGATTTATTTTTATTGAAACTATTTTAATGAAACATTGCATGTTACAATTCAAGTTGAATTATGATGACTTCCAAACCAAGCAATACAGTACATGGTTTAAGTAGAGTCAATTCCATGATGAAAGAAACTATGCTTTAATAGATGTGTCAATCATTGATTTATAGAAGCAAACTTTTTTATAAGTACTCTCACAAATCTACATGATAATCCCAAGTGCCAGATTTTACTTTTGACTTGCTGAGCAAACTAAAATATTCATATATTCACATAGAGCCAGATGGCTTCCCACTGAATATGCATTTGAATGATTCCTGTACATTATTTATTCCAAGAGGTGCGCAAAATGCACCATCATCACAGCAGAAACTCCTAATAAGTTTGTTTTAAAAAGGATTCAAGGAATAATAGGTATCCAGTGCTAACTATATTTTGGGTTGAGGGTTGAGGTTTGGTTTCATGTGTATTTGAAAATTACTGAGCAAAATAAATATGGTTACTTCTTGGTAGTCTCTGAAATAGCAGGAGTGTGCAATAAGGAGCTTTCAGCAATAATGGCTAGTGTTTGGTAAAGAAAAGAGTTCAACTTTGCAAAGATGTTTTTAAAATGATTTGCTTATATCTCAAAATTCGTATGTATAACACAATAAAGACTTATATTGATTTTAAAACTTTACCGTTTAAACCTATATGTATGTTCTATTTAAACATGTGTTTCTGGGAATTGTTTTTATCTAGACATGAATAGCTGTACCCTTTTTTTAAAAAAAGACTCTACCATCATCTGTGCTGAACTAAAAATTCAGTATACAGGTGGGTTTTTTATTGATATAAAAATGACATCAGATACAATACTATTATATCAATCTGATTTAAAGAGAAAAAAGAATGTATGTAGTTAGCTACACTGCATAAACCTTTTCTTTTAAGGCATTTAGTAGAAAAATAACATCAGTAACAACCAAAATTTTTACATAAATGCATATTTTATAGCTCATAGTCAGACATTAACTAAAGCAATGAAACAATCTTAAAAGTTTTCCAGTAAATAAAAGCAGAATATAATTTTCTAGTTAAGCATAAAGCACAACATAGGGCAAAGTATAAAAATTGAACAGCATTTTAGTTCAGTTTCAGGTTCACTATAAACTCACTATGATCTGTACTAAAACGAAAACTCAAGATATATGTACATCAGGGGTGTCAAACTCATTTTCACCGGGGACCACATCAGCCTTGCAGTTGCCTTCAAAGGGCCGAATGTAATTTTAGGACTGTATACATGTAACTACTCAATAGTTAAGCGAGAGCTCGGTGCTGCTGCTGGGTAGCAACAAGGTCTTGGGCCAAATAAAACAAGATGGAGGGACAGATACAGCCCACAGGCCTTGCGTTCGCCACTGTGACACACACCAAAGACCACAGGGCAAATTGAGACTGGAATAGTTGATAAGACTTACCAGAACGCCTTTTGAAATTTGAAGTTTAAAAAAAAAAAAACTTGTTCTAAGTTGGTGAGAATGTGCTTCCCATTCACGTATGATACTTAGGAAATTTCATTGAGATTATTAAAGGAGCATTTTGAGAATATATGCAGTTACTCTCTTTACCCAGGACAAATGTATTTCATAATCCATTTCTACATTTCTAAGAAAAGTTTTCTTCCTTTCACCTTTCTTTCATTGAACACTACATTTCAAGTGTAACTTCGATAAACTAATAAGCAAAATTTTTATGATTCTGTTTATGAAATAATGCCTGTTTAAAACAGTAACTTTCTTCAGTGTGTTTTTTGCCTTAATGTACCGTGAATTCATATGTAATTTGCATATTCCTCTCACTGGTGAACACTGGCTTTTGCTATGCCCCTGGTGCTTCTGACCTCCAATAAATATGGATTTTTACCTTTTCTAAGTTCTCTTGATTTGACTTTCCTTTTTTCTTGTGAAATGCTTACTATCTATCCTGTTCCTATTCCCCACCATTGCTACCACTTTATGTAATTTTTCAGTCATTTAGTATTTACAACTTTGCCTAACTTAATCTAATCAATTGTTAACTTCATGAAAAAAAAAAAAACCCAAGATGAAGTTTCAATTATTCGGGGTCCATCAGTTTTGTCGAATCTGTTTTACTGTGTAGAGCAATAGTTTAAACTATTGATGTTCATTGTACAATTAACATCATTGCAATAATTTGTCTGAATCCTCTGAAGTGATATAATTATTTAAATTGTGTCCAAGCTCTCAATTTATTGTATGCTTAAGATTAAATACTTATTTCTGTTCCCTTTAAGATTTTAAAAACTTCACAAATACCAAGGCCTATTTCAAGTCTGGTATATTCAAAAATTTGTCTGTAGCTTGCCCAATATAACATTTTCCTCTCTTGTATAGTATATGGTTTTTGCACCATTCTTCTCACTCATCAAAAGCCATTTTGTAGAGTAAATTGTATTTTCCAGTACCAAATTAAATTATAAATTTTTTGCTGGCAAGCATCCTTCCTTACCCTTATGAAAAAGCTACGTCCAAATCACTGCTGGAGGTTTGTTTTGCTTTTTTCTAAGTCAAGGGCCTAACCCCAGCAATTTCTGGTTTAGTTGATCATGAACAGTTCGTGGTAACTGTGTTTGGTTTTTTCTAATTCAAGGGCCTAACCCCAACAATTTCTGATTTAGTTGATCATGAATAGTTCCTGGTAATTGTAGTTTCTAAAAGTTCCCTGAAAATCTTATCTGTACATTATTGCTGTAGAATCATATACCTTGTATAAATGACTAATGCTAGTAATGCCAAATAATGCAAAATCCTCTTATGATACAGGTAAATTTTAAATGGAAGTATAAGAAAATAAAGAGATTAAAATTATTTGAATTATCCTTCCATGGAATTTTAAAATATTGCTGTTTTTTGTCTGCAGAATTGGTGATGGCTTCATCTATATTCACTTTACTTTTTTTCAAGAACTTAGCAATATTTCCCTTGCTGAAGGGATCAATTATGCTCAATTCAATTGGTTCAGTTCAATTCAGTTTTGTTCAGTTTAATTCAACTCTATTCAATCCAAAACAATTAAAGAAAGATATGTGTGTATACATATATACATATACATACATATATACATTCACACACATATATATTATATATAGGTTGTGTGTGTGTGTGTGTGTGTGTATAAAGTCAACCAGGTACTATGCTAGTCTTGGGAATGCAAAAATAAATAAGACAATTCCTGCTTTTAAGTTGCTCACAGCCTAACAGGAAATATAAAGACATTAATTCCATCTTCCTTAACAGACGCTTTCCTAGCAGTAGGAATTGCATTCATATAGACTCAACTTAGAGTAGGACATCGGTGCTATTAGTTTGTTTTTTCTTTTTTTCAGAATTTATTATTTTTATTGTTATTCAAGTACAGTTTTCTGCCTTTTGTTTTATTTTCTTGACCTCTTGATATAACACACACACACACACACACACACACACACACACACACAGGGTCCAGCACAAATAACACCCATTTTTATTACAAAATCATAACCATGTAATTCTGTGACATAAGAATATCATGCTCAAGCACACCATATGACATTTTAGGTGAAATATTCAAATTAAAACTATACATTATTACACCCATATTATTACCCTACCAACCACACCCAAGGAGACATTACTTCTGCCAGACCCTGTGAGTGTGTATATGATAATAACATAGATAACAGTTTCCATATGTGTATATAAACACAATGTATGTATATGTAGGTATATATAATGTGTGCACATAGAATTATAGTACATAATCATTAAATATAAATATGTTTGGTCATCAAAAAGGAGTAGAGATAACCACCCTTAATAACATTAAAGAATGCATCCTGATATATCATTTCAATAGTACATACCCAAACTCTCTAGAAGAACTGGTATAATGGAATAGTTCAAAGAGAGAAGATATGGTCTTTAGAAGGTACATAGAAAACCATTGCTTTTTAGCTAGTAAATTAAGTATTATGTATTAAATGAGATGAATGCCTTTCACCATGAAGGGAAATAAAAGTTTCAGGAAGATGATGAGGGAATAAATTTGTTAAACCCTAATATGATGACATGTATTCATCTCTCATTCTGATACACCCAAGGGCCTCACAAATTCCAAATATCTGGTAGCCCTTCACCACAGGCTCTATAAGTCTCCCCCAGCTGCATATGTGAGGGAGCAAACATGGAGTCAGTTTTAGGTACCTACTGTGTAATCAGATTTCCACTTCAACTTAGGAAACTCTGGGCAGCTGTTAGGCAACGGTATCACATAATAAGCCAACTTAGAGATTTAGACTTAAGGCTTGATTAGTAAGTCCAGTGTATGCCATCATTACTGAATAAGCTTAGGTATCAGAAATACTGAATTAGAAGTGTTTTGGCATCATTTGCTTTAGATCTCAGGGTGTTCTGATCTTAAATGATAAGGTTAGGACTATGGGAAAAGTGGGCGCCCTTAGGCAGGACGGAAGAGCTTCTAATACCTTTGGTTGCAATTTCTACCACTCTGTAATCCAGAGTAATTCTCTCTAGTATTAATGACAGGGGTTTCTTTTAGGCTTTCAGACTGAGCTAAATCTACTAATTCACATTTTTTCATATTAATATGAAGTTCGATGACCAAAATCATGGGTTCAAGAAACAAAGCAGGTACAGATACAAAGAGAACAACAATGAAAAAGTTGTCCAAATACTTTATGAAGTTGGTAAAGATTGCTCGGAGGTCCTAAAGTAGGCCTACAACTCCACAACTTTTTATGGGAGATACGGGCAATAATAGCAGTACTTTTTCCAGACTAGGAAAGTATGGTATATACTTATTGCAAATATGGTGGCAATTTTTAAAAATGCTTCATATATATATATAGCCTACTCTTGATAAGCCATATTAAAAAGAGTAAAATTGTAACAAAACATATGTATCTATTTCACAAATTTTAATTGAAAACATAAAAATTTATACATATATGCCTATATATGATTATTAAACTTGAATACTGGGTGAGGAGAGGATGTTATTTGTATACCAATAAAGTAAAAATCTATCAGGACATTTGTTGACTATATAAAATTGGAAGAGCTTAACTTGGGTTTATTATTGAAAGTCTTCCTGGCATTAAGGATGCTCTTAAACATGACTTGCTATAGCAAATCCCTTCATAATTGGCTTCAGAGACAAAATCCCTGCAGCAGAAATCAAAAAGCTGTGTGGCCCTACAGACAGGGCTATGGGTAGAAGTTGAGTTTTTTGTACATCCAACAGTTTTATACTAATTTAGTCATAGCACTCCCTTTAATTTCTATTCAGGTTATTCAAGTTTTTACATACTATGACATCTCAGCTGCAAAAAAATGCCAGGCTATTCCCACAACTAAAGTATAAAACGGATAGAAAACTATACAGTTGAGTCAATGTCAGTTCTAATTGGTGGGATGCTTAGCTGAACTATGTAAACAGAAGGGAGATCATGAACCTTTGAGTACCTGCCAAAGGCTGATGGCATTTCTAACACTGATACGATACAGGAGGGTGACGGGGGGGGGGGGGGAGCGTGCATAAAGGTGTGCGGCATTATAACCATTTCCCTCATTCTCCCACTTTGATATAGGAGGATATGTAACAAAAATAATGATAGCTATGCTTGGACAGACTACTTACCGAGATTGTTTCTGCTTAAAGGGACTGAGCAAAGAACTGGTCATGTAGAATCACTCGGCAGGGTCACAACAACCACATGTTACATAGGTCCACTTTGAACCTTTAAACAATCTGACCTACCTACATCAAATTGGTTTTACTTTCACTTTGAGGAACAACCATTAAGTGGATAATTGGTAAGTGAAAATAAGACTAACTCATTGTAATTAGAATTAGCTATTTTTGCTTTTCTCCTTCACATTTTTCTTTGAATAAATGACAAATCTTAGGCATGGAAGTGTTGTTTGCCCAAAGACAACAATTAGTTATTAATTGAACTAAATTACAACACGTTGTTATGTCCTTAACAGGCTGACTGACGCTTAAGGGGGAAAAGGAAGGATGAAGTAGGATTGGAAGTGCCCCAAGTCATGACGTTTAGATTATGTCAAAGGTTTCAATGCTTCAAAGAAATTTTTTTCTCATTGGAATGTAGGCTTTATTAAATGCCTCTTCTCATAACCAGTCATGAATATTGCTATCATAGGACAAATGGTTTATTTTAATTGCCTGTTTACTTTCTATTCCTGCGCCCCATGAGATTTTTGTAGTGCTTGATATATACAGTACAGGCTTATTAATGAATGAATGAATCAATCAAATCAATGAGGAGCTGAAGTGACAATTGAAAAAAGTCTGATCAGTTTGGAAAAAGGAAAAGTCTCAGCCAATGACAGAGATATGACTCATCACTGTTTAATTGAAATTATTTAATAAACTTTACATCACGTTCACCCAGCAGCAAAGGAAAGCACAGCAAACATAACTATCTTTGCATTTTTAGTTGTATTGTAAATTGGAAATAAAAATAGCAAGAATGTTTTATTGTTTCTTTAATATACTATCACAGAGATACTGAGAAAACCTGTTTTAAATTACTGCAATATTGATTTTTTCACATTTACTTTGATTATTATACCTATACTCTCAAGTCCTATTCATTTGTAAGATTAATATTAATATTATCTCAACAGTGTTCATATTCATAATAGTAATTTATAATTTCATCCAACATACTATAAATATAGATATTCCAGTAGAAAAGAAAGGAAACTTGTTTGACAAATAAGAATCTTCAAAATTATGCTTGCTATAATGCAAAAATATATTGTTCAAAAAGAAATCAAAGAAGTTTTAAAGTTGAATACTTGCAGACCTCTTAGATAATCCTCAGTTTTCTTTTTGTGCAACTTGGTTTTAATATAATTTAATGTTTATTAAAAGGAAGAAAAAATATAAATATATACTAATCAGTAATTATGCCTAATTATGTTTAAAGCAATGATTATCTTAATTGTTTGTCAACCAGATGTAACACATCAAAAATCTAAACTTCCCTCAAACTTGGAAACATGTTAATAAGAATCCAGTCACAATGAAAGAGTGATCTAGAATTTAAGTATAAATGAACTCACACTCCTAAATGTGATAAGAATTGTTCCAAGTGCATCAGTCAGATTTTATGGGATACATGTCTTTATAATTTCTCTGTTGGAATCATAAAAGTGAAGAAGTATCAAGGTCAATTTTTATCTTTTTCATCTTGGAAGAATCCTTTTAAATATTTATGAAGAAACTAGTATAAAATATAAATAGCAGATGCACAAGTGTAGATTGGAATAAATAAATCATATGAACCCAAAATAACGGAATTCAGAAAGAATGTAAATAGGCTTATTGAAGGAGTATTAGAACATGTCTGTGTATGTGCTGAAGTAGTCTGATAAATCAGGTGAAAAGATGGAGGCATTAATGTTAGATTTAGGCAATTCAATAGAACATGAAAGTTGATCAAAAATGAATACTTGAAGAAATAAGATATTTACTAAATCTACCCTGACATTTGGAATGGAAAAAAAAAAAAAAACATAGCAAGCAAGTGTAAAAGAACAAAAATGCTTACTAGTATTTAGCCTCCTTAGAAAAGACTTTTTTATGCTATAAATATTCCTTGAAAAAAAATTCAAATTTTCCTGTTAAGGAATAGTATTTTTGGTCATTTTTATTAATTATTTTATATTTTCCTTAGTTTCTTAAACATGAATACACTTCTTATAAAAACAGTTTTAGATTTATAGAAAAGTTGAGCAGAAAGTACAGTTACCATGTACCCCTTCCTTTCCCCACCCCATACCATCCACAGTTTCTCTTATTATTAACACATATTTGTTTGGTACTGGATGAAATGGTGTTGATACATTAGTATTAACTAAAGTCTTTGTGTTCTGCAGTTCTATGAGTTTTTCCAAGTGCATAATGTCATGTGTCTACCATTACCGTATCTTGCAGAATAATGTCAGTAGCCTAAAGACTGCCTATTTCCAACTATCCACCCCTTCTCTGCTCCCCTCCTCCTGGAAGCCGCTGATCTTTTCATTGTGTCTATAGTTTGGCCTTTTCCCAAATACCAACTACGGTTGGTATTATGTAATATGCAGTCTTATCTGACGAGCTCATCTCATTTAGCATTATTCATTTAAAATTATTCCATAACTTTTCTTGGTTCAGTATTTCATTTTATTTATTGCTGAATAATATTCTATTGTATGGATATACCTACAATGTGTTTGTTTTTCCACCCTCCTATGAAAGGGCATCTTGATTGCTTCCACTTTTTGTGAATCACCTTTAAAATATGAGACTGTACCTGCACAGACCAATCACCTATTGCCTCAATGTTACCACAGGACAGAACTCTTTAAAAACGTGAAACAATCTTCTTTTTGTCTTTACTCCAGGACTTTCTTCTCTTACAGGGGATCTGAAGGCTCAAAAACCTTCAAGGAAGTAGGCATCTCACATTAAGCAACCTTAAAATAGTGTCCCTCAAAGTATGTCCCAGGTAGTAGCTATATTAGAATCGTTAGTGTCTGTTAAAAGTCATATTTATGGGCCCTACTCCTGGTCTTTTCAATCAGAATTTCTGAGGATGGAGCCAAGGTTTCTGTTTATTTACAAAGTGTGTTTAGGTAGCAGCGCACTTTGTAAATAAACGGAAACCTTGGCTCCATCCAAAGTTTGAGAAGATAAATACTTTTGTAATTAAGTTGTATTTTTGATAATATATGAATTAAAGTTTCTTCCACACTTCTGGAGGTCTCAGAACTGGGATGAGTAGAATTCAGTTTAGAGCATGTGGTCAACCTAGGGCAGAGAGAAGTAATTTTTCCAGAAATCTATTGAGTATTGGGGATAACATTTCCTGCTTCCACATGGATTCTCTCCAGCATTCTTTAGAAAGAAAAGCAGGAGTGTTATTCTGGATCATTTACTCGCTTCAGTCTTTGTTTCACCTCGCTAAAGGCACTCAGGAGGGTTAATCCCCATTCTTAAAATGGGCTTATACATTTTGTGCCTTTAAAACTAGAAAATTTTTATGTAGCTCAATGATATTTAATATTTTAGGTATTAATATTATCATTTCATACATTTTTATGTTGCTATTCTCCCTTTTTTGAGCAAAATTTATTGCCTCAGGGTGTGGAAAACCTCAGTTGAGATGCTGATTTAATTTTCAAACTCACAGCAGAAATAAGTAGCTTTGACAACTAAAGCTTTCATTTGTAAAAGCTAACCTTTGGGGAAAAACAAAAAGATTTTTGAAAATCAAAGGAAAAAGCTTAAAAATTTGTGCATCAATTTTTATGTTATGTCCCAAACAGGAAATTTGAAGAGACAATGCACAGTGGTATGATTGAGCTTTTCCTTCATTGATAGAGGCGATGCACACACACAGGCACACAATATGCCGGTGGAAGATCTTAGATGGCAGAGAGAGAAATGAGAAAGGAAGACAGAGAAAAATACACACACTTAGACGTTGTCCGGAAGGCCTAGAGTCCTGCCTCTCATCCCTGTCACTCTGGATTAATGATATGACAACCATGGGTTGTTTTTAAGGAAATCTGAGGGAAGAGATAGCTTGTGAATTACTTTCCAAGATACAGCCTTGGGAAATTGCAAGCCTTTAAAAGAAAACTATCTAGTATGATCTTCCGGAAAGAAAAGCATTGAGAAGTCAGCTGCCTAATCCAATGGTCCTGAGGGCAGAATTCCTGGGGAATACAAAGACTCTGACCTGAAGAGATGGGGGTCACACAGTTCTGAAAGAAAGCTGGTACAACTGACTGATGTCTGGCCTTCAAGCAAAGAAAACGGAATGCATAGACCAAGTAAACAGAGACCCCCAAAGTATAGAAGGTATCAACAGCCAGGGCACCATGTACTGATGAGGAAAGGTGAGGAGAGTTATATCTAGGGGAGGACAGATATTTCCATGAAGTCAAGATACCTACGTCTCCATCTATACAAGGGGGTGTTAAGTAGCGGCTAGGAATGAGTGGCCAGAGGGGAAATAAAGGCAGGGCCCTCACCATTACAATCTAACAAAGAACTTAACACAGGAGGCTAGAAGCAAAAGGAAAAGATGTCTCACCGATTAACTCAGCAGTGCTGAGCTCAGTTTGATAAGATTGCTGGATTTACTGAGCAATGCAAGCAAATAGCACAGAGGGAGGGGAGAGTCCTTGAGACTGTGCTGGGAAAGAGGCCTCTGTAACAATCTTACTAAGATTGCTGGGTGTCCTGAACATCACAAGCAGGAGGAAGGAGGGTAGTCCTTGAGATTCTGTACCGGGAAAGGGGGCCTCTGTAACAATTTTACTAACTAAGACAAAGAACTTTTACTAACTGAGAAAGAAAGCCTTGTAGCTGTACATTATTCCCAAGGTTTAGAAGGGAAGAAGGAGGGGTGTCTCTAGAAGCCAGCTGAGGTACATAAACCCCAAACCCCAATAGCTGGGGCACTCAGATTACCCAAGTGCCCACTTGTAGCTTTCGCTCAAGTGTATAAATAAACTATCTTGTTTCCACTATACGCTTGTCTCTCGCTTTAATTCGTCTCTTGCAGTGAGATAAGAACTGAGGCAGGGAAAAAGGCCTCCTGGCTCAGGTCTCTCTCTCTCCTCATTGTTAACAGGGGGATGCAAAAAACCTGGAACTTATTTATTAAAAAAGTATATTTATTCTTACATGTTTAAACTTCAGTCTCCTTCAGCATACTCTGCATTTGATGCAGTACACCTACTGAGACGCTTTTTCCACTGCTCAGCACAATTTTTGAACTTGTTGATTTTGTTGCCTCTTAGTGCTTCTACCATTTTTCTGTTTCACCTCTTCCACATCAGCAGATTGCATCTCTTGGAGGACTTTTTTCATCCAGAGGAACAAAAAAAGTTGCTTGGGATGAGACACGGTGAAGAATAGGGAGGATAGGGCACAGGGGCCATGCCATTTTGAGGTCAAAAACTGCTAAACACTCAATGCAGTGCAGGCAGGGACACTCATCAATCACCCATCACGAAATGGGCAAATGGAGTTGAAAGAGTCTTCAGAAAAATTCACTGAAGCCCAGCGTAGCCTCTCACAATAGCACCAGCTTGCACACTTACACAGATGTGTTCCTCGAACACTCACCTAGCTGAAGAAGGCTATACCTGCAAGGGAGTCTGCCTCCAGAAGATAATTCTTGGGGTTTTCTTGGGTCCCCCATCATATTTGATTAGTACTGAAGCCCCACCTCCAGAACTTAAATTACCTTTGCTGAGAGAAAGTTGTGGGGAATCAAATTTATCTAAGCATTTGCTTTAAAAAGAAATAGTCATTTGAAGACTCAACTATGACAACTATGAAATCTATACCTATTACATTCAAACTATGGCCCCTGAAGATAAATTTCAAGATTCAAATTTATACTTTCTAGATAAAATTATATTATAGAAAAGAAGTATATAAATTTAATGAACAAAATAAACTAATGAACAAAACAGAAACAGAGGCATGGATACTTGGAACAGACTTACAGTTGTCAGAGGGGAGGGTGGACGGGGGACTGGATGAAAGAACGTGAGGGCGTTAGGCAAATAATGTATATGTATGAGCCATAGACACGGACAACAGTGTGTTATAGCCAGAAGAAAAGGGGAACGGAGCCTGGATGGAGGTGGGCAAGGTGGTGGGAGATGGGGACCTCTGTAATAGTGTCAAGAATAAAAACAAAGTATTAAAAAAAGAAGTATTAAAAATCAGGTAACTTTTCCTTCAGGTTTTTCATTCTGTTTTCCTCGTATCCTGAGCTTATAATCATTTCCAATAGTAACATGCCATAGGATACGGGTTTTCATTGTTTATATACGAGTATAGAAATTAATTCTATTACCAGTCACTCTTTTCCCACTGCCATGACTTTGGCTCAGGAGAAAACGATCCTGAGAGAAGATTCTAGGTAGATTCAATAGCTCTTTGTAGACCTTATACGTAACTGAACCACTTTCTAGATACACCTATTAAAGAAATGGCCCACAAAGGTATATAAGGTTAGGTAATCAACTGATGGATGCAGATAATTTTACTGAAACATTTACTATTTATTTGTTATACAACTCTTTTAAACAGGCTGATTAGCTTCCTTTACGATTTTACCCTTGAAAGTACACACTATTTTGTTCTTTGTCATTGTTGCATGACATTCCATTTGGCAGCCTGCTTATTTTTAGCCAGACTATCAAAGTATTTTCTACTGGACTGTCACTGCACTTGAACTTGGAATCTTGTAACGTGAGGAACTGCACTGGGGAAAAGAAGAATCATCTAACAAATGGGAAATTATAAATCTAGACCAACCCAAACTTGCACTGGTAATTATTTTATATCCTTAAATGTAACATGGTTCAATAATAGTTGTAGATAATTAACATTTCCTTACAATATCTGTTAATTTTTCCTTGGATAATAAAATAGTGTATTATACAAAAGTGTTGTGAAGATTAACTGAATTCAAAGTATCTTTTTGAAAAATGTTTAAAGAAAACAAATTTCTTACAAAAATGTGTTATTAGTTCCTAGATGTAATGTTGTAGAAAAAAATTGTAATACTGCTGAATATGGGGATTTTAGAGTTATATCTTAAGTATCTTATATTTAGAACCTAAAAGCTCTTTTCTAGAAACTGGAGATTGCTATAATTAAAATGCAATTAAATCAAATGAAATAAGTCAAATATATTCTTTTATGTAAATATATTATCTTATATCAAATGGGCTCTTAATTACTACAATTCCATATGATTGCATTTTAAATATAAACATCTGCATTTTAAACTCACAGTAATTTAAATTAAGTATTGTAGAATTTAGCATGAAAAACATAGTTTTAATTACTTCTATGTTATGATCTGTGTCTACATTTTGCAAAACACAGCTATAAATCTATTTCATTTCTTTTTAGATGAATGGAAGAAGAAGGTCAGTGAATCTTATGTCATCATAATAGAAAGATTAGAAGATGACCTTCAGATAAAAGAAAAAGAACTTACAGAATTAAGGCACATATTTGGGTAAAGATATTTATTTGCATAAGTATCTTCATTATTTTTCTTGTTTTTAGATATATCTCTATGTATTTAAAAATACAACATTATTCAGTCATGTTCTAAGTCTTAGAATATAAAGTTATCTACTCTTGACCATTCTTCTTTCCCTGAAAATATAAACAGATTATATCCTTAAAATGTAACTTTTATACTCCCATTACTAAAATTTAAAAAAGAAGAAGAACCTAACCCTAGCATTTGAATGCTGTTGCTGAAGCAAATAATCTCTGGAATTAGATCATTCTTGTAAACCATTCCAGCAACGAACAGCATGACGTCTCCTACCAAACGGCAGTAGGATGTTGACCACCGTGTTTCCTCTGGACTAGGAGGCGAAGTCCAATTTTAACAAACCCTCTGGACTCCTGACATTGACAGGCTGTCCTTTAATGGAACTGAGTATTATTCTGCCCCTGAAAAGTCATATAACAATGAGTTATGTTGGCTTCAGGCTTTCACTGGGTTTTGTTCCATGATAACAGGAGAAAAGTAATCTGCCACAGTGCCACAGCCTTGGAAGGCATAAAATGTTCAGAAAAGAGGGGCAGGACCCTGATATACAGAAGCAACCTTTTGGAGAAATTGAATCTGGCATTGAGAAACTGGGTGTATTTCGGGGGGTTACTCTCAGTTAGCTGCCTGACTGAGAAGCTCCATGGGGCCAGTTAGACATGTTCACTTATAGCTGTGTTATCCACGTAATGCACTTGTGACCGGGAACTCCCTCTATTTTTCTTGGAAAACAGTTATAAAGCACTAACATTATATTTTTTAAAAGAAATTTCAGATATAGTGAACATACAAAACTCACATAACTGGCAAATAAAACTTTCCATGTATAATATAGTTTATAAGAAATTTGTCAGTGGGTGAATAAGGCCTTCATAAGTGTCTAATATTATGGTTTGGGAAATAGCTGATTCTCCTGTTATTTGGCCCAAAGTTATTAACTCAGCATTGATACTTGTGTTGAGATACTCTGGGTTGGGCTGACTTCTGCAATTAGTATCACATGCTCAGTTATGGGGAAACATTTAAATTTCTTGCAAACATGTGACTGGCACTTTGGTGTAATAGATTTAGACATACATATTTATTTTGTTGGAAAAGGATATGAATATAGAACTTAATCATAAACCCTCTAGCTCTTACTAACTCAAACAAATATGCTAAATAAAATGTGATTACATTGAAGAGATTTTTCCCCAATTTGTAAAGTCAATACTTTATTTATTTATTTTAATTAAGGAAATATTGTGCAAATATATCAAGTCTAATTTAAAACAAAATATATTCCCTTAAGAATTAAGCAATGGGGTTGAGATGAAGGGTTTGTTTTTTTTTTTTGTTGTTGTTTTTTTTTTGCACCACATCTACAAGAAGCTGTTTCTACAGCTCCTGCTAAAACTGACTTTTCCTACATTTTCACTACATGTGATAGATGTGATCTCCGTTTTGTTGACTAGTATTAGGGGTGAGAGGCAAGAATCAGTGGCAGGCAGGTTACAGTTCAGAATTTATTGTACGAGCTGTACTTCAAGTGCTAATCCAGGTACATCAAATATAAGACATTGTTGAATCTTGCACATGACCATATGTGGGAGGCAATATTTCTGGTGGATAACAAACTAAGGACTAGAGACATTGTGCTCCATTCAGATCACATGGTCAGTAAGTTCTGGAACAGTGATATGTAGCAAGGTCTGCCTGACTCCATAGAACAGGGGTGTCAAACTCATTTTCACCGGGGGCCACATCAGCCTCGTGGATGCCTTCAAAGGGCCAAATGTAATTTTAGGACTGTGAATGTAACTATTCCTTGACTGGGAGCAAGGAGCTCAGCACTGCTGCCAAGTAGAAACAAGGTCTGGGCAGATAAAACAAGGTGGAGGGCCCGGCCCACGGGCCTTGTGTTTGCCACCTGTGCCATAGAGAGAGCTTTTTTTACTCTAGCACCTGCTTCTTGCTCCAGGACTTCAAACTCCGGTTCAGGGGAAACACGTATATAGATAATTCACAGAAGTCAGTCTATGAAGAGTGACAAGTAGAAGGAAAAACAAGATGATTTTCAAATATTAAAAAAAGATTTAGAGTCTTGATTTATTCACTGATTTTGAAAAGCGTTCCAGAAAAAATGGTATACTTAAGTAAAGACAGATAGGCAAGAGTGGGTGCATACCATGGAAAGTCCAGAAGAGGCGAGAAAAACGAATGTCTTGACCATTTTATGTAAGTTGTGTAAGAATGTTATGTCAGTCAGTATAAGGGGTTTTTACAGTCATGCAGTTTTAAATCTACTTTCTTCTTTTTTTTAAGGTTTTGTTTATTTATTTTTAGAGATAGGGGAAGGGAAGGAGAAAGAGAGGGAGAGAAACAGCAATGTGTGGTTGCTACTGGGGACCTGGCCTGCAACCCAGGCATGTGCCCTGACTGGGAATTGAACTGGCGACCCTTTGGTTCACAGGCCCACACTCAATCCACTGAGCTACACCAGCCAGGGTAGTTTCTTCTATTCACAAACTTTGTATTCTTGGATATTTTACTGAATCTCCTGAACCTTATTTGCATTTGTAAAATGAGGTTAATAATTTCACAGGATATCAATAAAATGATGTCAATTAAATGCTGAGTACAGGGCCTAACACACAGTAGGCATTGAATAATTGGAGGTTTCTATTACAGTGATTGATTGGATAAATAGGGCTTTGAAAGACTGAAGACTGTATTATAGAGTGGGAGTAACAAATAATTTATTAAAAGTTTGGAGGAAAGAAAGTTAGGATAAAATATTTTTATATGGTGAGTTATATGGTGAGGGTGTTTTCAAAAGTAAAAATGTAAAATGTTAGAACACTTCAAGGTGATGCAAAAATCTGAAATACAAATTTTAAATATTGTGATCAGGAGGGATTTAATGAGTTTTCAGACTAGAGTGTTAGAAGTCTCATCAAAATGCATCTCAAATTCCCTGAGAGTAATGGTTGGCACGCTGTGGAGAGGAAGACTGTAGTCCGGTGCTAAAGCCGTTAAGGAAGCTACGGAAATGTTCAGCTAGCCAGAAGTGATCATAGGAAGCTAAGCAGAGGATTACCAGAGCTTAGAAGCATTGTTTCTCCAGGGTATGCACCTCCTACGGTAGAGTAGCGGCCAGTGCTTCCGAAAATTTTAGATTCCACGAGTTCACCCCAGTCAAATGAATCAGAATCTTTGGGGGTGACTTCCAGAAACCTGAATTTTTAACAAGCTCCCCAGGTAATACTTTCGTATGCTAAAAATGTACTTCGGCTCAAGTTTGATAACTGTGCTTCAGAAAGATATCTGAGTTACACTGAAAACTCTGCCTGAGGTGATATCAGTGAAGGAATGAAGAACACAGAACAGAAAGCTGGCAACTGGTGTGATCTTCCGAGAGTTAATGGAGCAAACAAACAAACAAACAAAAAAGCGGAGAACTGTGTTTTGTCTGATCTCATCAAGGCAGATAGCATCATCTGGGAAAGAAAGTCAGTCATGCCCAGGGCAAATTCCACAGAATTTTCTTTTCTCTAGAATAAAATGATGGATGACAAGGAAAGAAAAGAAAGAAGTACTGAGAATATAAATTGTCTCACTCACAGGCTCACACATAATAATTTTAACAATAGGTGGAAAAATAAAATATAACATTGTATGAAATCGCACTTAAATGAGTATCTAGGATATTTTAGGTGTCAAATATGTGTTAGAATCTTTTCTCCCTCATCTCTATTTGTGTGCAATATTATGTAAAGAGTACTTCTGTGATGAACAATTGTGTTATGCTGCCTGACATCGGGCTTTCTCTAAACACAGAGATTGTGGAAAAACTGTGTAAGATCCCCTAAAAGAAGTTTTTAACAGTAAAGTAACAGGTGGAGCATCATTGACCTAAACATAGGCTTGTCTGGGGGGAGGGTGGAGTTTTTGTTTTGTTTTCTTTTCAATTGCTGTCAAGTTTCTTTACTGCATTTATGGTAGATATTCATTCCATTCATTAGAAGAGAATTTTCATACCATAGTGTACCAAGGCTTCTATCTGTCCGCTCACACACACTGTCTCTTGCTATAGCTTTCACTCACAATGTGCTACAGAGCAACATAGCACTGAACATAGAAAAGCAAAAAGAACTAAACCATTATCTTGTTCATGCACCTTTGGAATGAGAGCTTGATATGAGAAAGAAAAGGGATGGGAATGAAGTGTTCCTCATCTTCCACAATCACACTGCACTCACTCCTAACTTCGGACATGTGTTGAGCTGAAGGACGGATGTGACAGGAAGAGACGAAGAAGAAGAGAGGGAGAAGGGAAGGCAGAAGTGGACGCCGGTGTACCCTTGTCTGCTTAGTTCTTCCTCTGTGCTCTCTCAGATCTTCAGGTGGAAACCGTACGATAGCACGTAATTCATGGTGCTGTTGTTATGCCTTTACGGGTCTAAATACTAGTATACATGTTCATTACAGATAGCCTCTTTGCCTTTCAACCTATTTATAGTTTTATTTATTTGTGATACCTATTTGATACCTTTGTGATGCCTACCTAAATGAACAACTTAGTGCCTACCATATGCTAGGCACGCTACCAGGTGTTTTAATATGTACTAACTCACACAATCCAAGATGTATACAATGAGGGGTAAAAGCAGGTTAATAATAATATAAATAATACAACAATTAATAAGTAAATAACAATATAAGAATAAACTGTTTGGCATGCAGATACTACTTGTATCCACCCCTGCACATTAAAGAGCTTCAGCACAGTGACTGGATCATGGCCAATACGCAGAAATGTTCATTAAAAGCTAATCGTTATTGTTTACATTAACAACCCCATGAAGCAGATATTGCAATTGCCATTTTACTACAGAAAATGAGGCCAATCAAATGAAGCCAGCGCTGACCAGCGTGCGCAGCTGGTGTGGCTGTGCTGGACTTAATCCACGAGGTCTCATCTCCACGATCCTGGTTCTCAACCTGAGAATGGTAAAGTGAAAGGTGCCGGAATGATCTTTAAAAAACTTTCATTTTCCCCACGCTACTCCACGGTTTTCCTACATCCTGTGTATTATCACTGTCCCTTGGGGTGGGAGGAGAAGAATATATTTATGCCCCACTTCCCCACTCACTGGCCTCCTGGTGACATACGTACCCTTCCAGGACCTTTGTAAAAAACTGGCATAATGATTTTTCCCATGCGACTTTTCAAAGGTTTCCAATTAAATTACTTCGTTTCAATATGCTTTTAAGTCATTAGTAATTTTAGAACCATGTTTGCCAATTTAATTGTCAAGCCTACTTTTTATCCGTTTGATCTGTAACATGAAATTTGAGCCTTTATGATGATATCCCAGAGAAGTTATAATTTTCCAAGGTCATGGCTTGTCAACATAATAAAAAAACCCTATTTTTTTCTCATTTTAACCAACTTGGCCAATAATGATATCTTATTTAGAAATTGATTATGTTTAATAAGTGAACAAAAAGTCAGAAAATGCTCTCTTTCATGGAAGAGCAATTGCAATATTTAGGGAAAAAAATTTAAAAAGATAAAAAATGGAGGTTTTCCAAGATGTAACTTTTTCTTTATTTTTCTCCCTGAAAAGTTCTTCTGGGCCTAGCTACAACCCACGATACTGATCCTCCAAATGAAACACGTTCCTGAAATCTACTTTTTCAGAAATATAACCAATTATGAAATTTAGCTATTATAAAATGAATAGCTCCAGAAATATTGCAGGCTGACCTTATCAAAAATGAGTGAAATTCCCTATCAAGGTGCTAAATAGGATATTGAGAAGGGAAATTTTATCTTTTAAAATTAAAATAGAGTAAAAGTATTATTCAGCATGTTTGGTTATTGCATTGTGCCTATTTGCACCTAAACAAAAAACAAACAACAAAAAGAAGTCACACCAAAAATTAATTCATTTTGCCTAAAGAGTGCCTGCCTTTCCAATTCTTTTCTTCTTTGTCTAAGTAAAATTAGTTATAAATGAAATTTTACAGGAATATCTTGTAAAAACCTTATGAGGCAGCTTGATTTCAATCTCTCTCTCTCTCTCTCTCTCTCCACCTCACTCTAACTCTTCCTTACTGATGATCTTATCTTTCTGTTTCTATTGTTTTTGGGGGGAGTCAGAAGGAACCACAAAGAACTACACAAAAACTCACAATCAGGCATCTAAAACTTAAATTATCAATTTGGGAACCAGATGATAAATAACAAATTTTTACCTTCTTGGCCTTTCCTTAAATTTCAGCCAATGGATTGATTTTAAAAATTTGCCCACCTATCTGAATATTTTGGACAGTAATACATTGTTTTTGGACAACTTTTCAAATGTTACAGATTAATAAATTTCCACTTGTCATGTCAGACATTGTGTTGAAAGGATGAGGTCATGAGAAAGAAGTTTAATTGGATCACAAAACTGCATACTTTTCTGGATAAAAGGTAAAGGCTAAGAAAACAGTTCATTATGATACAAAAAAGAAAGTAACCTTTGGATACAGAACTACCATTTTTAATGATTAAGGACAAAATTAGAAATGTATTCATAATAGTAGCTTCATTTTAATTAGGAACTTCATTTATGCCCCAGCAAGCACTATGAACTCATTAGGATTTGTTAAGTTACACCACAGCATGGTAGGAGAGCAAAAAATATAAGGGGAAATTAAAAAATAAATTGAGTGTAAGGTATTAGAATACATAAGTTTACTCAGTTTGGAGGGAAGTTGACATACACAGTTGCTTTAGAAGAGACAAAAGAAAAGAAAATGAAATAACTCTCCTAGGAATGATTGCTTTAAAATCTGAATATTTTAATTGCATGTATCAAAACAGAAACATTTGACTAGAAGTTAATGGGAAGTGAAAATTAGGATTCAAGTCTAACTCCAAAGTAAATTTTTTTTTAAAAATTACATTCCAGTTCTTAAAGTTAAGATAAAAATTGTACTATAAAAATTGCGCTTGACTGCCTGATATTGTGGAAATTTATTTTCTGTTGGTTCATTTTGTTGGCATTAGTAGACGTTGCATGAATTCAAGGAGCACAGAACTCAAGAGGAGAACAAAAGCAACAAGCAACAGCTCAGCTTTGAGCAAGGAGCTCTTTAGGGCTGTATCCTACTGAGTCACTTAAGAATGGTCAAGTCTAGTTTAAGATTCAGCGAGCTCAGGAACTATTGTTAAATGAAAACTCATGAATGTAATTGAAGCTTTCAATTTTTTAATGTAAATAACAGACATTCACCTGGGGTTATCCTTTTCAAAAAAAATAAGATAAAGCAAGGGACATTAGCATCTTATACTGTTTATTTAGTGTTTACCTGCGTTGCAAAGCTGATCAGGGCAACAGAGGATCAGGACTCATGCTAAGGTCAGTTGCAGGGGTCCAGCTAGTGTATATATTTTAAACACCAATGCACTAAAAAGATGCAGGAATTAGTGAGTCGTTTACATCAAGTAGAATAACAAGCAGACTGTTGAAAACAATCTGAAGGGAGTATTAAGCACCTAAGTGAAGCACACAGTTAGTTTTCAGGAGGTATTGACCAGACTGACAAAATGCATTAGCAAAGGTAGATAATGAGTTGAGTCTACCTTGTCAATAAAATGATTTTCAGCACAACCCTTTTTTTCCCATTTACATTTATTGTTCTTTGAAGATCTCCAGTGTTGGAAATGGTTTCCCTATTGCATGATATTGCTGGACTTGTTCTAAAAAAACTGTGATTCTAGTAGTTGCTCTGATCACTGATAAGTGCTAGGTGTCACAACGGTGAACTTGGCCATTTTTATTTTTTGTAATAAAAAGCAAGTCAATTACTTCATTATAGTTTAGTGTTTTCTTTACATACATATGATAGAATAGCAAACAGACAGTGAGGAATGAAGCACACCCAGGAAGGACACATAACAGGGTTCACAGGACATCTGACACTTGGCACCTCAGGCCACAGCAGCTCCCCTCCAGCACAGGGCAGAGCCGCTGGCCACACCGGACATACAAAACTGTGACCAGCCATCCCCTCAGAGCCAGAGGACACCAGAGGACCTATTCCCCTTCTAGGATCCATAACATCTTTCTCCCACCCCCTGTCTCCCTAAAACTATGAGCCAGTTACACTCGTCTGATGTCCTCTCTGCTAACCTTTGGTTTTGTTCTGCAGTGCAAGATAGATTCGAATAACACTCCCGAGAAAATATGGGCAAAACTAACATAAGTGACTCCAGAATCTTCCAGCAGTCAGAGAAGTTGGTTGTCACGCAGGTGCCAGGGCAGGGCCAGGCTGGCACCCAGGGAACATCTGCTCTGGAGAAATGTGAGACCGTGACCTGAACTTGGCCATTTGTAAAAAGTGAAGACAAGGTCAGACATTTTCTGGAAGTCTGACAGAGAGTTACTGTGAGCATAAAATACTTACGTCTACAGAATTGGTTGTGAAAATACAGAAATGTAGGTCATCAAACATGAGAGGTCAAAGAAGGTCAAACTTGGTTTGAAAATTGTGCTAAAATTTTTGGATACAGTGAACTTGATAAGAGCAATAGTAATAATGACAAAGTAACTAGTTATGAGCAACTATCATTTGCCAGCTTCTGCAGCAAGTACTTAACCTCATTTGTTCTTCACAACAACACAATGACATACATTATTTCAATAATTTTATAAATGAAGATATCAAGGCTTGAAGGGTTAAATAAGTTGCTCAAATTGGAGAAAGAAAAAAAAATGACTTAAAAGGCAAAACAGGATAGGATTTTAATTCTGGTGTAAATATAAGGGCCAAGCTTTTAGGAATTATCTACACTGCTGAAATGACTTTTTTTTTTACTTTTAAAACATTAAAACAGGGCAGATATTGCTATATAATAGTAGAGGCACTCATTAAAAAATGAATTTTCTGAAGGATTCACTGCAATAGAGGAGCTCCCAAACTTTTTCTTCTTTCAGCATTGAGCTCATTATAGTTAGTTAAAAGAAAGTGTTTCTTCCCCTGTGTTTCTCTTAGGCTGAAGTTTATATAGTTCTTTATTTAACAGAAGACTTCCCTGTCTTTCCCCACCCCAGTACTTTGTTTTCTGTCTTGTGATCTTATTGTGTGTTTCATTTGCTGGATAATGGAAAGGCCAAGGAAGAAAAAGCTAAAGCAGGTTAGAGCTTCTGAATCCTTGCCAATCAACATCATCAGTTGCTAGTCACAGGTTTTTGTTGTTGTTATTTTACTTTTTTTTATTTAAGGACACTGATATCCTACACACTTTGAGACAAATTCAATCTGCCCAGCTTTAAAAGCAGGGTTCAGCTTTTCAGAAAACCTGTGCTATTTGAAATCCTAACCGTTTGGAAGAGCTTTGTGAATGCATTTCCAAGTGCGGACCACTGGGTGCTCTTTGTTTAGTGTCTATTACTATCCATTTTGAGTAATTTCTCCAAGACATCTATAATGGGATTGGCTTTGAGAGGTTAATGTTCAGGCTCAGAAAAGGCCACACATTTCCAAGAATATTATTTTGCAAAGTTACTGCACACATAAAATTTATTTTTAATTAGCCTCACTTTAGGTAGACATTTAAAATAGTGGTATTTTCATCAGGAGTAAATTTTTTTTTTCCACTATTCATTGAGCTGGGGGAAAGTGCAGACAGAAATGAATTCAATTGCTAACTATTTTTCCATGAAATTCTGAACTCCTTACTATGTTATATCACAACATTTGTAAAAGTGACTCATTGGAGTTGATTTTACTTCTACAAATGGCATTCTAAAACAAGTTGAGGTGTTAGTCAATATGAGGTAGATTTGTCAAAAGTACGTCTGTGGATTGCTGCTGGAAAGTTGAACACAGAAAGCAAAAAAGTTAGGAGGGTGGGGAAGTTCTGGAATATCCCCAAATTTACGAAAACAGCCGCTGGCCTTACCATTGCTAATTAAAGCATTTCACTGAGATCCTTCGATGTCCCTAGATTTAAAGACTCTTATCTTTTTAGTAGTGCCCTGGAGAATAACACCCTTTGTTTTTTCTATTTCAAAATTGCAATAGCTTTTGAATTTCTTAGCTGGATGTATTAATGACAATATTCTGAATTTACAGTACCTTTTAAGTGTAAGTATTTAACAAATGATATGAAAGTCTCACTTACCAAAGACTATGCCATCTCACTAAAGCTTCTAGAGATTTAAATAGGCGCGAGGCAGCTTGAAATTGACCTGGGAGGCCAAGGATGTGATCTCATTTCTACTGAAAAATTTCCTGGGAGTACCAATGACCTCAAGAGGTCAATAATTTTAGCTTTACATTCTTTTTCAAAGGTTACTCATGGCTCTCCAGGGCCCTTCCACGGCAGTGGTCTTTGTTCAAAGGAAGGCGCGGATTCCATTAATTAAACCACTAACACTACTCCTCTCACCTGAGACTCCACCGCACTACGCTAGCAGAGTTCAGGCCTTCTTTATCTGTGGAACCTGACCCAGTCGGAGTATAAGGCACGTTTGCTTCAGGCAGAGTTTGTAATACATTTCGACTGTATTTCTTTGGCAAATCTATGCTTCCTTTTTCCTTTTCTTTCTTTCTTTTCTTTTTTTTTTTTTTTGAGTGAATTTCTTGAATTTTCCATAACTATGGTGTGAAATTTTGAGTGTGAAAGAAATACATTTACTTTCAAATATCTATGCTTTCTATATACACAAAAAATTTTATTCATTAGGGTGCCCTGATCCATTCAAATGTTATATAGAACAGAGAACTGTGTATGAGCATCTCTAATTTAAAAGTGGTCTCTCAAAGTTTCAGTATTATTTTCTCTTGATTTTAATTATTCTTCATGTGGAAATATATTCATCATACATTTTCTAGGTATACAACAAACATAGTAAACATACAGTTCTGAATTTATAATAACAATTCCCTTTCATAATTTTTCAAGTGAAAAATAATAAACTAAAAGATGAAATTTGTTATCATCTATAAATTTTTTTTCAGCTCTGATGATGCCTTCAGTAAAGTCAATTTAAATTACCGCACAGAAAATGGACTGTCTCTGCTTCATTTATGCTGCATTTGTGGAGGTGAGTACTTGAAACTCAATATGTTATAAACTAGCTTTACATTTTTATATGTGTGTATGTACATATAAATACATATATGTGTGTCTACATATAAATACATATACTTATGTATATATGCATATAAATACACAGATATATACATACATATATATAGTGTCGGTGATTTGAGCTGCTTAACAGTCTACAAAAGAATTCTATTAATACTCAATTTTCTCTTTTGTTTTGCCCTTACAACTCTGATAACCTTTAGCTGAAGCAGTAACTACCAGGCAGGTATTTCTATTGATTTCGCTCTGAGTTTAAGTTTAAATGTGCTTCTACTCTGAACCCAAGCCACATGACTAGCTGGGAAATCCAGAAAGCATTTTGCAGAATTGGGCACATTAGTGAGGGATCCTGTTCGATTCAGAAGTACTTATAGCATTCCCCAAAATATCATCAAGCAATTGCTTCACAAGCTGCAGGAAGACAGGAAGGTCATGTTGTACATGCCAAAGATACAATCCCAAAGAGAAGACTGATCAAAGGGAAGAGGAAGAGTTTAATTCCACTTATGTTTTTTTCTGTTTTGTTCATTAAAGTATCCCAAACATATAGGACGGTGCCTGGCATATAGTTAGGTACTCAATAAACGTATTTAAATAATGAGTTCATAGCTAATATTTATTTTTGTTAATTCAAGCTAGTATTCATTTAACTCAGCTTTTTAAATAGAACACTGATGTATAAGTATTGATTGTTATCAGATCTCTTAACCATTCCTGTTGAAGAAATTAATCAGACTGTACTTAAAAGATCTCCCTCCCAAATTTAAACTGTCTTCCCAGCCTTGGTCATTTTCTCCAGATTGCTCTGATCTAAATCAGCTCTACTGCTAATGATGTTCCAAGGAATCCTGTACAACTAGAATTTTATCTCATCCTTTTCCCTAATTGTCTATTTTGATGAATTTTTTCATGTTCTTGTTTTAAAGCCATCTGACGATGAGAGCACTGAATTTAAAAATGTAACACAAATTCATTAAAATGCACAGCATTGATGCAAAGTTTTAGAAGTATAATAGAAATGCTCACTATTTAATAAGCCTGTCAATTTATAGAAAACTTTGAAAATGGAGGGCAGAACAGTAATCTGGGGTTTTATACATCACTGTGACACTTATCATTAAGTCAGAGAGATTTTAAAGTCACTTAGTCTACACCCTCAACAATTTAACCTATGTTTTTTTGTTTTTAAGGCAACAAGTCACATATCAGAACCCTTATGTTAAAAGGGCTCCGTCCATCTCGACTGACAAGAAATGGATTTACAGCCTTGCATTTGGCGGTTTACAAGGTACATTTATGTTCCAATAAATATTATATTTGAACCAAGGATGTGTGTATCTTTAGGCTAGTTGGGTTTTTGTTTTTTTGTTTTTGTTTTTTTTTTTGGCAAATTACTAATCATGGAAAACATTCATGGTGACCAGAATATTACAATACTCATAGGCTTCCTTCTCTTTATTGAGCAGACACATACTCTTTTTAATGCTTTCTATATTTAATTCATTTAATTCTCAGAAGAACCCTATGAGTGAACACCGCCTTCAAGGCTGCACGGTTAGGCGACCGGAGCTGGCAGTCTGCTGCCCTCACCAGAGCTTCCTCCCAGGAGGCCAAGCTGTCTCTGGGCAGAAAAGGATGAGGTCGCATGTGAGGAATTCACGAAAGAAGCACATTGGAGCTGCATTCTTTTCCCACAGGTTTTCCTGAATAAAAATTCTCTCCAGAGTTCCCTTTACTTTCCTTCTTTTATTTCTCTTCTTTGGCTTCAGCTGTTTATTTTGTTACATCAGTCCCAGGCTTCAACCTAATCTCAGTATCTGATCAGAAAATAAATAGAAAAATGGATTAGAAAGACGGAGGTACTCTGCGTTGAGATAGATCTTCCAGATTGTCATAAATAGAAACTTACATAATATGTAAAATAATATATGTAACTCGTTCATTCTCTAATTATGAAGTTCTACTTGCTCTGTGTTTATTATGAGCTAAATCTCACACTGGGTTTTATATTCATTGTTTCCTTAACCATTAAATAATCTAGTGAGTTGCATATTAGGTTTTATTTTAAAGAAAGGGAAACTAAAGTTAGGTATCTGCTATAATAATGATTAAAATCAAGTACAGTTGGCTCCTACTGCGTGACTCTCCTTGTTATAGTGCATATTTTGTTCTTTCTCCGTTTCGTGTGAGTCTGCGGTACGATACTACTTCAATTTTGTATGTGGAGGAATGGGGGGAAGCTATTTGCTCGTGTCAAGATCACTTTGCATATATCCCTTTCCCAGCCTTTAGAGACTTCATCGCTCTGGGGGAGGAGAGCAATACCTTCCCATGATTCAGACTCACGTATTCCTGAGTCAGAGGGCAACTGCTCCAATGCCGTCCTTTTTTCACACCCTGTCAATGCCTAGTTGATTTTTCTGATTCCTTCCGAGAGAAAGCATCGGTTCAGTGCTACGCAGTCTTTAATACCTCCCAATCATTCTGCAAAATGGGAATAAAGCCTGAGTTTGGGTGTAGAAAAGAGTGTCTGACGCTGGTTTTTCTGCTGAATGGCAGCACATGAAAGGAGAAGAGCTCCGATGAACAGGAAGCTGGTGATGGATAGTCGGGGCAGAAGATGAGCCCATGAATTCCGAATCTCACTACTGTCTGGGGGATTTTTTCCATATTAGTTCATTTTCCTAAGATTTACCATGTAACAGCCACACAAATAGGCTCTGAATGAGTTAGGACGACAGTCTTTATGAGAGTACATATACTTCTCCCACCTCTGTTTATCAACTCTAAATTTCAGTTTTTAGAGTTTCCCTTTCCTCTGTTTCTTCAGTTTTCCTATATTTTACAGAAAGATATATGAACTAAAAGTTTTTTGTAGCAAGTTTAAACACATTTAGAATCTTAGGATAAAAGGTAGTCAATAATTCCTGAAAGGCCATAATAGGCTGCATGCTCTACTTATTCCTTAACAAAGGTAAAAAAAAATTTAATTTGCCATCCCACTTTAAATGCAGACACAATATAAAATACCCATTCACACCACTATTGTATTAAATCTAGTTCTAATGATCCCTTCCCTGATGTACTGCAACAGGTATATAGTTCATTTAGGGTTCCATTTAATGTTATTTTAAAACTTGCTGGAATAGTATAAGAAACTCCTATCTACACTTTTTTCAGGTTGTCTCATCTCCATTATTATACTATTTTTCCTGAATCCTTTGAAATTAAATTATATGCAACCTTGCCTCACTGTTACTAAAAACTTTAATCTCTATTTCCTGAGAAAAAGGAAATCTACCAACATAATCAGAATACAATGATCAAAATCAGAAAATTTAACACTGATAAAATATTATTATCTAATCTATAGTTCAAATTCAATTTTGGCCAGTTGTCTCAATAGTGTCATATGTAACTTTTTTCTGTTTTCTAGTTTAGGATCAATCCAGAATCATCCATTTTTATTTTTCTTGTCTCTGTAATCTCTTTTAATCTAAAGGAATTGCCTTGCCTTTTCTTGCCTTTCTTGATCTTATTATTTTATGCATATAAAACAGTTATTTTTATATATTTCTTTGGATTATCATAAAAATTACAATTAAACTTTATTTTGTTCTTAAGATTCACAAAATGACTAATGTAATTCTTTGATAGTAATTTTTAAATACTTTTTAATACTTAGTCTTCATTTCAAGGAACTAGAGAACATTTATACTTCCGAATTACAATAATCATTAAGATGGATTTTTATGCTCACATTTATTTTAAGTAACCAAATATTTCATAATCTTTCTAATTAACATGTTTTCAATAAACTCTTCATAGGATGCTAAGTGAAGATGTTAACTTATCCTTCAATTCTGATATTAGACAGCACTAATTTCCTGGAGAACCTTCCCTGACCCAAGTCCTGGATTGGGTGGTCCTCCACCATATTCTCCTAACACCTGTACTTACCTTATAATACTGTGAATGAGTCTAGGTTTTATTACCTGGTTATTTCTCTACATCACTCTCCAGATTAGGGGGTCAGTCTTACATGCCTTCAGGAATGAGGCAGGTAAAATAAATGAATGAATGTATTAAATAATATGGCAAAGTTAAATGGGAACTAACACTTAGACTCGATGTTTCTGAGATGCCAAGAAGGAGGTGGAGGCTATGGCAAGTTACAGAATTCATACCCCTACGTAAAGGGAGCAGCAGTATTCAAGTTGAGGTAGTTATTGCCATGTAGAACTGGAAGCCCAGCATTGCCCAGAATGTCAGAGAATCAGAAATTATATAAAGTGTCCTGACATTTAAATATTGGCTATTAATTCAAATTTTTAGTTATAAAATACTATTCAGGGCAGACCATGTATACCTGTTCCCCTGTTTATCATCTCTGATAGAAATTATGAACCCACCAGGCGGGGACTGAATCTAAATTGCTTATCATCTTGTTCTGAGCACTTAAAACAATTCCTGGTTCATTTCATCAATAAATATGTGCTGCAGAAATGAATGAATGAAATTATAAATCTCTGTTGCTAAGAAAAAGAAAAGTACTTGAAAGGAAGAAGAATCAGACTAATGTTGGGCAAAATATTATTTTATATTGGCCATTAGAATTGGAAATTGCCAGATATCTCTGTAAGGGATATTTTAGTAAATTTTTGGGAATAGAAAGTATAAAAATGGATTAAAAATAGAGTTCAGAAATTGGAGGCTATGAATATTGATTGCTATTCCAAAAGGCAAAAGATTGGTCATTATCTTGAGGTGTGGCAGGATCACAGAAAAATTTTTACTTACAACAGTGATTTTCAATCTTTTTATTCTTGTCCCTTACCATAAATATAAAAATTTAACCTGTTTAATTATTTTATTCTAAAATAAATAAGCTACAATTGAAAACAAATTAAAGAAACTATAATATTCAATTTCCTTTTCAAATAGCATGTGTTTTCATTCTCCAGAATTTCCAGAAATTCTTATTAGCCCCTCCCTATTAAATCATCACTATATTATTGAATAAGAGGGAAAGTATATTCAAAGGTCACTTGGAAGCAGCCCACAGGAAGAAAGTGATCATGGGAAACTAGAAAGTAGAAAAGGAGAGGTCAGCAGGGGTCATGAGAAAAAAATAGGTCAAAGGAACTCATGGATATGGACAACAACGTGGTGCTTGTGGGGGGCAGGTGAGCATAAATGGAATAAATGGTAATGAAAAAATACAATTAAAAATAAAGCATTTCAGAATAAAAAATACAGCAAATTTAGATGCTTTACCCTGGAAAAAGTACAAGTACTCAATTTAAGAGTGTGTTCTTCCCCCACCCCTACATTCTAGCAAAGTCAAGTATTTTCATCACACTAAAATCCTTAATAATTGATATTTTTGTGAAGATAAATTCAGAATTATTTCAACAAGAAGCATATGTAGGTGTGAACCTTCATAAGCAGTTATTTTTGTACTGATTAATGGATCCTTTCATTGGAGATGTTGATGACGCATGAGGCCGCTCTAGTCCATTAAATTTTAATGCCTGGAACTAAGTACATTTCATCCTGAAGCTCTGCATACTGCCTTGTCCTAGAATAAACCTTCATATTCTCTTGACTACAAAACTGCTTTTATTACTTTTTCCCTGACAAACACAAACAGGCTGTGACAATTACTGCGCTAGGTAAATTGGGTCAATAAAGAAAACCACTTAGATAAATACATTGTTAAAATATTTCTTTATATATCTCTATTTTCACATGCAGAAACTCAGTCATTCCAGACCAACTTCAGCTCTGCCTTGGAGCTTGATGGAACACTTCAGGGAACACCAAAATATTAGAGGTGGTCAAGATATTACAGAAAACAATTTAGCCCAACTCTGAGATCTTGCAGGTGAAGAAATTGAGTTATTTCTTGTTTAAACATCTTTAGAGACAGAACAGACTGAGACATATGGTGAATATTTCAATATAGTTAGGTCTGTCTTGGGGTAATAGGTTTAATATAAATATATAAAGTTATATTTGTAAGGACCTTGAGTTTACAAATATTTGCACATAAATAATGCAGTTTTTATCCTTATTACAGCCTTATATAGCAGATATTAGATCCTGTTTTTTACAAGTGAAAAGCAAAGAGTCAGGGCTTGCACAGGAAAGGCAAAAAATTGGGATTAGAGGGGTCATTGCAGGTTAAAGGTAACATGTACAGAGAAAAGTATAGGATTCAAAGTCGGAAGATCTAAGTTCAAATCCCAGTTAAGTTTCCATTTAAATGTACATGAAAGAAGCATTTTATGATATGGTATACTAGCATGAAAAGCAGACTCTTAGAGGAATTTAGGAGTGTATGAGATTTATGTGGAACGATCAGCTAAAACACTATGGGAATTCAAAAATGAGGAATAGACTTTGGAGTCAAGCAAACCTGACTTTGTACCTAGCACCAGCCCTTACAAAATATGTAGGGTTCTACAACTAATTTAAATTCTTTGATTCTGACTTTCATCAGCTATAAAATAGACCTAATACAATTGACCCTTGAATAACATAAGGGACACCTTAGCAGTGGAAAATTCAAGTATGACTTTTGAGTATTCAAAAACTTAACTAAAGTTGACCCTTCATGTCCACAGATTCAAGTCCACATTAAGTGGACTTGTACAGTTCAAGCCATATTGTTCAGGGGTCAGCTATCCTAGTTATCTTACTGGTAAATTGTGAAGCTTGAAAGATGATGTAGATAAAATATTTTACATGGTACCTAATAAGCAATTAATAATGATGTAGCAATGATCGTTTTGTTGCATTCTTTTTAGCATAACTTGGAAAGATAAAAGTTCTATTTTTGTAGTATTTAATAATAAAGTGTTTAGATCAGTCAGAGGTTGACTTGAGAAACCCAACCAAGATATTAAAGGGTAATTTAGTACTTTTAACTTTTGACCTTATCATTTGACTGTTCTAAAGGAATCATAACATAAATGCATTCTTTTAAATCCCACAAATTTTGGCTAAATAAAGAGAAAATACAAAGCAGGAAAGGATGAATGTGTGTTTACTATCATCTGCCTGATAGATAAATATGTTATGCTCCATGATTTACATATCATTTATTTTAATTTAGTTTAGCACAGTGCTTGCCATAAGGTAGACATTCATTAATAAATATTTGTTGAATTAAAGAGAATCCATCTTTCTTCTGATTTGTAAGAGTTCTTCATATATTACATATACCAACCATTTGTCTGTTTTGTATGTTATATTTCTTCAATTTGTCATTTATCTTGTATTGTTTTCAATACTTCCATTTGCTCAGACTTATCATATTTCTCCTCTATTTAAAAAAAAAGCTTCTATGCTTAAAAAGACCTTCTCTGCTTCCCTGCATTTAAATGCCTGTCCATCTGCCAGGGAAAATATTTTAAGATAATGTATTTCCCATTTATCTCAGAGAACACTCTTGTCTTCAGCCCTCATGATTCAAAATTAAAGGTTATTATGAGGTTAGAGTTCACTCCTGTGAATTTTTTTTCTGGAGGAGGGAAAACTAGTAGCCATTTTCTAACTTCTAGTACAAGTTCAAAGTTTTCCTGTGTTTTATATCTTCAGTTATTTTAGTCGGTAACTGGTGAGGTAGAGGAAGAGAAGTTATGGAGAGGAAAGAAGAAAGGAGAAAGAGGAACTAAGATGGTGAAATCAAATCACTATCTTATTTGGACATTTCCACTGAGTGCCGTATTGAGTCCCAGACTTCAATGTCCAATGGAAATCAGTTTTATTGAGTATTGTTTAGCAGATATCTTTAATGTGTTTTATATGTATTATCACATCAATTGTAGATACATAGTTTATATTTGTATTACACCAGGTGGATATAGTTCTTGTCCCCCTTTTATAACCCAGGAAATTAGTGTAAAAGGGTTATATAACATACCCCCAGTTCACATAGTCATGAGTTGAGTTGGAGTTCTAACTAGGGAGGCTAATTTTAGTATGCACAGTCTTAACTGTGCATTTTAAGTATCTCAAACTTGTGAAAAACAAATCATTTATTTCTACCTCAAAAACTACTATTTTTGAGTCTTCTCTAACTCATATACTGCCATTCCCCTGCTATTTCACTGGGAAAAAATTCAAACACCGAATACCATGCCCTGTGAGACCGTACAAGATCAGATGTCTTTGAACTCATCTAGAACATTAATTTCCCCTCCTTTTTGGGTGTTAATCAGTGTTTATTTTATAACTTTTATTCACTGAATAAAACTGTAGACATTTTGGGCAAGTGACTGTAATGAATATTGCACTTTATAGAAAGATTTGAGTACATTAATATATTTTGAAAACAACATAGGTCTTTGATCTTTTCTCTTTACTAGGGCTACTTTCCTTTAAAAAAAAAAAAAAAAAAAAAAAAAACTCCTTTCTACCCAACACTGACCTTCAACCACACTAAGCTTACTTCCATCTTAGGACTTTTACACTAACTGTGCCCTAATCTCAAATATCCATCCCTGAAAATGTGGCTTGGACTTTTTCTTTTTGGTATTTCCCATATATTTATCTAAAAGATCTCTTGTCAAAGTGAAGCTTTCCTTGACTTCACAAATTAAAGTAGCCTACTTTGTCATTTGTCTGTTTTATCTCAAAGCTACTGGTACTTTATGATATTTTATATAACATTTTCTTATTTATTTATCTTCTCTCTCTTTTCTCACATACGCAGGAAAAATATAAGCTCCATGGAAACAGAGATTTAACTGTTGTACTCACTGCAGTGTTTCCATGGCTCCAAAGAAAGCATACAGTCTCCATAAACATTTGTTGTATGTATAAAAAGTTTATTGAAAGAGAGACTGATACAATCAAAACTATGTGTATGAAACCTTATCTGGTAGCAATGTGAAGGCTGGACTACAATGAGAAAAAGGGTTAGTCAAGGAGGCTATGTAAAATGGAGGAGGATGATAGAAATAAAGAGAAAAAATGTGAGAAGTGTTCTCAAGTTAAAACCAGCAATAACTAAAGCTGAGTGAGTTGAAGGGATTCAAGGTAATTTCGTATAAGAAAGTTCCATTAATATGAATAGGGATGCTAGGAGATGACATCACCCTGGGAAAATTATGAATGGTATTTTCAAAAGCAACTTTGAATTTCTAATTTGAGATGCCATTGGTAGGCACAACAGATGAGATCTGTGCTTGGCAAAGAAGTCAGCACTAAACATGAAGTTACCAGATTGTGTAAGAATTACCAAAGGTGGCATTTAGAATGAGAAGCAGCAAAACTCCTAAATCACTAACTTTGAAGACAGAGACAAAGAAGAGGTAAAGAGAAGGAAATCAGGAATATTTGGCTTTATGAAACCAAAATAAAGAAGGACTTCAAAAAGATCATCTGACTACAGAGGAGAGGGGGATGGTTACATTTGGTTTGGTAAAGAGAAAGTTACCTCTAGAAACTGAGGAGGCAAATTCAGGGCAGTAGTGAGGTCCTCATGTTCTAATTGGAAGAAACATGATCGGTGGTTTTTCTCTCTCTTTTTTTAACTCCTCGCTGAGGAGATTTAAAAATATTATTATTGATTTTAGCAAGAGGGGAGAGTTGTGGTGGGGTGGGGTTGGGTGGGGAGAGAGAGAAAGAAACATGGATGTGAGAGAGAAACATCAATTGGCTGCCTCCCGCACCCTGACGGGACAAACCAGCAACCTAGGTTTGTGCTCTGACTGGGAATAGAACCTGCAACCTTTTGATGTATGGGATGATGGTGCACCCAACTAAGCCCCCAGTCAGGGCAGTGATTTCTCTTGATAATACAAGGCAAGAGAAAGGATAGTATCAGAAAAAGCATATGTGTATGTATCAGAGAAGAAGCAATTACTCAACTACCACGAAACAGTCCACTGCAGCCAGTTCAATACTGCAGTTATTGGAACAAGGACACTTATTGGAGTGACCTACTTCTAAGATTGAGTTCAATTTGCAAGAGCCTCACTATAGGTAAATGTCCCTTTTGTCTTTCATGGTCAAGTGGTGAAGGGTTGATTGAAACTGCGTGGTTCTCTCATGTGTCCCTGTGCTTCCACCACCTGAGAGCTGCTCTCTGCTATCTCATGGGCTCTTCTGCCAGAGATCACACTCAAGTTTTCTTTGGGTGCCTATGCTGGCTGACAGTCGGAAAATCAATACATCCTGTCGCACAGCACTGAAACCTGCTGTTAGTAGAAGGGCAACACTAAAGGTGTGTTTCTTTACAGGATAGTGCAGAGCTGATCACTTCCCTGCTTCACGGTGGAGCTGATATACAGCAGGTCGGGTATGGCGGTCTCACTGCCCTGCATATAGCCACCATGGCTGGCCATCTGGAGGTAAGTCACACCATAGTCATCTGTAAAAGTCAACCTGCCTCTTCGTATTCTTGTTCACATCTGTTTTCAAATGCCGGCTTTCTGGGAGTTGGTTTATTTTTTACTACTGAACCCGCTCATTTATTTTAGGGATCAAATTAAGCTATAAATATTCTTTTGATAGTCAATTCAGTCCATTTTAGAACAGTGTAATCAAACATTAATTAAAATAAAAATGGCTGGATACACAGAGGCTTTATAACAGTAACTGGGAGCTTAGGTCTTGGCGTCAGCTCAGTTTCCATCACTTAGTATGTTTTCCTCAAGCAAGTTTCTGTGCCACAAGACATCTCTGTTTTTTTTTTTTTTTTTTCATTTATAAAATAGAAATAGAAACAACCTATTGTAATGATTAAATTAGATAATCCATGGAAAGCACTTTGCTGATTGCTTCATAATGAGTGAAGACTCAGTGAAAGATTATTCATTCATTCATTCATTTAAGCATTATTTGCTTTGTTAATCATCTATTGTACACCAGATACTGTTCTCATTGTCGAAGAGACATAGCAAGAAAACAGGCAAATCTTTATTATTTTATAGTTTAGTTGTTGCAAATGAGAAAGAAAACAAAGTAAAAGGTTTACAATGTTAGTAGCGAGTACTAGAAAAATAATAAAATGATGTAAATTGAAAATGTAGTGATGATGAAGTAGGCACCATTTCAGAAGTTATGTAGTAAAGATACATATTACATATATAATAGCACAGACAAAAGCCCTGAGGTGGAAAGAGCTAGGCGTGCGTGTCTGAGGGACTTGAGTGAGCCAGTTAGTGCAGCGTGAGCTGGAAGTAGAGGATGGCAATGTGGTAGGCAGGTGGTTGCAGTCCAGACCACAAAGCGTTTTAGTGGCCATTGAAAGGACTCTGGATCTGGTTGGTCTTAAGCTTAACTGTTGAAATACTAATTTTATATATACAAAGCACTTTTATGTGCATTAGTTATCTCATTTACTTCATGAATCCTCATGAAACAGTCTTAATTACTATTTCCATTTGATGGCTATCACACCAAGGTTCTTGTACAGTGATGGTCTTTACAAATGACAAAGCCGTTGAGAGCCATGTCTGGAAGCCCAGACAGTTTACTGAAAAGTTTTTACAATATTACCCTTTATTTTCACACTCTATCAATTGTGGTAACCACGTTAGGTCAACAATGTGACAAATGAGAATTCTTTGGTCTTTGTTATTAAATAGTTATCTATTTTTCCTTTTTAGTCATGTTGGAAGTTAAATTGTACTTTCTTCATACACAAATATACACACACACCCCAACTGCAACTAAATAGACCTGCGTATAAAATTATACATAAAACCTATACAATAGGTATAATTCACATATGTTAAATGTAACTGAGAAGGGCTCTTTCTTTCAATAAATATAACATATCTTATTAACAGTAAAATAGTTTCCTTTATGTTGACATTTTTATTCTTTACTGTAGCATCTTATTTCCCACGAAATAAATCCTTCTGGTGAGATTCATTATAAGTATAAGTGAATGTGTGTTACTTAGGAGAATGGAAATTCAATTAGAATCACATAAATATAAATGTTTTATTTAAAAAAAATGAAGTCAGGGATAACATAAATGAATGGTAAAAATTAAGGAGCCTGAGTGGAAAAATTTATGATGTAGACCTTAAGTTCTAGTGAAACATTCAAACTCTGAATGCCAGGAAAATGACAGAATGTGTTTTGCAGAACAAAATTCTTTTTGTCTTGTGCTAAGCTGATTACATATAAGTGATAAAAGTAAAACAGGATCAAGAGCAAGGTGGTTAAGAGCTTGGTCTCTTCATCTCCTATTCAAATAACTGTTTTCTTGTTTTGTAAAGTCATACTTTGGAAGGAACTATCATATTGATTCTACCAGACTTTGGAAAAACTCTGCTAATTAATGGTTCCAAATAGGTCTCTCTCTCGTTTTATAATTCTCCATGGATTCACCAACTTCCTTCATTAGCTGTTGTAACATTTAATGAGTCATAGAGTTAATCATTGATGGTGCATAAAACAAGTGTGTGTGTGTGTGTGTGTGTGTATATACACACATATTAGCCTTTATTCCCTTCTTATCTAATGGACTAATTAAGTTACAGATCAGATTTTAAAGGAAAATGGTGTCCCAAAAACCTAAAAATGCCATATTAAAAAATGCAGATTTTTTCTTTGAATTATTCATTTTGAAACTATTAATTGCAGGAAGTACCACTTTCAGTGTATTTTCTTTGTCCCCATAGTCAATCATTCATTTAACAAATGTTTTTGAGCTTCCATTTTTTCGCAGCATAGTGCTAGAATATGTAAATAATACAATAAAATATGCAATAATATTCTCCCCTAAACACTTTATAGTGTAGCTACGCACACAAAAGAACTACACAGGGAAAATTATATAAACAATTTAAAGTAAAATAATAATATGGCCATAATTAAGGAAGAGGAAAGAGTAAAAAGCCAGAGTCAATTTGATAAACAGGAATAATTTGGAAAATGATAATTACATAGCAAAGAATATCGAAGAACACAAAATTACAAGTATTAGTTCACTGGGAATAGAGATCAATGTAAACTACAAGATTTCGGGAAAGATTTAAGAGAAGGGTTTGAAATTGGGCTGAACTTTGAAGAGTGGTGAGAACTGAACATGGTAAAGAAGAAAAATCATGTCCAAAAATGGGAAGGAAGGAGATGAACATGTTTAGGTGAAAGTAAATAGACTGATAACATGAAACAAATCATAAAGAGTCCCTACAGGTAAATGTGGATGTTAGAAATGGACAGGACTAAGAACTGAGAATAGAACTTCAAGGAGTTCAATTCAGTAAGAAATTATTGTAGTTTACAGTGTACAATTCACAAGACTAGATGGTGTGGTAGATTAATAGGACACAGAAGCTCCCACTCTTTAAGACACTATATCCAATAGAATTTTTCCAATAGGAAATGGGGAGCCATAGAGACATTTTGAGTAAGACAGTGATTGGAGACTCAATAAATAATGTGTTGAAGAGGATTTCTTGCACTACACTGTTTAGTATAGAATCCAGAGTGATCATATGATGATTAAACAGACAGAAAAAAAGGACTGGATGAAGGATTCCATTGGAGGAGTAATCCCTTAGCTCCAGACATGTAAATTTGCTGTTGACATCAATATTTTCAGGTGGAAATGTTCTTTAATCATTTAGAAATATAAAACTGACATTCAATGAAGAAAGGGCTTAATTTAACTTTTTGGAAATTATGTGCTCAGAGGTTATATTTGCAACCATAACAATAGCTTAGAGGTATTAATTGGTTCTAATAAATGGCCCATGACTGAGCTTAAGAGTATACAGAGAATTAAGGAGTTACTGAATAGACATTGAGGAGACAAAGACAGACTGGTCAGAGTGGTATGAGGAAAACAAGGATTCTATAATATCACAATAATTTGGGGTATAGAGAGTTTCAACATATGAAGGATCCTGGGTATTAAATGGTGCAGAAAACTTGAGTACAATGGGATTTCATATATATATATATATATATATATATATATATATATATATATATATGGCATTTATTCACTATGCCCAAAATTTAGATGTTTATTCCACTTTTATTGTTTACTCCAGGTTAAGAGGGGTGGTAACAATGGATCAGTGGGAGTTCTCTTTCATTAGTAGTCACATTCTTTTATTGCCTTCCTCTGTGAAACAATAATTGATGCTAAGTCTGACAGCTCTCTTTGTCTATACATATCGAATTCATACCCTCCATTAACGTCTCAAGTGTGTTTGTCCTCCCATAATTGTGAATTCTATTAAACAATTTTACAACAAAGTTTACATTTACTAGGCAGCTGTCTCCTTCAATAACAGGAGACATGTGCTGCAGATTCCTAGATATGCTGACTGCAATGTGAGACTCCAATTTAGATTTACTATGCTTTGAAAAGCAAGCAAATATTGCTTGTCCTGGATCTCAATATTTGTCCCTGACTGATTTATCCATCTATCAATATATATGCATATGCTGCTTTATGCAAGGCCTGAGATCCTGTCAGCAATCCATAAACATGCATTAAACCTTCTTCTTCCCTTTGAATCCAGAAGCACATGAGCCATGTGTTCTTTCAAGCATAAAGATTAAAAATATTAGATAACATTTGGCAGCACTTTATTATTCATGTATATTTGCCATTTGGTTCTTCTGTGGGCTTGCTACCATGAGACTTAGTTTCTCAGTGAGGAAACAGAGGATTGGTGAAGTTAAGTGACTTCCACAGGGCCATTCAGACAAAAATAAGTAGGGTGGATAGGACTCAAACCTGATTATCTCACTGCAAATGTCTAGTCTTGTAAATAAAAGAACAATTGCTCCGTTGTGACTCTTCTACATATTGCTAAAACAGAGCTTACACCTATAGGACACAAAAAAGGTATTCAGAAAAGAAAACGTACGATGGATATGTTACTATCTAAAGCCCATACATCACTACACATACAGTAACAGCAACAGGAGTTGATTCAGAAGTAACTTTATACGGCACTTAGTATATGGGCACCAAAACCCATGTAGTTCTAAGGCATGTATATGAGCACGTAACACACCAACACAATGCTACACCTTAAGTGTAAAACACTTTATACACAAATAACTATTTAAAAAGTTGCTCTACTTTAGTATTTCATGCAGTAGTTTTCACAGTTGTCAGCAGACAAATCAATTAGCTTTAGACAACTGTCAGCACAGCAAATAGAAAATGCATATTCAAAATGATGCGATATATAGTGGTCATGGAGTATTTTATTTTTCACAGAAAAGCATAGTTTTATATATACCTTGTGCAGGTGAGAATATTATGTCATTGTTGAATTTATTCTATCTTATCTTATCCCATTTTCAGATTGTAAACACTTATCCAAGCATTTCTTTAGAAATGCTTCCCAGTTATTTTAGAATTGATTTCTGATTTCAAGGAAATGCAATTGATATTGTTCCAGTTCATTCTTAACTAAATCATGGAAATGTTTCAGGAGAGAATTTTGATTACCAAGAAGTTTCTGGCTCTTTCTAAGTTATTTTTCATAATGGTTTTAGTTTTATCCCCAAAGGCAAAAACAATCAAATGCTTAGAATTATACAATAGGGTTTCTCTCTCTCTTTCTTTTTATAGCAATAAGGTACTCATGAGTTTTATAACTTCAACATTTCAGTTCTGTCACCAATCATTTGAATAAGCATTAGTCCCTTATGAACTTTATTTGGAATCAGAACAAATAGTTTAAAAAGTTATATTTAATAGCTTTAAAAAGTTGTTGCACATTGCTTATCTTTAAGCTTAGCCACTTTAATTATGATATGTCTTGGAGTGGGCCTCTTTGCATCCATCTTTGGGACTCTGTGCTTCCTGAACTTGTATGTCTCTTTTCTTCATGAGATTAGGGAAGTTTTTAGTTATTATTTCTTCAAATAGCTTCTTGATGCCTTGCTCTGTTTCTTCTCCTTCTGGTATCCCTATGATGAGGATGTTGTTATGCTTCATGTTGCCCCAAAGGTCCCTTAAACTAGTCTCATTTTTTAAAATTCATTTTTTCTTTTTGCTGCTCTGATTAGGGTTTTTCTACCTTATCTCCCAAATTGCTGATTTGATGCTAACCTACTGTTTATTCCATCCAATGTAGTATTTATTTCAGATATTGCATTCTTTATTTTGAACTGATTCTTTTTTATGGTTTCTATGTCTTTTTTCATGCTGTTGAGCATCTTTTTAATCATTACTTTGAACTCTATATCTAATAAATTGCTTGCCTCCATTTCATTTAGCTCTTCTTCTGGAGAATTTTCTTGTTCTTTCATTTAGAGCCTGTTTCATTGTCTTCCCATTTGGATGACTGTTTGTATTTGTTACATATTAGGTAGATCTTCAAAGACTCTGGGTCAGTCCTATGTCAGACACTGTGACTGGCCCTGGGCAACCTGTATGAAGCTATCAGGGATCCATAGCTTGTGGCACCCTCTGCTGGGCCTGAGTATATGCTGAAAGAACCAAGCTGTGCACCTGTTTTGTTTTGTTTTAGATTTTGTTTATTTATTTCTACAGAGAGGGGAAGGAAAAGAGAAGTAGAGGGAGAGAAACATCAATATGTGGTTGCCTCTCATGAGCCCCCAGCTGGAGACCTGGCCCACAACCTAGGTATGTGCCCTGACTGGTAATCAAACCGATGACCCTTTGGTTCACAGGCTGGCACTCAATCCACTGAGCCACACCAGCCAGGGCCCAAAGCTGGCTTTACCAGCACCAGGTAGAGTGAGGGTAAGCTAAGGTCTCAGAGCTCTCAGACATCCACCTCCACCAGCAGGCAGGCTGCCTGTTAGGCTTAGTCACTAAAATTGCCTCAGGCTGTACTCAGCAGGGCTTAAGCTACCCAGGGTAGGGCAAGTGGCATCCCAGTGGGTGGAGCTATTGCTCCCACCCCCAGGCTGATGCCACATGATGGGGAGTGCTCTGCCCAAGAAAGATGGCTTCTGCAATATGGGGAATGACTGAGCAAGTGGATCCTGGTGGTTGACTCTTCAGCTCTCTGCCCAAAGCCACCAACCCCAGGCAGATACATGCAAAAAAATTAAACTAGACTACCTTCTTACACCACACACAAGAATAAATTCAAAACGGATTAAAGACTTAAGTATTAGACTTGAAACCATAAAAATCCTAGAAGAAAACATAGGCAGTAAAATCTCAGACATTGCTTGTAATAATATGTTTTTCTGGTTTATCTCCTCAGGCAAGGGAAACAAAATTTTTAAAAATGGGATTATATCAAACTAAATAATTTTTTGCACAGAAAAAGAAGCCATCAACAAAATGAAAAAGACAACCCACTGAATGGGAGAACATAGTCACTGAAACATTTGATAAGGGGTTAAAATCCAAAATTTATAAAGAATTTACAAAACTCAAGACAAAAGAAAACAAACAATCCAATTAAAAAATGGACAAAGGACCTGAATAGACATTTCTCCAAAAAGGACATATTGATGGCTAATAGACCTATGAAAATATGCCCAACATCACTAATCATCAGAGGAATACAAACTAAAACCATTATGAGATATTACCTCACACCTAACAGAATGGCTACCATCAATAAATTAACAAACAATAAGTGCTGGTGAAGATGTGGAGAAGGGAAACCCTTTTGCATTCTTGGTGGAAATGCAGTCTGGTATAGCCACTGTGGAAAGAAGTATAGAGCTACATCAAAAAATTAAAAATGGATCAGCCTTATGACCCAGGGATTCCACTTCTGGGAATATATCCAAAGAATCCCAAAACACTAATTCAAAAAAATATATGCACTCCTATGTTCACTGAAGCATTATTTACAATAGCCAATATTTGGAATCAGCCCAAGTATCCATCAGTAGATGCATGGATAAAACAGTACGGTACATTCACACAATGGAATACTTCTCAGCCATACCCTTCGGGACAGCATGGATGGACCTACGGAACATTATGCTAAGTAAAGTAAGGCAGTCAGAGAAATACAAGTACCAGATTATTTCACTCATATATGGAATCTAATGAACAAACTCAACTAACAAGCAAAATACAAACAAACTTAACAGATAGAGAACAGGCTGACAGGTCTCAGGGGGAAACTTAGGGGGATGAAGCGATTGAGGAAAAAAAAAAGAACTCATGGACATGGACAACAGTGTGTTGATTGCAGTGGGTGGGGGTGGAAGAGGGTTAGGGGGCATAGTACAGTAAAATACAATAAAAATGAAAAGTTATATTTTGAAGTGATAATGATGTACCAAACATATCAATTGTTTTAAAATCCTTATTTGGAATTTTATTTGCAAATTGCAGATGAGAAAACTGGCACAGAGAAGTAACTTGTGCACGGTGACAGCTAATAACTGGGAGAGCAGGTGTTCACATGCTGTCTAGTGTCACAGCCAGCTCTCACTCACAATGCTATGCTGCCCTTCCAACGCAAACAGCCACCTCTCAGCTCACTCAGCTGACCAGACTTTAGTTTGGAAAATAGTGGATAGAAGCTTAGAATGTAAATGTCAAAGAAATGTGCTCTTTACTCAGATCTGAATTATCTCAAAGACCAAACACATCAAAATATTCTGGGACTTTTTACATGGGCCCCATCCTATGTTTCTGCACTACATTTTTAAACAGCTCTGTTGATATGAAATTTATATACCACATAATTCACCCATTTAAAACATGCAATTCAATGGTTTTAGCTTAGTCACAAAGTTGCATAATCACCCCTACTGTCTAATTTTAGAACATTTTGTCATTCCAAAAATAACTCAATATCCAGTAACCATCATTTACATATAATCCTCTCTACCCAGATCTAGACCGCTACTAATCTAATCTTCTTCTCTATAGATTTGGTTATTCAGGATATTTCATATAAATGGAATCATGTAATATATGATCTCTTGTGATTGACTTTCTTTACTTAGCGTAATGATTTCAAGGTTCATTTATTTCAACAGGGTTGTTTTATACCATAATCATGTTGTAATTAAATATGACTTTATTTAGCAAAACTTATATAGTTTAAACACTAATGTAGCTGCAGATCTTTTAACTATCCCTCTATTTTCATTATAAATGGATACTGGAAGAAAAATCTTCAACTAAAACTTCAGGTCCTCAAACTTTATCATGTAGTCACAAACTTTATCATGTAGTCACAAGCTCAAGTGTTCAGGCTAGGAGCATCTCCATGAAAGAAAGTGGTCAAGTAAGGCCTGTTGCTGAATAGGCACCTCTTATGTGGGCTTTAGACAAGGCCCTTGCCTGCTCAAAATGGTCAATCCCCTTGTTGATCTTAGGCTCACTCTTGAGATTCTGAAGTCCTTATAAATTTTAAGACAACTTTATCAACATGCAAAATTTCTTCATGCTTGATGTTAGCTTCTGTAGTTAAAATATTACAATAATAACGAGTACATACCCTAAAACCTTGCTATTTGAAATATGATCCATTGACTGGCAATGCAGGATTTACAGGAAGCTAGTTAGAAAATAGAATCTCAGGTTCTAATTCAGACATACCTAAAACCAGAATTTTAACAAGAGTCCCAGGTGCTTTATGTACATTTCAAATTTCAGAAGCAATGCCATAAAGAGTATTAGGAGAAATTAGATTTAAAATAGGTATCTGAGGATCCCGGTCAAGATGGAGGCATAGGTAGGCACGCTTTGCCTCATCATGAAACCACAAGAAGAATTACAACTAAACTTAAAAACAACAACACCAGAACTGTCAGAATACTGAACTGTATGGAAGTATGACAACCAAGGATTTAAAGAAACCGCATTCATCCTATGGGTAGGAGGGGTAAAGACATGGAGTTGGGGCAAAGAGGTAGGAGACATGGTGTGGCATGGTGAGGTGGTGGCAACAGTGGAATGGGTGGTCCCACATTCATGTGTGGTAGATAAAAATCATGAAGGATACCTTGGGAGCAAATGACCCCAGCCCCAGTCCAGACAGTACAGTCCAGGGTTCCAGTGCCAGGAAAATAAAGCTCCATAACCTCTCACTATAAAAACCAAGAGTGTCTGGGGCAGTAGAACAAACTGTCAATTTTTCAGGAGGTTCCTTTTAAAGGGCCTCCACAGACTAGAATGTGCATGAACCCACCCATGCTGGGATTCAGCACCAGGGCAACAGCTGGAATGGTGCCAGTCACATAAGTGAAGTGGGTGAAGTGAATGGAAACAGGGTGAGTGCTGGGTAAACCTCCATAAGCCAGGCAGCAGCAACATCCCCTCTCCAAGCCCTCCTCCTACACAAGCCTCAAAGCTGTGGAGTGGGTTGACCTGTCCAGGCAATGACATTAGGGTCTGCCCCATACAACTTAATGGGTGTGCTAAGATAGGTAGTCAAAGCAGCTTGACATAATACACACAAGCAAACACAGGGAGGCTGCCAAATTGAGAAGACAAAGAAATATGGTCCAAATGAAAGAACAGAACAAAACCCCAGAAAAAGAACTAAGTGAAATGGAAATAGCCAACCTATCAGATGCAGAGTTCAAAACACTATGCAATCAGGATGCTCAAAGAACTTAAGTACAGCAACAACATAAGGGAAGAAATGAAGATTACACTAAATCAAAAAAAAAGAAAATCCACAAGGAACCAACAGTGAAAGGAAGGAAGCCAAGATTCAAATTAATGACTTGGAACATAAGGAAGAAATAAAGTCAATCAGTAAAGAATGAAGAAATAAGAATTAAAAAAAAAAAAGTAGTGAGAATAAGATGACCCTGGGACATCTCCAGAAGGGCCAACATCTGAATCATAGCATGCCACAAAGAGAAGATGAAGAGCAAGAAATTGAAAACTTATTTCAAAAAAAAAAAGAAAGAAAGAAACTTCCCTAATTTGGCAAAGAAAATAGACATACGAGTCCAGGAAGCACAGAGCATCCCAAACAAGTTGGACCCAAAGAGGACCACACCAAGACACATAACAATTAAAATGCCAAAGGTTAAAGATGAAGAAAGAATCTTAAAATGCAGCATGGGAAAAACAGAGTTACCTACAAAGAAGTTCCCACAAGACTATCAGCTGATTTATCAAAAGAAACTTTGCAGGCAAAAAAAAAAAAAAAGACTGTCATGAAGTACTCAAATTGATGAAAAGCAAGAACCTACAGTTTAAATTATTCATTCTATCCAGCAAAGCTATCATTTAGAATGGAAGGGCAGATAAAGTCCTTCCCAGATAAGGTAAAACTAAAGGAGTTCATCATCATCAAGTCATTATTACATGAAATGTTAAAGGGATTTATTTAAGAAAAAGAAGTTCAAATCTATGAACACTAAAAAGTCAACAAATTCACAACTACCAATAACTGAATTTAAACAAGCAAACTAAGCAAATAACCAGAACAGGAGTAGAATCATAAAAATGGAGATCACATGGACGGTTATTAGTTGGGACGGGAAGAAGGAGAGTGGGGGAAAAGGTGCAGGGTATAAGAAGCATAATTGTTAGGTACAAAATAGACAGAGGAATGTTAAGAATAGTATAGGAAATGGAGAAACCAAAGAACTTTTATGAACTAAGGGGGGGGGGGCTTTACTGGAGGGAAGGAGGCAGTGAAGGAAGAAAAATTGGGACAACTGTAATAGCAATAAATAATCAATAAAATATACCCCAAAATAATAAAAGAGACATCTAAGAGAATGATAGCTTGAAACAATAAATGATTAAAAAGGGTTTCACTTCATTTGTTTTTTTAATTATATTCTATTGATTATGATATTACAGTTGTCCCATTTCTCCCCCATCATTCCCCTCCACCCTGCACACCCCCTCCCATCCACATTCCCCCCTTTAGTTCATGTCCATGGTTCTTTAGCTTCTACATTTCCCACACTATTCTTGCCCTCCCCTGTCTATTTTCTACCCACCATCTATGCTACTTATTCTCTGTACCTTCCCCCCCCCTTCCTCCCACTCCCCTATTGCAAACCCTCCATGTGATCTCCATTTCTGAGTTCCTGCTCCTGGTCTAGTTCTCTGCTTAGTTTGCTTTTGTTTTAGGTGTGGTTGTTAATATCTGTGAGTTTGCTGTTTTTTTACTGTCCTATTTTTTATCTTTTTCTTAGATAAGTCCCTTTAACGTTTCATACAATAAGGGCTTGGTGATGAGGAACTCCTTTAACTTGACCTTATCTGAGAAGCACTTTATCTTCCCTTCCATTCTAAATGACAGCTTTGCTAGATAGAGCAATCTTGGATGTAGGTCCTTGACTTTCATAACTTGGAATACTTCTTTCCAGCCCCTTCTTGCCTGGAAGGTCTCTTTTGAGAAATCAGCTGACGGTCTGATGGGAACTTCTTTGTAGGTGACTGTGCCCTTATCCCTTGCTGCTTCTAGAATTCTCTCCTTCATTTTAATCTTGGCTAATGTAATTATGATGTGCCTTGGTGTGTTCCTCCTTGGGTCCACCTTCTTTGGGACTCTCTGAGCTTCCTGGACTTCCTGGAAGACTATTTCCTTTGCCAGATTGGGGAAGTTCTCCTTTATTATTTGTTCACATAAGTTTTCTAATTGTTGCTCTTTCTCTTCCCCTTCTGGTATGCCTATAATTCAGATGTCGGGACGTTTCAAGATGTCCTGGAGGTTCCTAAGCCTCTCCTCATCTTTTTGAATTTTTGTTTCTTCCTTCTTTTCTGTTTGGTTGTTTCTTTCTTCCTTCTGGTCCACTCCATTGATCTGAGTCCCAGTTTTCCTCCCATCACTATCGGTTCCCTGTGCGTTTTTCTTCATTTCACTTATTGTAGCCTCCATGTGTACATCTAATTTGCAACCAAAATCAACCAATTCTGTGAGCTTCCTAATCACTAGTGCTTTGAACTGTGCATCTGATAGGTTGACCACCTCCTGGTTCCTGAGATGAATTAGCTCTGGGGCCCCAGTCAGTTCTCCCATTTGAGCCATCCTTGGTTTTGTTTTTTTGTTTTTGTTTTGTTGTTGTTGTTGTTGTTTCTTTGTTTTTGTCTGGTCTCAACTGTTATATAGTGATAGGTGGAACCTTAGGCGTTCACCAGGGCGGGACAGCCCAGTCGCTGGGTTGTGATGCTGGATGTGGGGGCGGGGTCCGAGAGGGAAGAGTGGCGCTTGCTCCACACTCTTTCTCAGATTCCAGTCCCTTCAGCCACTTTACCCGAGCAAATTGGGCCCTTCTGGGCTGATTTCCATGTGGGTGGGCCTGCTCACGCTCCAGGATCCCGTGGGTCTCCCCAAAGGACTCTCCTGTGAGGCTGGGACTCCCTCCCGGCACCTCAGCCCCTACAAGTATTTTCAATGGGTGCTTTTAGGCTTCACTTCCCAGCACTGGGGCCCTGCATCACACAGTCTGTCTTGCTGCCCCTTTTTGCCTGGTATATCTGTGTGCAAATATGTGTCGGGGGGGGATGGTCCGCCACCTTGTGCACCCCACTTGGCCTCCTCACATTTGGCTACCAGCAGCCACCACCTGTGCACCTGGGGTGACTGAGCACCTGGGACCACCAGCCACTGTCTTATCCTGCTGCGACCCAACTCCGCAGGGTGCTGACTCCGCCCCTCTTACCTATCTGGGTTAATTGTTGTCGGACTCCCATACAATTCAATTTTCTCTCTGTCCTGGTTGGGTTTTTTTTGTTGTTGTTGTTCTATATTTTTGTTGTCCTTAATCTGGGTTGTGAGAGTAGGCACAGCGTGTCCACCTATGCCTCCATCTTGGCCCTCCATTTGGTTTTTAATTTTGCATTTGGCTAGCCCTGATTCACATATTTTAGTGAATCTTAAAGCAATATTCAGGGCATATTGTAGAGCCCAGGCTCACTCCTACTCACTGGGCTTAGCACTATGACACATAATAGTCACTCCGTACCTCTCTTCTCATCTCGAACATATAAAATTTTATAGGAGTAGAATTAATATATTGAAATAAGAAGAAAAATTAAATGTAATAGAGATACAATAATTACAATATAAGTAACCAAATGTAAAAATGGAATAAGTATTTTAATTGACATTTTTTAAAGAAGATATAAGCACATGAAAGATGTTTATCCTTAGTCATTCTGGAAAAGAAAATCAAAACTACAGCGAGATACAATTTCATATCAAAAGCATGTATATAATAAAGACAATAGCAAGCATTAGTGAGGATTTGAAGACATTGGAACCCTCATACATTACTGGTGGGACTGTAAAACAATACAACTGCTTTGGAAAACAGCTTGACAATTTCTCAAGTAGTGAAATGTAGTGTTATTATAAGACCCAATAATCCCACTCCTAAGTATACACACAAGACATACAAGAAAACTTGCACATGAATTTTTATAGGATTATTATTTATAATAACCAAAAAGTGGAAATAAACGTATATCAACTGATGAATAAATAAATAAAATTTGGTATGTCTATAATATGGAATATTATTTGATAATTAAAAGAAATGAAGTACCGATGCATGCTACAACATAGATGAACCCTGAACATGTCATTGGCCTGTGAATGCTTCTGAAGGAGGAGGGATGCAATAAAACGATTTGTCTTTGAGCATCCATGATTATTCATGCTGATGTGTGTAGCTGGACAAAAGAGCATGTGAAATTTACACTTTGATAACTGTTGTTGAAATCCTTCCAAAAAGTGGATATATATTTATTGTTTACAGTGTGAATTCCTACCTCCTTTTGTATAAAATATTAATCTCTATTATTGTTGCCAATTTAAAAAAACAAAATCTTGTTAAATATAAAAGAAATTGACTATTTTAAAACATGATATAGTATTGCTCTTTTATATTCCTTTTCCTATAGACTTCCTTTTTGCCATTTTTTGTTTTAATTTTTCCTTCTTACTGACTTTTAAGAGATCTTTGAATATTGAATAATTAGGCCTTTCCATATCTATTGCAGCTTATTATATTAGTTTCTTCTTTTTTTTAGTATTTTCTGTAAACGTTCTAATTTATATGGCCAGATTTGGCAGGTTTTTCTGCTTTGTGGACTTTGCTTAGAAAGGCTTAATTTCTCTCAAGGTTGTATAAAAATAAAAAGCAAATAACTTCAAGTACTTCAAATTTTGTTTCCCCCCTGTTTAGAGATTATATCTGGAATACATTTCAGCACAAGCTATAAGGCAGGAGTCCAATTTATTTATTATTTATTGAACAATCCATATTTTCCCTGTCTTCTATTTATGTCTGTCTATGTATTCCTCTGCTAATGTCAAACACAACTTCTTTATTCAGTGTGGACTTTGATTATATCTTAATACCTAAAAGTGCAAGTACTCTCACCAGCACTTCTTTTCTCCAGAATTTTCCTGACTATTCTTCCATTGCTATTTTCCTCTATGAACTTCAGTATGTGGAGGTGCATTACATTACAACAATAGAAACCATGGACTCCAAAGCCAGACTGTCTACTTTTCTATCACTTGCCAACTGTATGCCACTGGGAAGTCACTGACTCTCTCTGGGTCTCAGTTTTCTAACTTTAGAAAATGGATTCTATTGTTACTCACCTTATTAGTTGCATGTATGTATTAAATGACTTAATATACATTAAATCTTGGACACTACCCAGAACACAAGTCCACAATGGCTATCATTTTTTGTTCTATAATGCTTCCAATTTTATTATTATATATTTTTTCTCATAAACAAATGTAATGACATCTTGACTAGGATAAATACTTATTTATAATTTCATTTCAAAAATATTAATATACTCATCATATTGGGTCTTCCTATTTTAAAATAAAACATTGCCTTCCACTTATTTAAGTTTCATGGTAGGTCTTTCTGCAAAATAGTCTCCTCGTGGGTTTATTTCAAGGTATTTTATCTTTTTATTGCTAATGTAAATGACATTGTACTTTCTGATTTTATATAGCTTGTGTATAGAAAATGTATTAATTAGTGATTTTTAATTTTATAATCATTGAACTTACTAATTATTATTTCTTAGGTGAGTATTTTGGATATTTCTGGTTTACAATTAAATACCCTAGATTCAGTAATAATTCTTATTTCTTTTGCAATTATTAAACATGCTGCCCCTCTCCTTCCTAATTGCACTGGCTGATACTTCCAGAACAACTGTCATTCTTCAGTTGAATAACCTTGTACTCCCACAATGACACAGTTGGTGATGGCACATTATTCTCTTAGCTTGCTCTTGAACTTGCCTTGCTAATATTCACAAGTGAGGTCGGACTGTATTTTTTTGTACTATTATATAAGTTTGCTAGGGTTTCCATAACAAAACACCACAGACTGTATAGCTTAAGCAACAGAATTTTATTTTCTCACAGTCTGAAAGTCAAAAGTCTGAGATCAAGGAGTAGGCAGGTTTGATTTCTTCTGAAGCATCTTTGCTTGGCTTGCAGATGACTGCTTTCATGCTGTGTGTTCACGTGGTTATAATTCTGTGGGTATACATGTCTGGTGTTCCTCTGTGTCCTAATCTGTGCTTCTCATAAGGACATCAATCAGATTTTATTACAAACCATCCTAACTTAATTACCACTTTAAATGTCCTATCACCAAATACAGTCACATTCTGAAGGCCTGGAGTTTAGGGCTTTAATATGTAAATTTCTCATGGAGGGGTGGTGCACAATTCAACCCATAACATTTTGGAATAGGTGCTGTGCTGGATTTGTAAAAAAAAAAAAAAAAAAAATTAGAAATCTCTCTGTCTCTCTGTTAATCTGTCTTTTTCTGTCATTCTTTCCCTTCCTCTCTCTCTCAGATTCTGGAATATAACCCTGTCATTTCAGAGTATGCAGTTCTGTTATCTTATCTCTGATAAGTCTCCCCAAATTTTGTATACAGTGAAACAAATCCAATATGAACATTGGTGAGCTACCACAATTCAAGTACAAAACATATAGCAAGGGCAAAACATAGCAGTCAATGGACATCATCATCAATACTTGCTGAATATCACTTTGGTGGATGTCATTAATGATTCATAGGTATTCTAAACACTGATCATTGGCATTAATTTTAAACTTGTTCTAAATAGTCATTTGCAGTTTCATGATGTCAAACTTTTATGTAACTTCATGTCAAATGGCTAAGTCTGAAACTAAAATTGTACACATAGTCTTAGGTAATTGAGAACTGATTTAATAATGTTACATCTTCTGTGGCATTGAAAAGTGGTTTTCTGAGAAGCTGAAACCAGAACTCCACACCCTGATTACTGAACGTGGCCTGCGTTATAGAACACTGTTTATTAAGGCAAGGAGGCAGGCTCCTACTGTCTAGGCTTTTGGTCTGGAGATTGAGACAAGATCATAGATCATGCATCGTAATCAGTAATTTTATGGTCTCAGGAGCAATGCTTTAAGCATGAATAAATTTTAAGAGTGATGTAAGAGTACACTAGCTTGAGTGTTGCTTTTTTTGGCACTTGAGTCTTTGCTAGAGATTCTATTAGTTATTATTTGACATTAAGTATTGCTTTCAGGATGAGGTAAAAGAACATAAAGCAGGAAAAGCTTTATAGGCTAATAAAAATGTAAATGAGATATTCATCAGCTTGTTACCCTGGAAAATGATGAAAGAAACATTACTGAGAAATTAGAATCAAAGATTATTGCTAATCAAATCAACTTGAATGAGAAATTCCTTTGTAACCATTCAATGTTCTATGTGAAATTTCATCTCTATGCCAAACTTTGTATGCACTGAATTTGATTCCAACATCCCAGGTCCTCCATACATTAAAAAGAAAGAGATATATATAGATGATAGATGATAGATAGACAGATAGATATTATGATTTATATGTCATATATTAATATTATATTAATCATGTTATGCAATTTATCAGCAAGGCAGAAATAATTTCTGTGTTAAATATTTGTGACAATAAGAAACAGCCATACATTTCGATGCATCTGCACTTAACCTTTCTTCCCATGCCATTCTCCTTGCCGGGAAATTGAAGGCTGAGCTATGAATCAGGGTTTCTATTGCTTGCTCCAGTCACATCCCTAGAGTTTTAGAGCCTCCAAGAGCCTTATGTCTCAGGTGGACAGGAAATTATTACTTTTTCCCCTTAATTAGGAATACATCAAAAGATCAGTATTTTCTACCTGACCTTCGAATATAGCAGTAAAGCGCACAGTGAGTGCTACCCACTTTTTCTCAGGGATGATTCACTCTGGGATGGTATTTAGGGAGTAGAGCCTTTTAAGTATTTTATCCTCTCCTCTGAACATCCTGTGAGTTATTCTCCTTGATGGCTCCCTTTGGTGGCTCTCCAAAGAACCTTTAGAAACTTGCTGAGGTTAAGGCAGTGGGCGTGAGAGGCGAGAGCCCCTATGACTGTCTCTCAGCAGCTGCCTTCTCTGACAGCATCTCTCCTATGAGGTGTCCTTCAAAGGCACTTAGCACCTCTGCCTCTTATCATTTATTCTTGCACGACTGCATATCAGATCAATTTAGCAATTATAAAGCATGGAACTAGTCAGGAAGGCACACAAAGCCTACCAGAGTTACTCGCAGAAGCATTTCAAGTGTAACCCCTTGAAAGATCTTTAACCTTGCTGTCCTTTCACTTTGTTCTGTGCCCTGAAGCAGGCCAGCAACCCACTCCCTTAGCTCTGGGCTGAGCTATCTCATAATTACTGCAGGTCTCCACACCTGGGCAGGTCCTGCCTGGAGTTGAGGAATCCTTCTCGTGATTTCCTCCTGAAAAGATGTATATTGAGCTAGCCAGAAGACTTGGGGAAAACTCCAAATTAAATAAGACAAAGGACAAGAGCTGCCAGTCTTTTGTCTAGGCCCTAGACGACATTTTTGGCACCAGAGATCAGCTTCGTGGAAGACAATTTTTCCAGGGATGGGGCAGGGGTCAGGGATGGTTTTGGGATGATTCAAGCTCCTTACATTCAAACTCACCTCTGCTGTGCGGGCCAGTTCCTAGTAGGCCTGGACCAGTACCAGTCCAAGGCCTGGAGGTTGAGGACCTCCGGTCTAGGGTATTCCTAGTGTTTGCCAATAAGTTGCTTCAGTCTTCTCTGTATTCACACTGTCATTAACCTCCTGGACTTCGTGCAATAGTGTTCTGACTTATGAGACCTGTCTTCCAATCTTTTACAGTCCACTTCATCCTAAACATTCCTGAAAATTCACCAGCTTCTCTGAAGCATGGTAAAGTCACTTCTCTAACCAAAAACCTTGCTGACTCCACAATATACCCAGCAAGAGATTCAACTGTAATGATGCAGCTGGCCTATTTTTTCAACTGTGGGTCCCCATGCAACCAACGCTCTAGAATAAATTAACCATTCCCCATGTATATGTCCATTTCTATATATGTTTTTATCAAACAATATTTTCTTTGTAGTTTTCCTCTCCTCCACATTCTCAAACATCAGCTGAAATCCCACCTTCATGAAATTGCTGGGTCCCATTAGCTTCAAGTGTCTCCACGCTCTCACCAACCACAGCCCTTTATCCTGTTTTATAAACAGGGTTTTATATGACCATTTTGTCACTTTTTCAATGTCACTGAATGCTAAACTGCATGTTAAAAATCTTTGTAGCCCTCACAGTTTCCCGTATTATGCTCTTGCATACAGTAGGTTTTTAATAAATGTTTGCCGAGTGACTAAATGATTATTCAAGTCTTGTTTTAGAAATTATACAGAACGAGGAAAGTTATTTCTCCCCTCAATAAAAGTAGATGAGTTTATAGTAATACCATTTATTAGAAAAGTTGCTTACAAAACCACAGGTAATTTTCATGAATACCTTCATACAAATTAGTCTTGTAAAATCTATCAAATGAAGTAAGTATATAGCCTATACAAAAAAATAATGATCAAGTTTGTCTTGAAAACTTTTTCTCTGCCCATTCAAGATGGTTTGACCTACATAAAATAGAAAGGATGAATTAGGACATAATCTAATGATGAAGTTTAACCCTTAACAAAAGAGAGTACAGGGTTTAAATGTGTTCTACTCCACAAAAAAAGAGGTTCAACATACACAAAAGGGAGCATCATTAGTCTCTTAGTCTGACTCTCTGTCTCTCTGACTCAGCTGCACTTTCCTGATCTCCATTGTAATCAGTAATATTGTCTTCAATCTAACATGAGAATTTGCTCCGTGGCATAAAATCAGTTACTGACTCACAGTCTTGTGCTATCACATGATCTCATATTGATAGCTTGTGATCCACTTATGAACTGTCAAGATAAATAAGGATCTTCAGATTATTTATACCTGCTTTTTTCCTCCTGCCACTCACCTCATACTTAGGAAAATACTCTATGTCTACTCACTCTTCAACTTGATTTTATGTCTTCTGGCCAAATATGTTGCCAAACTGAATACAAAAATGATTATGCTTACAAGGGTTGAAAATGTGTTCTTTCAATAAGAAACAGTCACTTGGATTAGATGCTGGCAATCTCATGAGCAAATGTGATAACATAAATCCTTGAAGATCCAGTGAACAAGCTCTGAAATTATATTTTATAGTCAAAGCCTCTGGACTTTTTAGCTTGATATCTTATTGTTTCTATTAGATAGCTACTTCTAACTTTTCTGGTATACCCAGGAAAGAAGAAATCTCCTGTGAATCAGGCAAACTTAGTAAATAACAGCTAAGAGAGCACACCTTTGAGCACCTCCCACGTGTCAGGTAATACACCAGGCACGATGTCACAGGAATGGGTTCTTTCCTTAAGCTATTTTGCCATTCTACATTCCTTTGCTTTTCTTTTTGCAAGAGAACGAGCCTGAGCCCTCAGTGGAACTTCTGGGACTGTTGAGATTGTGTCTAATTTAGACTTTTAAAGACTTTTAAATCTCTCTGAGCTTATATAACATTTATAATTGAACAAAATCCAGAACCAATATGTGAATAATGAATTTACATTTGAAATCTCTAAAAATTATCATTAAAACTTTCTGTATTTTAGGCCTTAAAATTTTGCATATGTTATGATCCTGCAAATCCACTTCTAGAAATTTATTTTTGAAAATAATAAGATATTAAATTGCAGAGACATTCATACAAAATAAGTAAAAAAATGTATAAATGTCCAGTCATAAATATTAAATCAAGATGGTATGTGGGTACAAGTGGGAGACTATTCAGTCATTAAACATGACATTTTTAGCCCTGGCTGGTGTGGTTTAGTGGACTGAGCACTGCGCTCTGAACTGAGGGGTCACCAGTTTGATTCCCAGTCAGAGCCATGCCTGGGTTGCAGTCTGGGTCCCCAGTGGAAGTGCTCAAGAGGCAACCACACATTGATGTTTCTCTCCCTCTCTTTCTCCCTCCCTTTCTCCCTCCCTTCTCCTCTGTCTAGAAATGGATAAATAAAATCTTTCAAAAAATTATCAAAAAAACCCATGACATTTTACAGCATTATACATTGATACGGGAAGAGGCTCAAAGGACTTTGTGAAACACACTATACATGTGTTTATTACTATATATTATATATGTTTCATATATAATGTGTTTCATAAGTTTTATCACTACATATTGTATATGTTTCATATATGACAATCCCATTCAGTGTATGATTGAATGTATGATTTTTCTCTGGCTTCATTTCTTCACCAACATTTGTGTAGTGGGCTTTTCTCCCCAAGTTGGTTGTTATGAAATAGTATCACATTTTGGCTTTAATTTTTACTTATCTGATTCCTGACAAGGCTGAATAAATTTCAGATATATGTGGCTGCTGGAGTTTTTCTTTTGGTGATGTGCCTTTGCATATGTTTTTATTGTTGTGTTAGTCTATTTTAATTGGTCTATAGGAATTACTTTCAATCTATTGTGAATAATAATAATAATAATAATAACAACAACAACACACTTATCAGGGCTTATTATGTGCCAGGAAATGTTCTAAGCAATTGCACAAATTATTTTGTTTTACCTAGGGGATGACATTATTATTACTCTTGTTTTACAAATCAGGAAACTGAAATACAAAAAGATTAAATAACTTCATAAAAGTCACACAGCCAGTAAGTGATATAAATTGTATTCCATCTTAAGTTGTGTGACTTCACAGTCTGTTAATAACTATTCTAAAACACTTTTCCTTTCTCTTTAATGGTTACATGTGCTTCATTGTCTTCTCCTAATTTATGGTTAATGTTTTCATATAGTGTTTAAGATACTCCAGACCGAATTTCATGAGCTTGTTTTCTTGATGTAATCTTCTCAAAGTTTAGTGGTTTATCTTCAGTAGTTAAGGATTTTGCCCATCTAAAACTGATTCTAGCCCTGACTGGTGTGGTTCAGTTGCCTGGGTATTGCTCTGCAATGTGATGGGTCTCTGGGTCAATTCCTGCAGGACACGTGCCTGGCTTGTGAGTTCAGTCCTTCATCAGGGTGCAAGGGAGAGGCAACTGATGGATATTTCTCTCCCCGCTCTTTCTCCTTCCCTTCCCTTTTCTAAAATAAATAAAATAAATAAAATCTTAAAATTGCTTATAGTTTATGGTGTGAGGTATGGGTTCAACTTAAATATTTTCTGTGTTTAATGGTCTCCACAACATTATTGAATAGCTATACTTTCCTTATTAATGATGTACAATACCAGCTCTATCATATATCAAGTGCCCATTTAATTATGAATCTGTTTCTCAATCTTCATTCTGTTTAGTTGGTCAGTTTGTCTGCTTATGGGACATTGTCACATTATCTTCATTATTAGCTATCAAATGTGTTAGATATTCTATTTATTCAAACTTCATGTAGTTACTCACAATATTCTCCTAATATTTTTAATTTTCCACAGCATCAATAGTGGCATTTTTCCCCATTCCTATTGCTGATTTTTTCAGTCTCTTTATTTCTCAGTCTTATCAGAAATTTAGTAATTTTATAAGTTTCTGCAACGATCCAATTCCTGACTTTGTCAATTTTCTCTATTATGTATTTTTTTCATCAATTTCTGCTCTTATCTTTCTTTCTTATCTTATTTTGAACTTTATTTGGTTAATTTCACTATTTATTCATAATTCTTGAGAGGAATGCATAGCTTAGTTCAATGATTTTTATCCTTTTTCTGGTAGTTTTTTGAGATACGCATTTCAAACTTCTATTTTAGCTATATTGCTCAAGTTTTGATATGTCATATCTTATTATTATTCATTTCAAAATACTTTCTTACTTCTACTATGAATTTTTTTTACCCACAAGTTATTTAGAAGAAAGTTTTTCACTTTAAAAACAGTATTTTTATTTACTCTTTTCTTACTGATATTTAAATTAGGTGGTTAAAGAATTTGTCATTAAGTTTTCAGTATTTGAAATGTACTGAGTGCTGCTCTAAGCTCTAGTATCTGATCCATTTTGTGAATGTTCCATGTGTTCTTGAAAGGAACATGCATTACACAGTTGTTTATTACATGTTTTGTATGTGCCAGTTAGGGCAAGCATTTAATTGTGCTTTCCATATTTTTAATATCCTTATTTATTTATTTATTGGCTTATTCTATCAAGTAAATTTTAAAATCACCTACCGTGATTGTGGATCTTTTGGGTTTTGTTTTAATTCTATAAGATTTTTAAAAAGATTTTATTTTATTTATTTAATTTTAGAGAGAGGGGAAGAGAAGGAGAAGGAGAGGGAAAGAAACATCACTGTGGTTGCCTCTCATGTGCCCCCTACTGGGAGCCAAGCCCACAACCCAGGCCTGTGTCCTGGTTGGGAATCGAACCCACGACCTTTTGGTTCACAGGCTGGTACTGAATCCACTGAGCTACACCGGTCAGGGCTAATTTTATAAGGTTTTGCCTAAGGTAGTTTGATGCTATGCATTACTATGTATGCAGAAATTTAACATGCTCATAGTTTCCTGAAAGAATTGATTCTTTCCTCGCTATGAATTGAGAATTTTTGTGTAAAGTGTTCCTTTATTTAAACCATGAAGTCTAATATTTTTCTCATATCAATATAATAATATCAATCTTTCTTACTTAGAATTCATTGGGCATATCTTTTTCTATCTGCTTACTTTGAAACTTTCTAATGTTACACATTACTGGTATCTCATATAAATAGCATATAGTTGAATTTAATTTACCCTACTCAGATATTCATTACTTTAACTTAAAGATTAATCTCTTTGCATTGAGTATTATTACTTAAATATTTAGAGTTAAATCTACTGATGTATTTTGTATTTCCATTTTTTCCATCTTGTTTTATGCCAAAAATTGTCTGTATGGATAAAGGTCTTATTTCTGGATTCTTTATTCTGTCATTGTTCTATTTATTGTATGTCAAAAGTACTCTGTCTTCATTGATGAAGCTTTATAAGGAGTTTTGAGATTCAGGTATTAAAGTGTTAATCTTGTTCTTAAAATTTTCTTTGCTATTTTTGCTCCTTTATTAAATTCCATTATATACATTTTAAAATCGTATTGTCAATTTTGTGATGTTTTTGATACAACTGAGCTTTTTAATTTACCCTAATCTCATGTTCAGAATGCACTCATCCCTTCCATCTTCCTCCAAAGCCGCATTCCATCACCACATCATGCAGAGGTTCCAGGACTTGTCGAATCTTTAAATCAGGCCTAAATGTGGATGGAGACCCTTGAGTTCACTTCCTCTTCTGTGGTTTATCTGAGTCCGAATCCCTGCAAACTGAAGAGACAAGCCCTCTCTGCCTCCCCCCCGCCCAGCACAGAGTGGTGAAACAGGCATGGTCACAGCAGGCACACCGGCTTAGAAAGTAGAAAATGGGGGCACACAGCAGACAACCCAATATTGGTGTCACATGGACTCAAGCACCACAGTGTAGTCAGACAGGGAAAACAGTAACGAATGGTTGTAGTGAGTTGTGATGGCTTTTGGTCATTTATACAATTCGAAGGTCAGCATTTAAAAGTAAGAAATTGTTGTATGTGTATGCTGCATTTAAATATAAACGTATACAAATTGATTATTACAGTTATAATGCTAATTTTTCTGATCATGCAACTTTGCAAATTAAATCATCTAAACGTTTAGAAGTACCATAAATCTGGACTAGATTAGGTCCTTGGTATCTAGTTGAATTGCCTTCTATTATGGCTTTCTCTCCCTTTAAGTCCTTAAATCAAGTCATAATTTTATACTTAACAAATTTGGGCCATAACAACTGAGACTCTTCTCCCATATCCAGGGGTAGAAAAAGTAGGCTTGCAGTTGAGTACACAAAATGGGGACTTTATTCTTGTATTATTATTTATTAATTACTGTATTATTTTCCATATGAACACCTGCAAACCTACTTTTGCCGACCCCATACTACATAGAACATGCTTCCCTTTATTTTATGTGGGAGATTATCCCCTTGTGTAGTAATACCTAAAATCAAGCTAATAAACAGTGCACAACTCAAGCTAATAAAAATTTTATAACATATTTTAATTGTTTTAATTTTAATCCTGAAGGAATGAGGAAGGGTCCATTTTGGCTTTTGAAAGAACATCAGTATTTCTTCTAACAGTGCTATAAATAAGACATCAATTGACAGATTTATTGTTGATCTGTGTTTAATAAAAACTTGTTTTTAGAATATAAGAAAAGTGGTGAAAGGAATCTTGACAGCTTTGTAGAGATATATGGTCTGAAACCCTGTAGTATATCACCCATTTTAAATTAAGACTTGATATTATTCTTTCTGAGTTATGTCAGGGGTGGAAAGAGATAGAGTGAGGTCCTGTTCTTCAGAGAAGGAAGATACAGAAATAAAAAGCCTCTTGAATCATCAATTTTGTGAAACATGTTATACTATTTGCCACCGTAAATGTACCCACTTCTATAACTTGAGGTCTAACTGGTGGTGACCTCATCTGCTTGAGTCCTTCCTTATGGTTACTGGGTTTTGCACATTTATGACACAACATCAAAGTTTATTTTTTATTTAGATAATTTTTAATATAGATGTGTGCTATCTGTTTATCTTGCCATTTTATCACGTTGCTAGCATAAACCCAATATTTTGCAATGTATATATTAAATTAGTACAGTTTAACAATCTTGGAAGATTTTTTTATGCTTTCAATGTCCATAGTAGCAGTATATAATTGGCTAAACTATCAGGAAGTAAAATATAACATACATAAAATCACTTAGCTATGAAAGCAAGTTCTATTTAGTGTTTTCAATATGATGGTTATTTTCTAAACTCTTTACATTGATTACCTCTTTATATTCTTGTAATACTCCATGAGATAAGTTATATTATTGTCCTCATTTTATAAATGAATATATTGAATGTGGGACCATTCAAAGGTGAGAAACAGTATAAACAAAATCATAGAGTGTGCAGGAATAGAGCAGCTCTATGTACTTGGACTTCAAAGTTTAAGCTTAGGCCATTTGGAAAGATGATGTTGGAGAGGCAGGAAGTGGCTCTTTGATGTTGTGGCTTGTATGTCATCTTACAAAGTGAGAAGCAAATACTTATTATATTGTATTAATTTAATTTTGCTGATATTTTGAATATAAACAAATATATTGAGCTTAATAAGTACCAAATGGTATATAAAGTAAAATTTCATTATTTTTTTCATATTCAATTTTTCCCCAAAATTTATAGCTAATTTTATTACTTAGTGTTCTATATATTTGCTTCCACTCTGAATTCACTGTTTTGGCTACAGAACTATCTTCTTTGTCTTATCCATTTTTGAGCAGGATTAAATGGAATCTCATAATTTTCAGAAAGCTGAAACATGAGCAACCTACTGGATATCTTGGGACATGATAAGAAAGAAACATTTCTGAAAAGACTTACTTGGCCAGAGATACATAAAATACAGGTTGTGAACCACAAGACTTGTGTGTGTGTGTATGTATGTGTGAGATAAATTACATCTTATCTTTTATGACAGCAGGGATGGGCCCAGAGATTATTATGCTGAGTGAAATAAACCAGTCAGAGAAAGAAAAATACCATATGATCTCACTTATATGTGGAATCTAATGAACAAAATACACTGATGAACAAAATAGAAACAGAGGCATGGACACATGGAGCAGACTGACAGCTGTCAACGGGGAGAAGGTTTGGGGGCTGGATGAAAGAAGGTGAAGGGATTAAGAAAAAAACATTTATATATATACATACATACACATATACATATACACACATACACACATATGTATATGTATAAACATACTGTTGTCTGTGTTTATATATTGTCTGTGTCTATGTGTCTTTTTCTCTGGCTATCACCAACAGAGAAAGGGGGTGAGGGTAGGTGCAGGTGAGCAAAGAGGGGACAAATGGGGATGAAAAACCACTTTGCTTTGGGTGGTGGATGCACAGTATAGTGTGCAGATGATGTTTTGTCCAGTTGTGCACTTGAAACCTGTATGGTTTTATAAACCAATGTCACCCCAATAAATTCATTAAAAGTAAAATAAAATAAAATAGAGTAGAATAGGATAAAATAAAATAATAACAAAAAATAAAAAGACCTAGCCCAGCCTTGGCTGAGTGGCTGAGTTGGAGCATCATACCATACACCAAAAGGTTGTGGGTTCAGTTCTCAGTCAGGGCACAAACCCAGGTTGCAGGTTCCATCACCAGTTAGGGTGTGTATGGGAGGCAACCAATAGATATTTCTCTTTCACCTCAATGTCTCTCTCTCTCTGTCTCTCTCTCTCTCTTTCGCCTGCTTGTTCTTCTCTCTCTAAAAGCAATAAACATATCCTTGAGTGTGGATTAAAAAATAAAGACCTAACACATTCAGAAAGTCATATATTTCACAATATATTTAAATAGATGTATCAGAACATTAGCTGTCTAAGGATTTTCTTTAGGCACAGCCCACACCTGACCTGCCAATATTAGTTTCTGTTCCTGACAGAAACTACTTGAGTAGAATTACATAATTATCACGCAGGTATTTAAAGCTGAAGATTGAAGCGCATAAGTGATTTGCTAGAAGGCAAAGTGAAAGGAAAAGGCTTGGAGAGGAACATAGAGCTTCAAAATCTTAAGCCCAATGCTTTAGTGCTTTAAGTTTAGTAAAGAACATTCTTCCATTCAGATCCTGGAATAGAATTGAACACATTTATTCATAATTCCTACATCAGTTTTTAATAGATACCAGTCATGAGGCAATATATCTATTGATTAAAGTATAGGTATGTTCTGGAAGCACACTTTTATTTAAATCTGTTCTGCTAATCGCTAGCTGGTTGGCCTTAAGAGGTGATTGCTCTGTCTCTAACCTTAACTTATTTTCTCTCTAACATAAAGATAATAACAGGATTTACTTTTTATGTTTTGTGAGGAATAAATGTGACTAAAGAGCCTTATGCCATGACTGCTATTGATATATGAGCGTTCTGTTTCCTTTGTTCAGCATAAATTTACAGATAAAGTGCAATTGTGCGTTGCTGTGGAGATGTATACAGGCACATTGTGAAAAATGTGAACATTCACAAAATACATGCACATTCCCTTTGTTTTGTTTTGTTTATGTTAAGAATACTTAACATGAGATCTACCCTCATAATAAATTTTGAGGTGCACAATACCATATTGTTATCTACAGGTACTACCGTGTACAGCAGATTTCTAGAACTCATCTGGCATAACTGAAACTCTACACCCTCGAACACCAGCTCCTCATTTCTCCCACCCAGTGGCCCTTGGCAACCACTGTTCTAGTCTCTGCTTGTAAACGTTTGGATGCTTTCATTTCTTTTTCTTGCTTAATTGCTCTTGGTAGGGCTTCCAGTATTCTATTAAATAAAAGTGGCCAGAGTGGTCACCTATGTCTTGTTCCTGAGCTTAGAGGAAGACTTTTCAGCCTTTCACCCTTGAGCACAATTTAAGCTGTGGGCTTGTCATATGCAGCCTCTATTATGTTGAGGTACGCTTCCTCTCTACCTAATTAATAAGAGATTTTATCATGAAAAGATGTTGGGTTTCCTCAAATGATTTTTCTACATCTACTAAGATGATAATATGATCATTACCATTCATTTTGTTAATGTGGTTTATCACGCTAATTGATTTGCGTGCAGTATGTTTGACCATCCTTGCATCCCAGGGATAATCTAGCTTGATCTGTGGGAGCAGGGGCTGGGGCAGGGGGAGCAACAGGGGAAAACTGGGACAACTGTAATAGAACAACAGTTTAAAAAGTTAAATAAAAGCTTACACATATAGCTATATATCATATAGGTTAATGTGATATAATAATATACAATATTGTTTTTATATAAATATCTAAAAATGCTGCTGAATTCAGCTTGCTAGTATTTCATTGAAGACTGCATCTATGTTAATCAGGGATATTGGAAGAACTTTTTTTTTTTTTTTTTTTTTTTTTTGTAATGGCCATGTTTGGCTTTGCTACCAGGGTAATTCTTGTCTCATAAAATGAGTTTGGATGTGTTTTTCCCACTTCAATTTTTTGGAAGAGTTTGAGAAAGACTGGTATTTGTTCTTTTAAAAATATTTGGTAGAATTCACCAGTGATGCCATCTGGTTCCTCACTTTTGTTTGCTTACTGAGTTTTGCTTACTGATTCAATCTCTTTACTCATTACTGGATTGTTCTGACTTTCTTTATAATTCAGTCATGGTAGGATTTATAGTTCTACTAATTTATCCATTTCTTCCAGGCTATTAATTATTTGCATATAATTGTTCATGGTAGTATCTTAATGATTCTATATATGTCTGTGATATCAGCTGTAATGTTCCTTCTCTCATTTCTGATTTTATTTGAAACCTGAAGTTTTGCCTAATTAGTATAACTAAAGATTTGCCATTCTTTTATCTTTTCAGTAAACCAATTATTACTGCTCTTATTGTCTTTATGCTAACTTTGGGTTTAGTCTTCTTTTTCTAGTTCCTTGAGAAATAAAGTCAGGTTTTTAACTTGATATTTTTTCTTAATGTAGGCATTTATTGTTACAAAATTCCTCTTCAGACTGTTTTTGCTGCATGCCATAAGACTTGGTATGGCATGTTTCCATTTTCATTGATTTCAAGGTATTGTAAATATCAAGGAGTACAATTGCTGGATTGTACTGTAACACTGCATTTATTTTTGTAAGAAACTGCAAAATTGCCTTTCAAAGTGTCTATAACATGTTTTAGTGTAAAACATTATCAGTGTATGAGAGTTCCTATAGCTCCATATCCTCACCACATTTTACGGCAGATTTTGGCCATTCTCATGGATGTGTAGTGATAGCTCATTGTTGTTTGGTTTGAACTTCTCTGATGACCTATGACACAGTGCATCTTTTTATATCTGTTATGTACATCTGCACATCTTCTTTGGTTCTCTTGAGGTCCTTGGCCCATTTTCTCATCAGTGTTTATTTTCTTATTGTTGGATTTTAAGAGTTCTTTTTATATTTTGTATAAAAGTCCTTTATCAGATTTATTACTTGCCAATACTTTTTTCCAATTTGTAAATCATCTTCTAATCCTCTAAGTGCTTCCTTTTGCAAAACAGGAAGTTTTTTATCTTATTTTAATGAAGTCTAGCTCATCAATTATTGTTTTCATGGATTATGCATTTGGTGTTTTATCTAAAAAGGAATCACAATATCCAAGGTCAAATAGATTTGTTTCTATGCTATCTTCTGGGAGGTTCATAGTTCTGTGTTTTACATTTAAGTCATACATCCATTTTGAGTTATCTTTTGTAAGGGATATAAGGTCTATATCTTGATTAATTTCTTTTTCATGTGAATCTACAGATGGTTCAGCAGAATTTTCTTAAAAGACTATTTTTTCTCCATTGTATTGCCTCCTTTGTCAAAGACAGGAGACAATATTTACGTCTGTTTATTTCAGGGTTCTCTGTTCTCTTCCACTGACTTATTTGCTTACTCTTCCATCAATACTATACTCTCTTTGTTACTGTACCTTTATAGTAAGTCTTGAAGTCAGGTAGCATCAGTCGTCTTTTTTTTTTTCTTCCAGTATTGTTTTGGCTATTCTGAGTGTTTGGCCTCTCCATATAAACTCTACAATAATTCCATTATTGTCCATAAAATAATTTCCTGGGATTTTGATTGGTATTGCACAGAATCTATAGATAGAGGTAAGAAGGCCTGACATCTTGACTTTCTACACATGAGCATGTAATATCTTTCCATTTATTTATTCTTTTTTAATGTATTTTTACATTTAAATTACGGCTGATGTACAATATTATATTAGTTTCAAGTATACAAGCCTGAGATTAGCCATTAGTATTACTTACATAGTGATCACCCCAATAAATCTAATGCCCATCAGACACCATATATGGTTATTACAATATTATTGACTATATTCCCTATCCTGTATTTTACATATTTATTCTTTTTTATTTCATTCATAAGATTTTTATAGTTTTCAATCTATATATCTTGTATATATTTCATTAGATTTATACCTAAGTATTTTATTTTTTGGATGCTAATATAAATGGTATTATGTTTTTCATTTCATATTCTACTTGTTCATTATTAGAATGTAAGAAAACAGTTGATTTTTGTATATTAAGCTCTTATTCTTCAACCTTGCTATAATTTCTTATTAGTTCTAGGGGATTTTTGATTCCTTCATATTTTCTACATAGATGGTGAGTCATCTGTGAACAAAAACAGTTTGATGTCTTACTTTCTGGTTATTTCTTTTTCTTCTTCCTTTTTGTGTTAGTAAGGACTCCCATTACAATGACAAAAAGAGTGGTGGGTGGGGACCTTGCCTGTTGCTTGCTTTGTAGCTGATATTAGTGGAAAAGCTTCTAGTTTCTCACCATTAAGTATGAAGTTAGCTATAGGCTTTATGTGGACAGGATTTGTCAAGTCGAGAAATGCCCCTCAGTGTCTCGTGTTTGCATCAGTTGTGTCATGAATGGGTGCTGGATTTAGATACACAGCTATTGATATGATCAAGTGTTTTTTTCTTTGTCTTTGATGTAATGGATTACATTAATTTATTTTTTAATGTTGAATCAGTCTTGTATATTTGGGGTAAACTGTAGTTGATTTGGTATATAATTTTTTGTGTTTGGGGGGCTTTAATTTGATAATATTTTGTTGATGATTTTTAAGTTTATTTTCATGAGAAATATTGGTTGGTATTTTTTTCTTTATAATGTCTTTAGTTTTGTAGTAGGGTGATTAATGCCATCCTCATATTATCAGCTAGGAAGCATTTTCTCTGCTTCTATCCCCTGAAAGAGAATATAGGGAATTGGGGTGTGTGCATGCGTGTGTGTGTGTGTGTGTGTGTGTGTGTGTGTGTGTGTGTAATGAGTTCACAGGTGAATTCTGCCAAAATTAAAGGAGCAAATATATATATAGGGAATATATATATATTGCCCTATATATGATGTTTCCCTATATACGATGTTTCCTCTTTCGGAGCCAATGGTGTGGTGGGCAGACTTTTGCAGTTTTTTCTTTTAATTTAAATTATTTTATTGTTGTTCAATTGCAGTTGTCTGGATTTCCTGCCCCCACCCCCTCCAAACCCACCTCCCTCCCTTGCTTCCACCCTCCCCCTTGGTTTTGTCCATGTGTCCTTTATAGTTGTCCTGAAAACCCTTCTTCCCACTGTCTCCTCTCCACTCCCCTCTGGCTATTTTTAGATTTTTCTTAATTTCAATGACTCTGGTTATATTTTGCTTGCTTTTTTCTTTTGTTGATTATGTTCCAGTTAAAGGTGAGATCATATGGTATTTGTTCCTCACCACCTTATTTCACTTAGCATAATGCTCTCTAGTTCTATCCATGCTGTCGCAAAGGGTATAAGCTCCTTCTTTCTCTCTGCTGTATAGTATTCCATTGTGTAAATGTACCATAGTTTTTTGATCCACTTCATTTGCTGATGGGCACTTACGTTGCTTCTAAAACTTGACTATTTTAAATTGTGCTGCTATGAACATTGGGGTGCATAGGTTCTTTTGGATTGATGATTGAGGCTTTTGCAGTTTTTAACATGATTGAAAGAGGCTCCTCAGCAACAACCATCAGGGAGCTTTGGAAAAAACAAGGTCTTATCACTCACCATGCCTGTAAGGTACACAGCATGCCTGTGGCCACTCGGTGAGGTTGTTGGGAGAGAGAAAAGGAAGAAAGAAGAAGAGAGGGAGAAGAGGGACAGAAGGAGAGAGAGGGGGGAGTGGGATAGAGGGAGATGAAGAGAGAGAGGGAAAGAGAATGGGTCAGGGTTCTGCTTTTACCGGGGTCAAGGGTAGGGTACCTAGGATTTTGTGAATTCACTCTTTACTGGTGAATTGAATTACAACATGGGAAAGGAATAACAAGCAGTCAAATGGTCATTTGTCTAAGTCCACCAGAGATCTCTGAAACAAAGGAAACTTTAGGGGTAGAACCACCTGGGTCTTTATCTTCAAATGTAGCTGACAATGTAATAGCTGTTTTTTAAGTGGTGCCTCAGCAATCAAAAGTTTAATGTCATGCATTTGCATTGCAATAAAAAAGCCCAACTGTCAGATGCTTACATTACATGATTTCTCTTCTCTTCATACCTTGCTGTCTTCCTTTGTGAATTAATTATTTTTTGTACTGTTATGCTTTGGATCTTTTCTCTTTCTCTTTTGTGTATCCACCCTAGGTTTTGTCCTCTTGGTCATCATCACCTCGATGGGAGGGTTAGGAAAAGAAGAGACCCTGATATCTGGCCTTTTCACATATAGGTGAAGGAGGAATCTTAATTTAATTGAGAGTCAGAGAGTACTTGTGTGTTTTCTATCTCCCTGCTGTTGTCTCCTTTCTCTTGCCCCAGTTTCTTTAGCCTATACTTTCCTAGTTCATCTGATCAAGCCAGCTGAGCTCTTCTGAGAAAACTCAGAGTGTGTGTGTGTGTGTAGGACCAATCCAAACTCAAGAAAACAGATCTCAGCTGCATTTTACCTGGTCCCCTCCTATGGAATTGAGAATGGTTCACTGTCCTGGGCCCTAGAGTCTGGAATTGATCTTTATATGTTTGAAACTTTTATTTTTCTTTTGGACAGCTCCATTGCAGCCTTCCAAGCAAAATTTAACCCAGGTATTTCTCTTTGGGGAAGTTGTTTCCCTCAATTGGGCATCAGCCTGTGAACTTCAAGGTTGCTGGTTCAATTCCCACTCAGGGCACATGCCCAGGTTGTGAGCCAGGTCCCCAGTTGGGGGCATGCAAGAGGCAACTGATCAATGTGACTCTCTCACATTGATGTTTCTCTCTCTCTCTCTCTTCCTCCATTCCCCTCTCTCTAAAAGTAAATAAATAAAATCTTAAATATATATATATATTTGCTATAAAGAAAGTGTCATTTGCCTTTTCATTTGTCTCTGTCTTTCATTTGTTTCTTTTTCATTTACCTTGTTGCTATATTATTTTTTTAGCTCCTGTCTTTGGACTTAAAAAATTATGGTTCTATCTATTGCTTTCATATTTCACATATTTTATATTATTGGTCAGTTTAAAGAATGCATAGTCAATTTACTTTGAATCTGAGCTGGCTACACAATTTGCAGCTCTCAATGAAACTAAATGGAGCTCCTTGCTTAGAAAAATTAAGGATAATTTCAAGACATTAACAGTAGAGCATTAAAACAAGCATGGAGCTATTCTAAATATGGAATGCATTGTGAATTATATGTTGCACACTGTGATTTTGACTCTATTTCTCATACAAATTCTTAAATATTGTTGAAAATATTATTTTGATTAGAATCAAAATTAAGTGAAAGATTGAGAATGGAAAATTATATATGTAATTTTCTCTGTGCAGGGGAAGAGAGGGGGGAAAGTACAGGGAATAAGTAGCATAAATGGTAGGCAGAAAATAGCCTGAGGGAGGTTAAGAATAGCATAGGAAATATAGAAGCCAAAGAACTTACATGTACAATCCATGGACATGAACTAAGAAGGGAGAATGCAGGTGGGAGGGGGTGTGCAGGGCAGAGGGGAATAAAGGGGAGAAATGGGACAACTGTAATAGCATAATCAATAAAATATATTAAAAATAAATTAAAAATAAAAGAAACAGAATAATTTTCTCTGTTCTCTTTAATTTAATTAGAACTGATGGGGGGCAATGCTTTTAGTTAAATAATAATAATGATACTTCATAGACTATTAAGCTGTATGTTATATTTAGCTAGATCTTAGAAAAATTATTTGGGTCATTCATAGTTTATAATTGAGAAATAGGTCAAAGGAAAGGAAATCAATTTGAAATTGTGTTTTAGGTCTCTGCCTCATTACTTGTTCAATCATGAAGGAGTCACAAGATGCTGTTTCCTAAACCTCCACTAATTTGACCAAAACACAAAAATATTAAAATAAATTTCTGGATAGGAGGCACAATTCATTGAAACCTCTCTGCAATATTAATGCTGCATATGCTCCATGAAAATGATTTGCATACAAATTGTTCATGGAAAGAAATTAGGTTTTGTTTTGGTTTAGTAATAGGAATGTGTCACGTAGTGAAAGAAGGCTCATACCAGCAATTTTACAAATAAAGATATGTTTAGGAAAGAAAAAATAATCAGAGACATTGAACACTCCATTATTGGTATAGTTTAATTAAATACTAGTCCTAAGTCTAGTGTTTAGAAATATACTCTTATGTTTTTAAACATTTTAAAGATATTTTAATATAATGTAAATAAATGTCTATTGTACATTATTGTTGCCTATTTCTGTCAACCAACTAATTTCATTTCATTCATTTCTACATTACAATGTTAGTAAACTGGACTGAGACTTGGTTTAGTAGACACTGTAACTGTGGTTCTCTCAGTGTATTTTTGACAAATATGACTCAGTTTTAGTTTTTTTTTTTTTAAATTAGATCCAAAAGAAAACAAGATTGCTTGCCCCATTATTGCTTTCCTAGAGGCAATTTTACAGCTATGATTATAAATAAGATTTTATTATCCAGTCTTATTTCCCAAAAGATAAGGAAAAACCATCATTGGCTCTCCCTTGTGTGTTCCACAGTTTCTGGCAATATGTAAACCTTAAGAGGTCATGTTCCCATTTAAAGCTTGTCTTGACTTTCTAGTGGTTTTCTTTTGTTTCATACATATTTTTCTTCAGGGAAATGTAGACTGTGAAAGGTGTAAAAAGTGACTAGAGAAAAGCAAATTAAGTTAGTAAAAGAACATAGTTATACAAAAGAACATAGGCTAGCAGTGGTAGAACTTAAAGGAAATATAAAATAGAGCTTCAAATCTCATCTAGGAGCTTTCAGTCTGTTACCAAAAATAGAAATATAACAATATACTTTATTTTTTATTCAATATTCTACAAATGAGGAACTAATGGGTTCCAAGGTCTATGTTTGGCATTGTTAGTTTAATGGTGAGTAATATTCATATAGTTCCTAGCCTCATGAAACCATCTGGTGGAAAAGATAGGCAATCAAATAATCATACAAACAAACCTAAAATTGCTTCTGTGATCAGAGCTATGCAGATCAACATCATGCTATGTCTAAAAGAGAGCAATTTGGTCTCCCTTCTTCTACCCTTTCCCCCAGAGTAGCCTGGGTGAGCTTTTTAAAATCTGTATCAGATCATGTCACTTCTCTGCTCCAAAGCCTTCCCATGTCATTCAGAGGGTGAAAGTACTCCTCTCCTCTCTAACTGTAATTTTCACTCTTTTCTTATTCACTCTTTAACTGTAAATTCCCCAAATGTGCCAGGCACCCTCCTGCCTCAGGGCCTTTGTACTGCTCTTCAATCTAAAACTCTTCTTACTTAGTAACTGATTTTTTAGTTCCTTACTTCTTAAGGTCCTGATTCAAAGGTAATTTTCTCAATAAGGTCTTTCCTGATTATCTTACTTAAATTAAAACGTCAAATCTCCAGAACTCTCTAATCTCTTCTTCCCTTTATATTTCTCTAGTACCGATCACTATGTAACACAGTCTATCATTTATTTACTTTGCTTTACTGTCTACCTCCTGTGCTAAGTTGTAAGCTCAACAAAGACATAGACTTTGCTGTTGCTATTTTCTCTCTTATCCTTGTTTCCTAGCACAGAGCCTGCTGGCATGCAGTAGACACTCAATTAATACTTATTGAATAAATGTCTGTCCATATTAATGAGTGTTGGCAGAGAATCTCTGAGAATGTGATGATTTGACTTATAATTCAAGGACCTAAGTAAATATTTAATTAGTTAAGGAGAAGAAGAAATAATGATAGTAGCATTGGTAGTAGTAAGAATTACATTTAGTGCTATGCACTAGGTCATTTACATATATTAACTCTTAATCCTTAAAACAACCCTGCAAAGTAGGTAAAATTATTATCTCCACTAAAGAGATGAGAAGTTGAGACACAGAGAGAGCTTTCCAGAAAGAGGAAATAACACATTAAAAGCTATCTGAATGTAGGAAATACGATGAGAAGACTGAAAGAGTGATGGCTGGAGCAGAGAGAGCCAGGGCATGTGGTAAGAGAGGAGCCTGGAGAACACGGTCGAAGAGCAGGTGACCCGTGGACTTATTTGTAGACCGGCCTCATCGCCCTGGTTCCTCAGGAGAGTTTTGGTTTATGCTTGTTGGCCTTTTGCTCTCCAGTTGTCCCTAGGCTGGACTATAAACTCACTGAAGGAATTCTCTCTCTCTACTAAGAGCAACGAGAAGCCACTAAAAAAGTAGTAATGTGATCAGATTTCCATTCTGAAAAAGCAACTCTGGCTGCAAAAATAAATTAAATTAGAAGAATTTATGTAGGGACATGTATTAGGAGACAATGATCTGTAATGCTCACCTGGGTGTGAGTTAGTAAACACGGAAAGATAAGAACAGACCTGAAAAATGTTTAGAGGGTAAAATCAATTTGGTGATTAGTTACCTTTAAGGGTGATATAGAAGAAGATGATGTCAACAAAAACTCCAGTTTTTCTGGTGTCAGCAACTAGATAAAGGATTTCCAGTTCATTGTGATGGGGAACAATGGAGGAAAACCATATGTGTATGTAGGTGTAGAATGGGCGGTAGAGGGTTTGAATATCAATAAATGTGAAAATTTAAAATGTTAGTTCCATGATAGCTTATCAAATAAGATGTCTAATCAGTGAGTAGTATTCGATTATTAAAATGTACTACAGTATTTATCCACCCGTTGGACATTTGAGTTGTTTCCAGTTTTTAGTGATTACATATTTCCTTATAGAAAATATCAGCTCACCTTTTGGTGTCTAACCTTTTGATGTCTCTGGGCCACAGTGGAAGAAGAAGAGTTGTCTTCAGCCACACAGTAAATACACTGTGACACGTAATCATAAAATAATCTCATAATGTTTTAAGTAAATTTACAATTTTGTGTTGGGCTGCATTCACAGCCATCCTGGGTTGCGGTCCACAAGTTGGGCAACCCTCTGCAGTTCTTTGTAGTTCTCCCTTTGTTTAGCGCTCTTGTCTCTGGTACTGTCCTATGAACTCTAGCCACCTTGGTTTCTCCAGATTTGTCCCTCTTAATCCATATTGGGTCTTTGAGGAAGCCTATAAGGAGCTTTTTTAAAATGTATATTTGTAGCATCTAGGGATTTTGATTCAGTAATTCTAGGGAGAGTATCTGTAGTAAAAAAAAATTTAGATTTTATTTTTCTATTGTTACAGAGAGAGGAAGAGAGGGAGAAAGAGGAGAGAAATAGCAAATGCGTGAGAGACATCCATTGGCTGCCTCTTGCACGGCCCCTACTGGGGACCTGGCCCACAACCTAGGAATTTGCCTTGACTGGGAATTGAGCAGGTGACCTTTCAGTTTGCAGACTGGCACTCAATCCACTGAGCCACACCAGACAGAGCAAACAATTCTTTTTACAAGCATCAGTGTGACTCTAAAGTTATCAGAATATTAAATCACTTATCTTGATAATTAGTTCAATGATCCTAGAGGTCTAGAAAGATTTCATGAGGCAAGTAAACTTTGAACTAGCTTTTAAAAAATGATAGAATTTGGCAAGCATATATGTTCTGTGCTAGGTACTATGCAAGAATGGTCAAATACGTTGGAGGGATGAGTGAATTGATTAATCTTTCCTTTCTGCCTCTTTTAGATTCCAGGTTCACCTTTCCCTCTGCAGTTTTCTGTATCTTCCCCAAACAGAATTTGTAACTCATACCTCCTATATTCTGTTGGCTTATGCATTATCTTCATTAAATCCACATTTACCCTATATCTCAGTTATTTTGTTTTGTTTCTTCCATTTATTTGTTCATTGCTTTTGAGCAATTAATGCTTTTAACACCCAGACCTAACACAGTGCTTAGAATACGTAGAATATTTGTTGATGTGTTCCTGTGTTAATATTCACAAGTGGGAGTGGTTAGCTCTTTTAATGTAGAAGTCAGTTCTCATCTGGATGTTTTTACTAATGAACTGAGAGGTACAATAGTGTATTGGCTAACTATTGCTGCATAAAAAATTACCCCAAAACTCTGTGGCTTAAAACAACAAACATTTATGTTCTTATAGCATCTGTAAGTCAGAAATCTCAGGGTTTCTTTGCGGGATACCCCGGCATAAGGTCTCTTGCAAGGTCTGGAGTGGGCTGCAGTCATCCCAAGGAGCTAAAGGGGAAGAACCCACCAAGTTCATTCAAATAAAGGTTGGGAAAAAACCTGCATGAAATGTTTGAAAAACTGGAATCTTAAAGAAATTATTTGGGGCTATAATAGTATAGTAGAGCATAATGATTAGGCATGGGGGGTCTGGAATCTGCCTGCCAGGTTTGTTTGTTTTGCATTTTTTTTGTTGTTGTTGGTTTTTTGGGGTTTTTGTTGTTGTTGTTGTTGTTGTTGTTGTTTGTTGTTGTTGTTTTGTACCTAGGTTATGCCATTTGCTAGTCCCGTGATGGAATTTTGAAGTCTGGGCTTGAGTCCCATGCACAGCGGTTTCTCGGCTCTTTTACCTTTCTGAGGCCAAAATTATTTCGGCAGAATAGATGCTGTGCTTCTTTTAATTTTTATTGCAGGCTTCTGTGCTTAGCCACCCTGTATGTATCTGTGTTTAACATGACCGATGTGCCACCATTATGACTACTGTTTTCTGTCCTGATAATAGGTCTCTGACTAGATGACTATGTTCTTTACTTTATTATGAACTCCTTCTCTGGAAAGAAAGTTATCTGTGATTGATTTCTGTACCTGCCAATGCATACTGCTTCATAATTGGTTAAAACATTTTTACAACTGTGGATTTACCAAAGCCATTGTGTCACTTATTCTAAGTCCTTGCAGACCAACATTTTCAATTATATTGTTAAATAAAGAGCCTATAGGATACAATTGATTACCCATATCTGCTGTTTGAAAATAAATTAAGGTAGTATTTTGTAGTTCATCGAATAGTGAGTTATCTCACTCAATTAATGAGGAAGCTCAAAAAAGGGATCCCTATGTATTCCACATATGCACTTGTAACAGAACTAACCCTTGAGCCTGAGACTTATCTGTTGATGTCTCTTTTGTTTCTAAATAGCAGCTACTGGAAATTCATTGATCATTGATATAATTTTAGGAGGATTTTTATTACTTAGTCTTGTCTAAGAGACACGGTCTGTATGTGCTTCTTCTTATGTTCTGCAAATTGACTCTGACTCACCTTCAAGGTATAATTTAGCAGTTGATTTTTGAAGTGGAAACAAAGTACTTGTTTTCAAAATCCTTTGGCAGAAGTACTTCTTTTGAGACAATGGGAGTAGTTAACAGGTGACTTGGTTGGAGAACAAAGGTCATGAGAAAGCTGGTTGTCGGATGATATTTGTTCTGTTCCTTGATTATGATATCCATGGAGTATGCAGTATGGGGAGGAACATTAGCGAGAGGAAGCTTAATTTGTACCCTAGTTTTCAAATCCCTACAATTACAATATAGTGAAAAATGTTGGGTCTTTGGTGAGCTGTATAAATAAATCTCATAAGGAAAAAATGTGGCTTTTGAAATATCTAGAACATCATGTTTTCATAATATGGTGAACATTGAAGGCCTGTTTTCTCAGCCAGGGATTTAAAAATAAGACCTTCACATAAGGAAATGCTATAAAAAAGTATATATATTTTAATATATATATACATACATATATATACATATACATATGAAAAGAGTACAGCAAGGTGATGATTAGCTGGAAGTCTTGGAAAATTTTACATCTCTTCTCTTAAAAATAACTCTTCCATGGGCTTCCTTAACAAACAGTTCTCTGTTCTTACTTTTCTTCTTAGATGACTCTTTCCTTTGCTGGCTCCTTTACTTCCCACTTTTTAGCCAAAAATATCGCACAGATATGTCCTCTTATGTTGTAGCAGTTATTCTATCTCCTGTCTTCAATTATTACCTCTGTAGAATGACACCACATGTATCTCCAGCCTTGACCTCACTGCTTCTCATCAGTGTTCTTCATCCATTGATTTATACTTATGTTCTCATCATTTCCTGAGAAGTGATAAATTTATTGAATTGATGAAATTCTTGTATTATGTGTGTAAGTTAATATATATTTAAGTTTTATTTTTACAACTTAAGAATATGGAGCTTCCCTTTAATTTATTTGATAATATCTTGTGGAATCATTTTCTGAGTAATTTTCAAACCAAATTTAATTTTAACCTGAGATAATAAGATAGAGATCACATATGAGAACCTCATTTCTGTGACAGCCTGAAGAAACCATTTTCCAATAGGTTTTTGTACTCAAATATTTAATTAGAGCAATGTCAGGTTTTTAAAAAAGTCATTACAAAAATATTCAACCAATGTTGTAAGTGAAAAACTCTGCAACTACATGATAGACAGTTCTCACCTAACATTTGTAATGGGTATCAATAAGTGAATATATATATTTAAAAATAGAAAATTCTACAGAAAATAGAGCATAAAGTCAAGAGAAGTACTTATTAAATATAAAAAATGCTACCATCTGAAATGCATTCTAAGTAATATAAGCCTTCAATACAAATAGATAAGCAATTATTGGTATCTTTAATTGGCACAGGTTTTGATAGTTTGAAAACTTGAGAAGAATTTTCACATCTTGATTGAGGGATTGGTCCCAATCAAAACAACTTGTGGTGTCAGATAAGAACACATTGAATGGTCAAGGGGAATTGGGAGACACTTGCCATTGCAAGTAATTAATTTGAAAAACAGACACTTTAGGTGATGTTCCTACTTCCTAAATTCATGAAGTAGAGACAGTTTTATCTTCTTGCTCATCTGCCTGTACAGGCTTCCTCTTGTACCGTCATGACTTGTTGACAACATCTCATCATCTCCCTCCATTCCCAGCCCTCCCACATGCTGCATCATGTGATTCTACCATATACTATCTATGAAATCTATTCTTTATCTCCAGGCCACGACTACTACCTCAGCTCATTGTACTCTTGCATCTCTTTTCTTAACTTACTGCAGGACTCTGCTAAATGATCATCCTGCTTCCAGTCTCTCTCTCTCTAAAATCCATTTGCTATATTATTACTAGAAAGACCTTTTTAAGATGTAAATCAGAATACATTTTACTCCTACTTAAAACCTCTTGGTGAGTTTCTATACACTAAAATTTTAGGAAGAATGCTAAATTCATTGTCATATAATGCTCTTCAAGATCCATAATAGGCAACTCCTAGTTAGAATAAGTTTTAATTTCTTTTTTTTTTTTTGGTCCACTGTGAACAGTTACATAGGCAGGATCATTCTTTCTGGTGATGTTGCCTATATGGCCATCCATGAAAATCCTTGAAAAGTAATATCAGCCAAGAATTATATCCTCTGCAGGATTGTTTGATATGACAAGACAAGGAATTGCTAGTTGGCTCCAAGTAATAACACAAGAAGAAAAATAATGTGGAATAGTTTGTTTCTTTGGACTTCCATAGACCTGAGTATAAACTTCAGCATTTTTCCTTACAAGCCAAATAATTTGGAACTTTATTATTCATATTTTCAAAATAGGGCTATCAATAACAATTCCATAAGATGGTTGTGAACATTAAATGAAATAGTTGTACTCATTTAGTTCATATAGATATTCTCATAGCACGTATTCAATAAATGTTTGTTCCTTTTTGCCTTCTAATGTCTTGTTCACATTTATAAAAATCAAAGGGCAAGTAATAAAGATGGTATCAATGCCAGGAACTGTATCAATCCAGGGTAAGGGTGGTTGGGAAATGGAATGAAAATACATAAGAGGATGATCAGTTGCCAAAGGAGATAGGCCCTGTTTTGGAGAAAATCAGGGAAAAACTGGAGAGGCACGTGTGTGTGTGTGCATGCTATAGAAGAGTTGTAGTAGTAATAGTTACAGTTGGACTCAACCAGATAATATATAGAACAAGATATCTTAGAGTTACCACTTTTTGAATGCTTACAATTATGTACCAAGCCCTGTGCTAAATGTTTCACAAGCAGTAACTTAAATAGGAGTGAATTAGAACAGACAAAAGAGGTCAAAAGGAAACACAGTTGTCAGTATGGAAAAAGCAACACTTAAACACTTAAGAAATGAACTTAGGAAGAAGCACCCCTATAGAGAGTAATAATAAGTTGACGGAGAGGTAGGAAGCAAACTCAAATAACATGATGTCAATCAATCTAAGAAAAAACAGGATATTAGGGAGCAAACAAATAATAATAGATGCTAGAGAAATATTTTTTATTCTCCCCAAGGACATTTTTTTTTCATTGATAGTGGAAGAGAGAGAGAGAGAGGGAAACAGAAACACTGATTGGCTGGCTTCTCACATGTGCCCCAACTTGGGATGGAATCTACAACCTGGGTGTCTGCCCGGACTGGAAATCAAACCCAAGAGCTTTCAGTCTATGGAATGATGTTCCAACCAACTGAGCCACACTGGCCATGGCAAGAAACATTTAAGTAAGGAAAAGACTAAAAATGCCATTGGAATGGGCAATTAGGAAGCTTTTGATGTCATTTTTCAGAGATATTTCCTTGAAGTGAAGTCAGAAGCCAGATCATGGTGAGCTAAGAGTGAATAGGTATTGAGGAACAGGGACAGAAAGTGTAGACTACTCTTAAAAAAAAATAGTGTTCTGGCTGGGTGGCTCAGTTCATTGGAGCATCATCCATCATGTAAAAATGTTGCAGGTTCATTTCCCAGTTAGGGTACGTACCTAGGTTGGCCATTCAATCCCTGGTCAGGGTGTGTTTAGGAGGCAACTAGTTGATGTTTCTTTCTCACATCAATGTTTCTGTCTCTCTTTCTCTTTCTTTTTCTCTCTCACTTTCTCTCTCTTGAAAAGCAATAAACATATCCTTAAGTGAGGATATGTTTGGGACCCCTTCGTCCTGATTTTTTACCATAAAAAAAATGGTAAAGTTCAGGAGAGACAGCAATTTTAACTGGGGTTGATTGCAATTTTATTCCACTGAGAATTTATTCTACTTTTTCTTCCATGGGACATTTAGTTTCTCTTGATATGACCATTTTTTCCTTTTTCATCACTTACAATGACTTTCATAAGATGAAGTATAGAGTGGCAGATAAATGGTATCAAGTCTAACAAGCTAAAGTCAAACTGCAAGAAAAAATCAGCAAAAAAGAACAATGATGATTTTTGCTCTTACAGGCATTAATTTTAGACTCCCTGAAATTTTAAATGATAACTTCTGACTATTTCACTTACAAAGATTAAATTCCAGTGCCTCACATGAAAAGTCTTTTACCTGGAGTCAAATCTTCTTATTTTTCATTGAAACAAATTTAGAACGTGAAAAACATAGTTTAGAGGAGAGACCTCTAGTCAAGATGTTGACATAGGTAAACACAGCTCACCTCCACATCAACCACATCAAAATTACAACTAAACTATAAAACAACCATCACTTAGAACTGTCAGAAATTGAGCTGAATGGAAATCCTACAACTATAGAATTACAGAAGAATCCACAATGAGACTGGAAAGAACGGCAGAGATGCAGAACGGCTGGTCCCACCTGTGGCAGATAAAAATCAGGAGCAAGGGGTCCCAGGCCCACATCAGGTCCCCCGGCCCAAGGTTCCAGTGCCCAGAAAAGAAGTCATCGTAAATTCTGTCTATATAAACTGGTAGAGATTGAGGATGTAGAAGACAGACACTGTTCGAATCCCAGGCAGTTCCTCTTAAAGGACCCATGCATAGACTTATCTGCACTCACTCCATCTGAACTCTGGTGCAAGGGCAGCAGATTGAAAGGCATCAGAGGCATATGGGGAGAAACTGAATTATCTGGCATGAGGGTGAAAGCTGGGCGGGGAGCAGCTTTCTTCTTCACAGAAGTGCTGGCAGAGGTCATCATTCCTTTCTGAGCCTTCCCTCAACAGAGCCACAGAGCTGGCATGCATATGCCATATCTGAGACTTCATCAACCTATCACTGTTTGCCCCACCATGGTGATTTCCTGAGGCCTGGCTCTATCCAACTTTAAGGCCCACCCAAGCTGTTTCTAGTAGCTTTTCCATACAAATGCCATGTCTTAGCCCATGGTTCAGATTTTCCTAAATTCTCTCAAATAAGCAGCATCCAGTTTCAGCAAGCTCCATTCCTCTTGCTATATTGCCTCAGGCCTGGCAGTAGCAGCAACTGGCCTTGGTTCACAGCTTGGCTTCACCTGGGTACCTCTAAATCCAGAAAAAGAAGTATTCATGTGCAGATCACTTTGTAGCTTATGCTGTGTGGCCCTGGAGAACACAGAGGGTGGCTGACCTTGGACCTGCAATCAAGGCTCAACTATGACAGGAGTGTATAGCCCACATGGTGGGTACACATTGAGTACCCAGATTGGGTAATAGGGAAGACTGTGCCACTGGAATCTACAGGACATCTACTAAGTTAGGCCACCTACCAAGCCTGGGAGTCATAACAGCTCTACCTAATACATAGAGACAAACACAAGTAGACTGAAAAAATGGGGAGATAAAGAAAAATAACCCAAATAAAAGAACAGAAAAAATTCCAAAAAAAAAAAAAAAAAAAAAAAAAAAAAAAAAAAAAAAAAAAAAAAAAAAAACCAAAAAAAAAAAAAAAAAAGAACTAAACAAAATGGAAACAAGCAATCTACTAGATGAAGAATTTAAAACACTGGTTATAAGCATGCTCAATGAGTACCTTAACAAGGACCTGGACAACATTAAAAAAGATCCAGTCAGAAACAAGGATATACTAATTGAAATAAAGGACAATTTACAGGGAATCAACAGGAGAGTGAAGAAGCCAAAAAGCAAATCAGTGATTTGGACTATAAAGAAGCAAAAACACGAGTCAGAACAGCAAGAAGAAAAAAGAATGCAAAAAAATGAGGATAGTGTAAGGAGCCTCTGGGACAACTTCAAGCATACCAACATTCACCTAATGGGGTACCAGATGGAGAACAAAAAGAACAAGAAATTGATAACCTATTTGAAAAAATAATGACAGAAAACTTCCCTAACTTAGTTACAGAAATAGACATACAAGTCCAGGAAGCACAGAGAGTCTCAACAAGATGAACACAAAGAGACCCACACCAAGACACATCATAATTAAAGTGTTCAAGGTTAAACACAAAGAATTATAAAAGCAGAAAAAAGAGAAGGAGTCAGTTACTTACAAGGGAGTTCCTATAATATTGTCAGCAGATTTCTTAAAAGAAACTTTGCAGACTAGAAGGAATGGCAAGAAATATTCAATGTGATAAAAAACAAGGACCTACAATCAATGAATTTACCCAGCAAAGCTACCATTTACAATTGAAGAACAATAGATTGAAGAATGAAGAGCTTCCCAGACAAGAAAAAGCTAAAAGAGTCATCACCACCAAACTAGTATTTTATGAAATGTTAAAGAATCTTCTTTAAGAAGAAGAGGAAGATCAAAAATATGAACAATAAAATGACAATAAATACATGTCTATCAACAATTAAATCTAAAAACAAAATAAATGAACAGGAAGAATAGAAACAGAATCATCAACACAAAGAACATCTTCATGGTTGCCAAATGGGAGGGGGACAGGGGTGAAAAAGGTGAAAGGATTAAGAAGTACAAATTGGTAGTTACAGAATAGCCATGGCGATATAAAGTACAGTGTAGGGAACAGAGTAGTCAAAAGACAAAAATACATGACCTATGGACAACAGTGTGGGGAATGCCTGAGGGAGTAGCAAGGTAGCTGGGTGGAGGGGTTAAAGGGGAAAAAATTTGGATAACTATGATAGCATAAACAATAAAATATAATTTAAAGAAAGAAATACAAGAAAAAAGAAAAACATAATTTAAATTTTTGTATACTAGTGATACACCCACAGTAATAATTAATGGAAAGATTAAGTTGTAAGGATAAGTAGTATAAGCATTCAGAGAACAAAATTATCAATAGGGTAGAGTATTTGCAGAAAATTTTCATGGAGAACATTGAACTCAGCTTGGCCTTGAGACTGGGTATGTGGCAGGCAGAGAAAGACAGAGAGGTTTTCTAGGAAGGAAGAGCAGAATGTCAATAAGTGTTTAAATTGCAACCTGGAAATTGAAGGGACTTCCCTTGGATATTTTGGTGAGTCAACTAGTAAATAAAAATATCTGTCAAGGGTAATTTATATAGTAATCACCGTGCTATCAAAATAAAGAGCTCTAATCCATTTTCTGTGCTCTTAAAACAACCACTTAATGGGAAGAACTTCAAGGTGCTTATCTTTCCAACAGTAAATGGTACCAAGTTACTAACCTATATTGGAATTGTGGTTCTTACTGTATTAATAATAATACTGATATATATAAATCTATTATACAATTCATTTTCTTACAGAGTTCAAGTATTGTTAAGATAGCCTTTCTGTGATAAGAATTGTTTCTAGCTTACAACTTTGGTAGTAATTTTGTTGTTGTTTTTTTGAGGAACAAAAATCAAAACTATGTATTTTCTTAAATATGTTTAAGGCAACAGAAATTTTATGCCCTACAAAATCTTACTGAGAAAATTTTGTAAAATTCCAATCACAGTTCCTGACACTTGGGGTTTGCCAAAGGTTAATTTGAAAATAATGATCAATAAATGTTTATTGAATTGTGTTGTTTAAAATTTCTACTATATAATTAGTTCCTGATAATGATTAAATTCCTCATGACTAATAGTAGATATATATTTCATTATTTTTTTACTAGAAATACAGTCCAGCTTAATTATTATTTGGGTGCCTACCATACACTTAGCGTAGTGGTGAATAAAACAGATTCAGTCTATGACTTCATGGGGCTTCCAATAGTAGAAAGACTGTGAGGTTGATTTACCAATCTTTTCAGGTTCTAGAGTAGGGGAAGCATGAATAAAATGATTTGATATATAAATTCTCTAACCTAAGTGTTAATATGTGTACATTTGTCTTAGCTGTATGACTGGCATGTTTGTATATCATAATATATCAATCATATTCCCATAGATCACTGGGAGATGCTCTCCCCATCATGACTCCAACAGTCATAAAAGTGAATAAATTCATTCTGTTCTTATAAATAACATGTGAAATTATTCACATAATTCTAAAGTGATTTGCTAAATAGTTAAATATTCCCTTGAATTTTAAAATAAACTAAATAAACCTACAGTTCAATAATGACTATATGCTTTCATTAAAACTTACATTTTGACAGTTACTTAGAAAGACAATTCTTCACAATTAATGAACATTCAGCCAAAAATTGAACTTCTGAATGACTGGATAAGTGCAAATTTAGGAGGAAAAAAATTACTTTGGACTATTTATTGAAGCCTAAGGGCTGTTATCTGTTAGAATGAAAGTGTTCTGGACCCATGCCTAAGAAATTGGCTCTGTATGTTAACATTTGAGAGTCCTTTTTACAAGAAAAATTCATGCCATCTATTTTACGCTATATTTAAAATAAGAGAAATTGTAAAAAGCTTCATTTACCTTGATCATTAGTGACCTTTTTTAAAGGTTTCTAAGATTGAACTCCTAGACATGTGAAGTCTAAGATACAAGCACTTGAAATAAATGGCTCTGGAATTCATTTTCAAGTTGAATCTAGGGTGTTTCTAACTGATAGAAAGCTTCCTCTTATCTGAGACTGAGTCAGTTCATCTATTTAAAGGTTAGTGTTAATGAGATCAAGGTCACAAGAAGGACTTGATGAAAAGAAACTTTGAAGTCACACAGACCTAGATTTGAATTACAGTCTGGCCCTTACTGGCCATATGACCTCATAAGTTACCTAGTCTTCACAAAACTCAGTTTCTTCACCTTTAAAATGAGACAGCAGCACCTGGCTTTCTGTGTTTTCGGGTAAAACAGATAGAGGACACTCCAGTTACTACTTATGCACTTAGTTCAGGACCTGATTCATAATGTGCCCTCAATAAATGTTAATCGTGGTCTTAATTTTTTATGATTGGGTTGGCCAAAAAGTCTGTATGGTGTTTTCCGTAAAACAAAAGACACATTTTCCATTTTCACCACTAACTATTGATTTGGATGTTTTGAGTATGTTGGCTATCTCCCGTGTGGTGTAACATTGATTGTTCTCAGTTAAGGTCTCAATTTGATCCCTATCAACTTCAGCTGTTCTACCCAACCGTGGGGCATCATCCATCAAGAAATCTCCAGCACAAAACTTTGCAAACCACTTTTGACACATTTGGTCAGTCCCAGAACCTTCTCCATACACTGCACAAATCTTTTTTTTTTTTTTTTTTTTTTTTGCATTTCAGTTGCATTTTTACCTTTCTTGAAATAATAAATCATAACATGCCAAAAATGTTGCCTATTTTCATCCATCTTCAATATTTAAATGGCTATAAAAATTCGCCAATTTGGATGTTTTATTTTTATGACACTGATATGATAGTTGTCATAATATAATCTAACAAAATTGTTTCTAATGAAGTTAAAAACAACTAAGCACTACTAAAGCCATCGTAAGGGGAAAATCAAGTGAATGTTTTGGTCAACACAATAGAAAAACAATTCACTGCACACATTGTGTATTCTATTAATCATTAGCAATATCCAATATCAGCAAAATCATCATCTTGAAAATGTGTAGAAATGTATATATCTTATATTTTGGGACCCACCAGAAATTTTAGATATTCCAACAAGAATTCTTTTTGACAATTATAATTAGTTCTAATACCATCCCAGGGATTGAATAATCTGTGAAGACAATCATGTAACATAACAGTTTTAGCTAATATATGCTCAATAAATAGTATTTAATGCAGGAATAAATGCATGATTGATGAACGAGCTATTTATAACTATGGAACACTCAGAAACAAAGCTTTAGTCACTTGAGAAAGTGACTGAAGATTCGATTCCTTCTTGATAGTGATTTGCTGCATGACTCTGAGAAATTTTCTACTAATTCTTCTGATTCTTAATTTCTTCCTCTTAAAAACATAGGGTTTTAGTATGGAATGTCTATGGTCCCTTCCTGGTTCTGAGGGGCTGTGAATCAAATGGGTGAAAAAATGACTTAAGAGGCAATTGTTTTGTAGAAACAGAAGAGATGTTCAAGCAATAAATCACTTGAGCTCTTACATCCCATCTTCTGATTCCCATCATCTTCTCAGTCTAATAAACTTTTGAAAATTTTTCAAATGTGTATTATTTAACCAACTAAAAGATAAACAATGCATTAGGAAAATCCACAATGAAAATGAACATACATATCTTAGGAAAATTATTCCAATCACTTTTCCAGAGAAGAGAGATTTAGAGATGGATCTTTGGGAACAGGAGAAACCTGAAGCATCAGCAGGTTTGTCAGTAATCTATGGTTTTCTGTGAAGATGGTTGACCAGTAGCTTCTGGTAGTCTCCTTCCTTCCTTCCTTCCTCCCTTTCTCCTTTCAACAAATGCTTATTGAATGATTAATATTTGTACAGCTACACACTAGGGTAGAACTGTAAAGATGGATCTGATATACGCTTTATCCTCAGAGCACCTTCCCTTTAGTAGGGATGATAAGGCATGTGTATAAATTCCTTAAATTTTCTAAATGGCATGAAAGAAAGTTATATGAGAGTTGAGAGGAAAGAAGACAAGTCAGTTCTCACTGAAGGAGGGGAAGTCGAAGAAGTTTTAGAGGTGATGGCATTTAGACTGAATTTAAAAATCTAAACCTCTGTAGATTGGACAAAAGAGAATTCCTGGCTGAGGAAGTAATGCAAAAAAGACTCAAAGGAGCAGGAAAAGAAATGCAGTTTGACCATACATTGGATTATGAAAGTGAGTAGTGGGAAATAACATTTAAAAGGATACCATCACATCGAGAGGACCTGGAATGCCATAGTAAGGGGTTTGGTCTTTATTTTATAGGCAAAAGCAAGCCATTGGGGGGTTTAGAGAAGGGAGATAGAAGACAAATATGTTGCAAGACGATGATCCTGGAGAAGAATTATGTGTGGTTATTTCAAATGAACATTCATAGGAAGATTCCCCAAATAAAGCTCCTGAGCTCTATTTCTTTTCCAGGCTGCTGATGTGCTGCTGCAGCATGGAGCTAATGTCAACGTTCAAGATGCAGTTTTTTTCACCCCACTGCACATTGCAGCCTACTATGGGCACGAACAGGTAAGTCTGACAGCAGTATTTGCAAAGGCTGGGAGACTACCCAGGTGCTCCAGGCTTTTGTTGAATTGTCCCAGCTTCAAAGAAAAGATACTTAAGTTATCCTTTGCATTATTTTTGCCATTTTTTATCAGCTCCACCCTTGAGGAGTTTGGAGATCCATAGAAACATTGCAGCTGTAGAGTTATTCATTTTTACTGATAATTTTAGTAAACAAGGGAGCACATTGGTAGACATGTGTCCACAGGAATAAGTCAGCCTGAATTTGAAAAATTTATGACCATGTGATCTTCATCTACAGAATGGGAAAAATATTAACAGAACCTAATCTCAAAGAGCTGCTCTTATGAAGAGCTAGTAAAGTGTTGGGTAAGAGTTTAACAAATGTCACTGTGTTGATCTAATGACAATAGCAGTAAAACAAATCACAAAGTCCTTTCCAACAGTTCTCTGAAAAAAGGTATTATTCAGAAACTGGGTTTCCTTTTCTCCATTGTCATGAGATGTGTTATGCTCAAAAGTGTCTCCCAAGACATGTCGTAATTTCCAGGACTCATGAATGTAACCTTAAATGGACTTCGAAGATGTAATCAAGATAAAGACCTTGAGATGGGGAGATTATCCTGGATTAACCAGAGGGTCCAGATGTAATCACAGGGGTCCTCATAACAGGAAGCAGGGAATCAGACTAGTGGGAGAGCTGACAATGGAAGCAAGAGGTTGAAGTGATACAAGAAGGGGCCACAAGCCGAGGAACCCAGGAAGCCTTACAAACTGAAGATGCAAGGAAAGGAAAGCCTCCAGACGGAATGCAACCTGCTGATACCTTGATTTTAGATGCCTGACCTCTAGAGCTTTAAGAGAATAAATCTGTGTTATTTTAATCCAGTAAGTGTGTGGTAGTTTGCTACCATGATGATGGGAAACAGGTATGTGGGATAACCTAGAGCAACTACGAAACAATCACTAAATGTGCTTTAAATACATAATTTGCACAGGCACATATTGATAAAAGTTGATATTATGTCATAAAGTAATATATATATAGAATGCTTTAAAGTTTAGAATGTGCCTTCATTTAATAAATAATTTCATTTGACCTTCCCGACAACCTTAGGAACTTCAGACATGAGTTAGCTCAATTATAGGACACACACTGTGTTAAGAACTTTATGTGAATTTTTAAAACTTTTTGCCATGACCCCAAAATTAGCTGCCATTTGCCCCTTCTTATTAATGCTACACATGGAGCTCACTCAGGTCAGGTAACATGCCAGAGTCATGCAGCTAATAATAGAAAGTCTGGAATATGTATTCAAGCCTCTCTGATCCCAAAGCCTATATCATTCTTGTACTAAAAAGCCTCTATCATGAAGTCCAGGCAGTTTGCCAAGTGGTTGAGCTAGAATTTAAGGACAAGTGCTCTAACTCCAAAGTTCGTTGATCTTCAACCTTAACATATTGAAAGACAAAATTTTTACACACTGCTTTCAAACACTGCCCTTTAGCTACACAGAAGGAACTAAATAGAATCAAATGAAATAGAAATACAAACATAATGGGAAAATCAAAACCTAAGCATTCAATTGGCATCCTGTGTTTCCTCTTCCTTGCTGTATATCTCTAGATCACGGGTCCTACTCCATTCTGGAGTGGGATGATACCTTTGTACCTCTGTAGAGGTCATGCCATCGTACCGCCTGAGGATCCCAAGTTGAAAATCAAACTGGCTCATGTCTCTGTGCTGTTCTAGTCATTCTGCCTTTGTTTCTTTCCTTTGCTGGCATATGCTTGGACACTCTCAGACCTGTGAAGTGTGACCGATAGCTAGGGAAGATTGCTCATTCCATTGATGTGCTGCTCACAGTGCCCTGCAGTGTCCTGCAAAGCTGGGCACTAAAAGTGCTTTTGCATGTACAGGGTCCAAAAGCCCAGGTGATAAAAAAAATTCCTTACTTTTCCAACTTCATGCACAGACAGGATACATACGATGCATATTATTTGTAGAGTCATTCTCCTTGGATATTAACCTCATCACCCAGCAGAAATATAAAGAGCTTCTATGAATGTCTGGTGGAGAGCTAAATTTGTTTACTTCCCCTGAATATACAGTCACAGTCTTATAAAATTATGCTAAAATGTGGATGGCCCTTTTACGATAAGGAACTCTCTTTTTGTATGCAAAGAGAGCACATAAGTAATTTATGTATGCTATTGTCATTTGCTAAAAAATGCTGACGGGAGAATGGTGCATTCAATATATAAATGTGCCTGATGTGCCATGTTCCTTGCCATTTGTTTATTTACTTATTTTTAAGTAGAAGAGTAGATGTTTTGCACCGAGAGCAATATTTCCTAGGTATATAATAATATGGCTTAATGAACAATCGATTTTGAAGGTAGTTTAAATCTGTCCATTATAAAGTCACATAATCAAAATATATGGAGTCCGAGTAAGTGGAAATATGTGCTTAGGAGTGCAAGGTTCTTGAGACTAAACTTCTACCACTCTCATTTCTCCTGAGTTAAATATTGGTCTACCGCTAGCCAACAAAGGGATAAAATACACATGTTTCATGTTGGTGCTATCACTTCTGCCAACATTTATTAATAGGCCCTTTTCCATGTGCTTTAGATGTAATAACTCCTTTAATCCTCACAACTCTATGATGCTGAAATATTGTTATTCCTATCTTAGCAATGAAGAAACTGAAGGTTCAAAAGATCAAGTAATTTATTTAAGACGACATAGCTAATAAATACAAATCTGATTTTAGAACCTTGTTGCTTACCTGCTACACTCAACAGAAAGTTTCCCCACATCCCACCCAGCTAAAATTTTTTGCCTAGAATTTCTATCAAATATGTACCATATTCCTGAGAGGTTTCTACCCAACACATGTTTATTTGATGCCCCATAGAATAGCAAAATAGTTTTAGAGCTTGAATTCACTTTTATGCTTATACCCCAGTGGTCAGGACCAGTGAGGGGTTCTCCCATACGTGTTATTTAAGTGACACAGATGCATCCTAACTTACCTCTTGGGGTACTGCAATGACTCTGAAATTCTTAGGGGAGGCAATGTCAGGTTTAGAGAGACTATTTGGAAGGTTTTTAAGTGAATATATAAAGGATTTGAAGGAATCCCTATTATCTGAAACAACTCCTGGCTGACTCCTAAGTTGTTTAATACTTTCTCTCTCTCTGTCCCTTTGGATATGATGTCAGCTAGCTGGGGAAGATGCTGAGTGCTAGTGCAGCTATCTCCCCTTTACAAAAAAGTCCAGAAAATGACCCAGAAGGTCATTAGCAAGATGATCATGAGTGACATGAATGGAAGTGCTGTGAAAATCAAGAACGAAGTAGACACTGTTGGCTGTAGATGGGGGATATTGGAACAGATTTTCAGTAAGTAACAGGTGACTCTAGAGATGATTATTTATGTAAATGAACACCCAACCCTGAAATCGCTAGGGTTTTAAATCTCTCAGGTGATATAATAATAAGTTCCTTGTTTTCAGGCCAGCTGAGTTAGAATTTTCAGGCAAAAATAACTTAAGAGAAAGCCTTAACAATGTGTCTTCTTCCCTATTGCTGAAAATGTTGCATTATGTTTTGATTTTTGATACTAATTTCAAATGAATGGATCCTTTAGGTAACTCGCCTCCTTTTGAAATTTGGTGCTGATGTAAATGTAAGTGGTGAAGTTGGAGACAGGCCCCTGCACCTAGCATCTGCAAAAGGATTCTTTAATATTGGGAAACTCTTGATGGAAGAAGGCAGCAAAGCAGACGGTAAGATTCTGTATTTAGAACACCTTTACTATCCATTCTTATTTACAAGAAAATAATCTTGAAGATTATTAATTCTGTATTTGTGTACTAATTTGATCTACAAGTTGTACTTTATAATTTTTAATATATTAATTAAACCCATGTGTTAATTCTTCTTTACACATTTTAGTTCAATTCCTTTATTCACCAGTAAAATGTAAGGGGTTATCTTAGATAAATTATTCCTATTTGTTGTTATTCACTGATCTTCTTTTAATTGAGGTAAAGTTTACATACAGAAAAATTCTCAAATCTCAAGTAAATACTGATTTAAGTGAATAGTTACTTATGCATACGCCCATGTACAAACCACCCAGGTCAAGTTGTAGAATATTTTTATCTGGAAGGTTGAATATATTTCAACTGGAAAGTTGTACTCTGGAAATATCCCTTGTGCCACCTTCTCAGTAAATAGCTGTCACCACCAAACATAATTAATATTCTGGCTTCTATTGCCATAAGTTAGCCATTTTTCTGTTATGGCAGTTAATATAATTTTGTGACTGCCTTCTTTTGATCAACACAATGATTTTGATTTTCATCCATGTCATTGCATGGAATCATAGTTTGCAATTTTAAATATTTTTTTATTTTTCAATTACAGTTGACATACAATATTATTTAGTTTCAAGTGTGCAACACAGTGATTAGACATTTATATAAGTAGTTTGCTATTTTTTTATTGCTGAAAATTGTATGAACATTCCGCAATTTGTTTTTGATTCTCCTCATAATGGACATTTGAATGTTCTCAGTGTTTCACTTTTATGAATACAGCAGCCAGAAATGGTAATACTTAATTCTTTTTGTGGACATATATATTCATCTCTCTTGGGGGAATATATATCTCTCTATATAGAGATATATAGATACATAGATATTTATATGCATACACACACACACGAGTAGAATTGCTGAATCAGAGTGGAAGCACATGTTTAACATTTGAGGAAATTTCAAACAGTTTTCCAAAGCATCTGTACACTTTTTTCACTCCCACACCAACATGGCAGCTCCCCATAGCCCCCTCAGTATTTGATATTACTGTTATTTTTAATAGACATGGAGTTAGAGTGTGATAAGACTGGGAAAAGAAACCCTAGAATACACTTAAAAATTTTAGATACAGTTAGAAGAGAATTTCCTACAACTTTGTATTTTTTTAACTATAAAATGAATTTTGGAAAATCAAATAAAATTTGAGTATTGAGAAAAGTTTTTTTCTTTCTCTTTCTTTTTCTCTTCCTCACAAACTTTATTTGGACACAGATTCACTCAGAGTTACATTCTGTCATTAAATTCTCTCAGGTATATCCAACATTCTTTCATTGACCCCAAGAGACTTAATTAAAAGCTCAGCTGTAAGAGCTGCTGGCCTTTGCGGCGGAAATGATGCCCATTTCCAAAAGGACAAGGTTGTCAAAGCTCTAGAACTTCCAGTTCCTTGGTTCACAATTGAGGCTGATATTCAGTTAATAAACCTAATCAATGTTTTCGTTTACTCATGAGGAAACTCAAAGGCTCCCAGAGACAACTGTGAGAAGAGGCTAAGGCAGTTTCCAGTTTTCACGTTGAAAACAGAGCCATTTCATTCTGTAAACTTTGGCAAACAGAGTTTGTGTCATTTTCTGTGAGCCAGTGTGCAATGACTTGCACGTCTTTATAGCATTGTAATAAACAACCTGTGTTGTCAGGACGCAAGGAACACTGGTCCTTGGACCTTGTTTAAGCAGTCTCTTTGATTCTGTTAGTTGGGAATGGGCAGAGGTACACCTCTGTGAACCACTGAACACATAATTGCGATTTTGAAACCGCCTCGCTCTTCCAAGGGGTCAAGAACTGCTCACTCTTTTCCTTTGACAATCGATGCCGTCCTCAGCTTTTTATTCACCTTCGTAACTCCAGTGCTCGCTGGTGTCAAATGAGTGTCGTTTATGATCAGCACGTCTCCAGGATCAAAGGACTCTTCCACAAGAAGTGTTGGAATGTGTACTGCACCTGCATTCCCCCTTCATACCAGCCTCGTGTGATATAATTATAAGTATTTTCCTTCTGACTGACAAAAGCTCTACATGTCTTCTACTCAACCATTTCAAAAATCTAGAGGCAGAGCATGACTCAGATTTTGAAGTGTTTCTTTAAATTTTCTTCTAATACACACTTGATATTTAAGTCCTTTTTGCACTTCAACCAATTACAAAGAATAAACCAGATGGTCTGATGGACACTACAAAGGATTTATTGTTAGCTAGTTCATGTATTCCAAAATATAGCTAAGCCTCCAGATGATGTATTTTTTTTCTTTTACCACACGCCCTTGCCTGTGGTAAATAGACATAAGAGGAAGAATGAATGACCCCAAAAGGAGATCAGTTTAAAATCTGGTATTTACAGTGTGTTTCCATGGTAACAAAATGTCACAAATGAAAATAAATTCAGGCTTCAAAAGTAGCCAACATGTAATTCTGAAAGCAACCTCTCCAGTTTAACGTGTCTGGGAGGCTGGCCTACTCAGTCATGTATGTTTCACATGTCCAGTCCTCCTTCTCATGCCCTTAGGGCAATGAAAAAAGAGACATATGATGGTCATTGACCGAGATGGAGAAGGTCAAAGCATCATTGTGCTCTGTAAGAAGAAGAAGGTGATACAGTCCTCACAATGTTTAAAATTCAGAATTCTTAAATTTGTTGTGATCCAAATGTTAAATAATATAAATCTTTTAACACAAAATAATATTACAAAAAGTCACAAAAATGTCCAGAACATGGTCAGTAAGAACAAGTTTTTTCTTTAAAATATATCTTATCAGATTTATCACACAGATTTATCATTGAAAATTTATTTAAGACATCATTGGGAGTTGTTTCAGAGAGCTAATGGTATGTGCTGACATTTCTGGGTTAACATGAAATTTTTGTTTTCTCTTTAAGATCTACGAACAGACATAAGCAAGCGGTAATGTCTGTTCACCCATTCATTTATCCAATGTTTCTTTCAAATGATATGAATGAACATGTACTCTCCTCAAGGCAGAGGGACAGACACTAAATATTTCCCTTATAATGATTTACATGTATTCCTTCGCTTGAAGTTTTACTTTATTTAAATATCTCAATAAGATGTTAAATTAGAGCAAATAGAACATTATTCATACATTTAATTTTTCTCATATAAAATATAATAATATATACTTTTTTTGTTTTTGCAAATTGGTCCAAGACAAAACTAAATAAATCACAATGGCTGAAGAATAAATATAGGTTTTTACACATAAGCTCTGTGTCTGATCTAGACTTCTCCTGACATCTCCATTTGATTGGCATTTATATCTTCTTTGATGGGAAGAATATCTAGGCCACTTCAGGTAATTCACCAAATAGATAACTTACTTTGAAGTTTATCAGTTCAATTATAGAAGAACAATGTTGGCTGGGGCCAACATGGCCAAAGGAAAATTGTGAATTCATGCAAGATTGTGTTGCATTCCGCTTTACAATGTTCCCCTCTGGACCTCGAGAAATCTTAAGTGACCTCCGGATGCCTTGGACTCCCTACTGTTCTCAGCTTCGACTCACAATATTGACCGCCCTGGCTTCCAACAGAATGTGAACAAAGGAAGAGTATCATAAAAAGGAATATAATCAAAACAACCAGGAACATTCTTCTGAAGAAAGGGTGTTCTTCTGAGTCACTAATTAATTTAAAAAATTCAAAGATTTATTTTTTTAGTAACAGCCAGGGGAGGAGGAATTCAGTGACTTTGTTGAAGATTTCCCTGTGGCTTATGATCTTTCAGGAAAATAAAAGGAGAATCATTATCTAAAAATATAGCCAGCTACAAGGCCTAAATTGGTGTTCATTAAAAGTTAGATGATTGTAACAACTATAGTAATAAACTACTTGCATATTTTTTAAAATTAATAATTTTTTTCTTATTTATCATCACTAAAAAAATTCCATATACATGTACTTTGTTAAGGACTATTATATTCTATCTCAAATAAAGCACCCTGTACAGATGGACAAATGATGAAATAATAAAAAAATTGGCTATAGACCAGTTGATTCAGTCATTTTAATTTTTAAAATTATGCTAAAGCAGATCCAGAATTTAGCAGCTTGGTGTTCAGTTATTCTTACTTTAACCCTGTATTTCTTGACTATCCAACTAGCTTGTAAGTTATATGAGAGTGTAGACTCTATGCATTTATAGCTTATTTGTCTTAGCACTTGGCAAATTTCCAGGAGGGAAATTAGTAAAAGAGAGAGTAGATATTTTTATTAAGTGTCTAATATGTGATAGGCATCATGCTAGAAGCTGTCCAATTATGCTTGGCCTTAATCCTTTCAGCATCCCTGCAAGGGTGTTATTACATCTATTGTTACTGATAAGAAGTCAATACCTACAATACCTAGCACAGTACTGGTGATAGTGATCATGTAATACTTGTTGAGGAATGAGTATGCAGCAGCCAGAGGTGTTCTCCTTTGCAAGCATTGGAAACTAACTCTTGCCGACTTACAAGAGGAGTATATCAAAGGATATCAAGCAGCATACAGACTCTTCCCCAAGACAGGGTTGGAAAGCTAGGTTTGGGATCCTCACAGTAAGGAACAATATCCAAAATCACACTCCAAAACTAGTCCTGGGGAGACACACCGCCACCCCCGGAGGCACACATAGCAGTCCTTGTGATCCTGGCACCAGCAATGCAGGGCCCTGGGTCTGCAGCTGGATCACAACTGCTGGAAATTCTTGGACCTACCCCCCCACTGCTACATTGCCCAGGTAAATGAGGCTCTGCTTTTTTGTATCATCAACTCCAATGTCAGAGTCTGATATAATGTGTTGGTTGGAGGACCCTATAGATAAGTGTCCAAACCAGGGCACTGTTGAGAGAGAAAGAGTCACTATTAAACATTACACAAGGCTAACAGGCCTAAACCAGGACATGGGGTCACCCTCTGCCAGTCTTGTCCCTTAGATGCAAAGGGAACTTGGAAATATTTCCAAGTTCTATGATAGAATATGATTTTTGGCTTCTAGTCAGTACTTTTAATATAGGAAATTCCCAAATGTCAGAATAGGTTGTAAGGTTGGGTGGGCCAAAGGGCGGATGAAAAAGAAGGACAAAAGCCCATTCGGGAATGAACAATTGAACGTTAAGTAACTGTCTGCGATAACAGGATTAATGAGGTCGGCCTCAATCTGAAGCTCATTACTTTTTTTTATACCTCGCTTTGTGTACCATGGTATGACAATTCTCAAGTAAACATGCATCAGAACCTTCTAGACAGTGTTGTAAACATACAGAGAACTCCTAATTTGCTCCCCATTCCTAATTTGTTCAACCCAAATCTTTCGGCAATGGTGCTCTGGCCAAGATCTGTAACTTTTAACATTCTCCAGAGGGAGAAAAAAATCAATTTGAAAGGAGATACTTGTAGAATTAAGGCCATGAGTACCTCTTAGGTGCATATTAGTTTCCTGATCTATTCCATTCTGCAAGGTAGATTTGATTAGATGAGTTCCACAGAATTTATGGGAACTAGAAGAAAGCCTGCTTAACATGATAATAGGCAATAGAATATTATTACAACTTTTTAAATTGGTTGCACTTAATTTCCTTTATTATTATCACTAATTGGCAATTGCTAGGAGTCTCTCAGGCACTTAGAAAACTTCCTGGCACTACCCATAAGAAGGCTAAGAAACAGAGGATTCCAGATAACTTCCTTTTTCTTGTTGATGACAGTGAATGCTCAGGACAATGAAGACCATGTCCCACTCCACTTCTGTTCTCGCTTTGGACACCATGATATAGTGAAGTTCCTGCTCCAGAGGGATTCGGAAGTTCAGCCGCATGTGGTTAATATCTATGGAGACACCCCTTTGCACCTGTGAGTATTATGTATAACTCTACAGGCCCTCCAGGTATGTGTATGTTTTTACTATTATCAAAACATGTTCTTTAACTCTAGGGCATGCTACAATGGCAAATTTGAAGTTGCCAAGGAAATCATCCAAATATCGGGAATAGAAAGTCTGACTAAGGAAAACATCTTCAGTGAAACAGCTTTTCACAGGTAAATGAATATTTAAATGCAATAGTCAGAGATAGACAAGTACCATATGATTTTACTTACATGCGGACTCTAATGAGCAAAATAAATTAACACAGTGGAGGCAGACTCCTGGATACAAAGAACAGACTGACAGCTGTTGGGAGAGGGGATTTGGGAGACTGGGTTAGAAGTGAAGTGATTAAGCAAAGAAAAAAAAGGACTCTTGGACACAGACAACAGTATAGTAATTGACAGAGGAAGTGGGGAGGTAGGAGAGGATAAAGGGGGGACAAATGGTGATGGAAGACGACTTGGGGGGGTGTACACACAATACAATATACAGATGATGAATTGTAGAATTATACACCTGAAAGCTATACAATTTTACTAACCAATATCACCCTGATGCATTCAACAAAAACAAAAACAAAATAAAATAAGTGCAATAGCCACTAATTTAGCTGATACCCTATGGCACCTGCAGTTGTGTACAGAAAGCAAAAACAAACAGTGGCAGATGTTGCAATCAGAGAGCAAGAGCAGAAGGTGGGCAGAAGACGAGGAGCCTAAACTACATGCACAGAAGAAAAGGTAGAGACAGATGCTGCAGTTAGTACAACAGATGGGGCCTGTGCCAGATGCTGCATTCCTGGCAGCAGCCACAAAGACAGGGACTGATGTTGCCAAGGCAACAGGCATATCAACATCTGTAAGCATATTGTTTCTATTCCACTTCACTCCACAGAAAGCTGCCGAAAGGGGCAGTGCCCATAGTCCTCCTCCAACAAGAATCCCATTACCAGAATTCATCAGCATCAAATGTGACACTTTTTTTCCTTAGCACTTAAACCTTATGTGCAAATGTATCTCCCTATCTAAGACATCCATCTGTCAGCCTGTAAAAGCTTAGTTAGGGTGGCCACTGAGATACCTAAGAAGGCATTAGCTCCTTTCTAGGCATCTGTGAGAGTCCTTTACAGTATGTTTTTTTGCTCTAGAGAAAAACACACCGAAAGAGCTGGTAGGTTTGGAAAGTTGCAACAGAAAAGGAAGGGAGTGCAGGAGGGAGCAATGATGGGAGGGACAGAGAAGGTAGCTAATACCTCAGAGCTACAAATCCCTAAAATGTCCAGGAAGAAGGCAAATTTTTATAGAATTTAACACCCTCATTTTTAACGAGATACTATTTTGCTATACAAATAAAAACATAGTAATTTGAATTTAGTAAAAACTTGAATGTAAGTTAATTTACTTACATATTACAGATTCCTTGAATGGTATGCAACCTCAAAAAATAAACAAAATAAATGTAGGACTACACATTTATGTTATTTACACAGTGTTTCTATGACACTGGTAAGTAATGAAAATGAGGACGTTCTTCTTCATACTGCACTAAAGTTAAGGTTGTGCTTCTGTATTAGGCATTAACCTGTCAAATTTCATTTAGATTTCCAGATTTTTCTTGTCAACCAAAAGGCCAGCAAAAAGGGAGGCAAAGAAAACTACCATTTATGGACTGATGATATATACCAGATTATTTGCATCTATTCTTTTAAGTAGTGTTCATAACCATTTTTATAAAGTTGTATTTACTATCCCTCTTTTACACATGAGAAAATTGAGATTTAGGGAAGCTAAGTAACTTGTCAGGGATTCTTATGTCTAGAAAATCATGTAGTAAATGCCCACCTAATTCCAAATCCTGTGCTTTCATGTATCTTCATGTTCTGCTACCCAAATATTTAGTCTGTTTTCCATACACCCTGTAACAGGACAGGTGCCGAACTCTTCTGATCACAGCTTCGGTCAAAAGGGATGAGTGGGATTTGTCACTGCGGAGGACAATCGGCAGAACTGATATGTACAGTTGCTGTTGTTCTCTCTCCCCGCAGGTCATGCTTGTTAAGGCATGTACCTCAGGCTAGTTCTTAAATTATTTTGCTATTCTGTGCACATAAATTGGAATCAACTCAAATCAGAAGGTGATTGTCCCTTTCAGAAGATTGTTTATATGACAAGATTCATGAAGTTGAGTTAAAAGCATGTTCAATTGTTTTATTTTGTGCAAACCTGTGGCTACTGAAACTAGCATAATGTGTTTATTCTATTCATTTTAAGCACGGATTTATAAAATAAATTTTCTTTTACATGAAGAATTTACTCTGATTATGAATTGCCTATGTACCAATCACAGTGCTTTGTATGTAGTAAGCACTCAATACTTTTATTTCTGTTATTATTTTATATGCATAAACACACCCATAAATACACACATGTATATACATACATGTATATATTCAGAACTTATTTCCTATAAATAGTTGCTTTGAAAAGAAATAATGAGGCAACTCAGACAATGGAACATTAAAAATACAGTACTGCGAATACTATTTACAATGCAGAAAATCAGTGCTGACAAACTCTATTGCAGTGAGATGGTAACTTTTTACTCACTCAATTACTTATTCCAAAAAGGTTTATTGACTTCCAGTTAAGAGGCAGTGAAGACAGACACAGCTCACCTCTTTGCACAACTACATCAAAATTACAACTAAAATGTAGAACAACCATCACTCAGGACCATCTGAAATTGACTTGAATGGAAGTCTGATAACTATGGAATTAAAGAAACTACATCCATCCAGACTGGTAGAAGGGGTGCAGATGCAGGTCAGGCTGGTTTCTCACCTACATGTGGTGGGTAAAAATTCAGGAGGGATATCTCAGGAGCAAGGAATCCCAGCCCTATGCCAAGCCCCCCAGCCCAAGGTTCCAGTGCCAGGAAGATAAGTCCCCAAAACTTCTGGCTGCAAAACCAGCAGAGATTGATTCAGTAGAAGAAATGTCTGGAGCCCCAAGCAGTTTGTCCTAAAGAACACACATGCAGACTCACCTACTCAGACTCACTCCCCCTGAGCTCCAGCACTGGGGTAGCATCTTAAAAAGGCACCGTTGGCAAACAGGGAGGAACTGAAGTGTCTGGCATCAAGGCAAGCAGAGGCCATTGTCCCTTTTTTAAGCCCTCCCCTCACAGAGCCAGCAAGCTGGTGCCATATCTGAGACTCCACCAAATGGGCTAACACTGTTGGACCTGCCTTGGAGATCCCTAGAGACTCTGCCCCACCCAACTTGGTGGGCCCACCCAAGCTGGTTTTCCATATGAATGGCTGGTCTTGGTTCATGCTGCATAACTTCCTAAATTATATCAGACAAGCAACAGTTGGCCTTAGTGAGCCCCAGACTCAGCACTAGTAGCAGTCAGCCTAAATGTACAGCTTGGCTTTGCTTAGAAATCTGCAAGCCCAGCACAAGTGGCAGCTATCTCAGATAGCTTTGTAACTCAGGCAGGGTGACCCTGGGAAAAACACAGATGGTGGGGCTGACCTTGGCCTGTACCACCCAGGAAACTCCAGGGCCAGCACACCCAATGGATAGCTACAAACCGCATTAGAGCACCATTACCCTGCCCCTGCACAGCTGATCCTCCTTGGAGGACTGAGGTTGGAGGTAAGTGGTCACAGCCAGTCCTTGCAGCTGACTGGCCTGGGTAAATCTTCCCCACTGATCTGTCAACAGCAGCCAAGGCTCAACTACAGTGGAGGGTGTCTTCAGCTGACACAAATGGTACATCTCAAGTACCCAGCTTCAGTGATAGGGGAGGCTGTGCCACTGAACCCTACTGGACCCCAACCACATTAGGCCACACTATCAAGACACAGAGTCAAAGCAGCTTTACCTAATACATAGCAACAAACACAGGGAGGATGCCAAAATGAGGAGACAAAAAAAAAAAAAAAAAAAAAAAAAAAAAAAAAAAAAAAAAAAAAAAAAAAAAAAAAAAAAAAAAAAAAAAAAAAAAAACAGTAGAGCCAAGAATCAAATTAATGATTTGAAACACAAGAAGCAAAAAACAACCAATCAGGACAACAAGCAAAAAAAAAAAAGAATCCAAAAAATTAGAATAGTATAAGCAGCCTCTGGTACAACTTTAAGATATTCAACACTTGCATCATAGGGGTGCCAGAAGAAGAACAGAAACAGCAAGAAATTGGAAATCTATTTGAAAAAATAATGAAAGAAAACTTCCCTAATTTGGTGAAGGAAATACACATGCAAGTCCAGGAAGCACAGAAAGTCTCAAACAAGATGGATGCAAAGAGGCCCACTCCAAGACACATCATCATTAAAATTCCAAAGTTTAAAGATAAAGAGAGAATTTTAAAAGCAGCACTAGAAAAGAAGTCAGTTACCTACAGAGGAGTTCCCATAAGACTGTCAGCTGATTTTTCAAAAGAAACTTTGCAGGCTAAAAGGGATTGGCAAGAAATATTCAAAGTCATGAAAAGCAGGCACCCACAGCCAAGATTGCCCTACCCAGCAGATATCGTTTATAATTGAAGAGCAGATATAGAGCTTCCCAGACAAGAAAAAAACTAAAAGGGTTCATCAGCACCAAACCATTATTATATGAAATGTTAAAGGGACTTATGTAAGAAAAAGAAGATCAAAACTATGAATAATAAAATAGCAACAAATACATATCTATCAACAATTGAATCTAAAAAAAAAAAACTAAGCAAAGAAAAAGAACAGAGGCAGAATCATGGACACAGAATATTTGATGGTTGCCAGTTGGGAGGGGAGTGTGCAGGAATGGGTGAAGAGGTGAGGGACTAAGAAGTACAGAGAGATAGTTACAGAATAACCATGGGGATGTAAAGTACAGTATAGGATATGGAGTAGCCAAAGATCTTATACGTGTGACCCATGGAGATGAACAGTGGTGGGGGGATTGCCTGAGGGAGTGGGGCATACTGGGTGAAGCAGGGCGAAGGGGAAAATATCACAACAACTGTAATAGCATAATCAATAAAATATAATTTAAAAAAGATTTATTAAGAACCACCCTTGTATAGATGCTGGTAGGAATGTTATGATGACAAGATTCCTTCCCTTCTTAAAAGAACTCTTCTGTAAGGTATCATGGTAATCAGGGGTGTATCCATTACCATAACAATGTGATAAGTGCCAAACACCTAAGTGGCAAGAAAGCAGAGGAGACAGCAATAAACTCAGCCTTTAGTACATGATCACCCTTTAGAGAGGAAATGACAGTTCAGCTAGATGAATACTGGTGTTTCTTTAAAGAAAATAACGATATTTTATTAAAGAAAAAGAATTTGCACATGACTATCCAAGGAAGAGGTAATAGTGAGACCCAGAGAATTACCTCTTCTAGAACCAAGTGTGGAATGAAACAACAGTTATTCTTTACTCTCCTACAGTACTACTTCACTTCTGGAATACATCTGTGCATGAGGTTTTCCCGCACCAAGCAGTTTCCTAATTCTGTGTGGACATAAAGTGGGTATCCTACCATTCAGTTCAATTCTGACCCTATCGACCTAAACTTAGTGTCAGATTCTACAAGTGAAGGGCTCAGTCTCATAAGACTGCTCCCTACTTCAGAGGCCAATCACAAGTCCTGCTTATTGTCTTGCTACTGACCTATTGGCTCTAAATCAGAGGTTCTGCCACCCCTTACTTGGGCTTGATAATTTGCTAGAACATCTCACAGAACTCAGGAAAATAGTTTACTTACTAAATCACCAGTTTATTACAAAAGGATATAACTGATGAACAGCCAATGGAAGAGAGATGAACAGAGCAAAGTATGCAGGAAGGGAGGTGGGGCCTTCCAGCACACCCACGTGTTTACCAATCTAGAAACTCTTCAAAACCTGTGCTTTAGGGACCTTCTTGGGGGCTTTATAACATAGGCATGGCAATTAAATCGCTGACCACTGGTGACTAATTCAACCTCCTTCCCTTCCCCCTTCCCTGAGGTTGGGTGGTAGTGCTGACAACCCTCTATTCACAAGGTTGGTTCCCCTGGCAACCAACCCGCATCTGGTAGTTATCCCTGGGCTTTCCAAAAATCACCTTATTAACATAAACACAGGTGTTGTTGAAAGGGGCCTATTATAAATAACAGAAGATTCTCCTTTCACTTTCATTGCTCTGGAGCTATTTCAGGAATCAAAGACAAAAGAACAAATATTATAACAAAAGTTCTTCCAATAGCTTAAGGAATTACAAGAATCTTAGGAGCTCAGTGCCAGGCATGAAGTTGAAGATGAAATATATGTACTTATTGGTGTATGTCACAATGTTACAGAGTTTCTGCATCCTTCCTGTAGCCATTATTTAGATGGGTCTCTGCACAGTGTTAGCTCCTTCCAGCCACCTGGGACGTACCATACAGATCCCTGGAGATTAGAAGTAGAGTGTTGCAAACAAATGATAGCAAAAGAAGAGGTGTGAGGGGAACTACAGGAGAAGAAAATGTGTGAGAATTACTAGGCAAGAAAGAAAATCCACTTGTTATTACTATGCCTGATTTACCTTACATAATTTTTTTCTATTCATCTTAGCTTGGAAGGTAAATAATAGAAATCAGAATTTCAATTAACTACTTCAACAAATCTAATTATAATGTGCATCTATAGGAATCTTATTGGTGGGGGTCCTGAAATATGCTATTTTTTTCCAGAAAAACATACTCTCATTAGGAAAGAACTGACAAGGAACAGTCCTCTGTAGCTTATAATATACTTCCATAAGCATCAATGCACTTCAAATTTCAGCAGAATGTCGTAGGCAGAAAATTATAATAATTATTATATAGGAGACGAAACTAAAACTCAAAAAGATCAAAGCACTAGTCTGAGGTCGTCTGGCTAGTACCATGAGCCAGAGCTCTGGATTTTTAACTCCATTCCCATTGCTCCCTCAGCAAAATGAGAACTGTGAGATCTTGCTCTCCAATTTAGAAAGCCTCTAAAGAGATAGTGCATGTTTTTCCTACACCACCAGGAAAAAAATTGAAACTATGACCTGGATATAACTGAATCTCTCAGGGCCTTCCTGGGTTCCCTCGTTAGATTGTCCTGCAAAATGCTTAGGTCCTGTAACTAAAAAGGCATGGAACTCTTGCCATATTTTTCTTTCTTTTATGAAAGAGCATTAATAAAATAGGAAATATTTGTTAGGAAAATGGTAGAAAGTTTATACTTCTTTCTTAAAGGTCCAGATGTGAGAATCTTCAGGATTTTATTCCATGTGTGCCTGTTTTTCATCACCTCCTCCCCTTTCCTTCCCTGCTTCTGCCTTCTCTGTTTCTCTGATACTCCTACATAGACATGAGCATCCAGAATAGCCTGAGTCATGCAGGGCTATATTCATTCTCTGCGGCTGTCATTATAAAATACCACACACTATGTTGCTTGATAACCATATATTTATTCTGTCACATTTCGGGAGGTGGGAAGTCCAAGATGAAGGTGTCAGCAGGTTTGGTTTCTTCTGAAACCCTCTCTCCTTGGTTTGTACATGGCCACCTTTTCCCTGTTTCTTCACATGAATGTCTTCTGTTTCTGCTATCTGTGTACTATTCTTCCCTTCTTTGAAAGATACCTGTCATATTGGATTAGGGACCACTCTAATGATTCAATTTTAACTTCTACTTCTTTATATATGATCACATTTTGAGGTTATGGAAGTCAAGGCTTTGCCATATTAACATGTCAGTAGGGGCGGGAGCAGAGGAGGGGGCAGGGATGCAATTCAATGCAATTCAGCCCATAACAAGAGCCTTCTATTTTCTTATGGTGTAATTCTGCAGTGCTTGTACCTATGGCAAGAACATTGACCTGGTTAAATTTCTTCTTGATCAAAATGTTGTAAGCATCAACCACCAAGGAAGAGATGGGCACACAGGTAAGACTGAGAGAGATCATCACTAGTTTCTGATGCATGTCAGAAATTGTCAAGGACAGTGTCAGTGACATGCTCAGGAGGGAAGAGGGCAGCAGGAGTGGTCCACTCCAACGAGGAGAGATATTTTATCAGTTACATCATTTAGAATTGATGGTGCGTGGTTATAATAAAAAGCAACTGACCTTGAGTCAGCATCAGTCTTGTGTTAAATTATCAGCAGTTGATTAATCCCTTATGACTTGCACCAAGAACAGAGTGGCCACACTGCCCCCCACCCCCTTGGTTTGCTGCTCAAGAAAAATACTTGATCTGGGCCTTTGTTCTTTGATGTGTACAAAAATGTTAACCTTTCTTCTTGATAATTGTGGTGGATATAGAAATACTAGAAATCGTGCTAAATGAAAGGCAGTCTACAGAGATCAACTAGAACAGGATACTTCTTTTGCTTAAAATATATCTTGTCTGTGCAATAATAGAATTCTTTAGCAAAAAAAAGTTGTTCTTCCTTTATATCTCTAGTAACAAAGTTATTATGCGGTTAAATTGGTGTTGTTTCCCTCTGTTTTCTTTTGCACTCTCACTCCATTCCATTACAGGGTTGCACTCAGCTTGCTACCATGGCCACATTCGCCTGGTTCAGTTCTTACTGGATCACGGAGCTGATATGAACCTGGTTGCCTGCGATCCCAGCAGGTCAAGTGGTGAAAAAGATGAGCAGACATGTTTGATGTGGGCTTATGAAAAAGGTATATTGTTCATCATGGCAGCTCTGTAGTAAAACATGGAACTATGTGCATAGATGATGGCATCAATAATTTCTTTGCTTGCATGATTTGTACACTTCCATTTCTCTGTAGATTATATTTGAGTCACTGGGGACTTGGATCAAAGAGTCCAATAGATCATCAGTAGGGAAGGAAACTCCTGAGCTGCAGATAAACTGAAGGCCTTCTTTGTATTGACACTTTGAAAGGAGGATGAACTATCACATTCCTGGGCACTACAGAAACAAAACGGTGATAGGTGGTAATGGATACTTTCTTAGAGTAGACATAGAACAAATCTTTGTCTCTTACACAAGGGGAATTTTTTAAGATAATTCAAAATTTTAAAAAGAAAGTAATACAAAAAAAAGAAAGGGAATATTTGTCAGATCTGCTACAGTTCCTCCACTAGAAAAAAATAAAGGAGCCAATGAATTATTTGAGCTCAAAGTGGTGAAAGCTTGGGTTTTGATAGGGGAACACCTGGGTTTAAATCAAGCCATGTTCGTTGATTGTGAGCAAGTTATTAATTATTGCTGAGCTTCAGTTTCTTCATCTGGAAAATGAGCATAATAACAACTCCTGTTTTACAAGATTATAAAGAGTAAATGAGATAGTATGTGCAAATTGCTTACAACACTGTCTGGCACAAAATAAGTACCTAATAATTGGTATTGCAGTCATGATAATGTTGGTAATTGTAGCAATATAGAAATAAAGGTGATTAATAATATTTTTTTATTTTAAGGGATAGGAAACTTCAGAAACTTCGAAGGTAAAATAGCATCTTTGTCCTTGTTATTAGGATACATTGTACCGTATAGTGAGGTACATACAGAGTTTGTACATAAGCAAGCTCTATACACATGCACTCCTATGGAGTTTAAATTTCTAGATGACATGGAGCAATATGCACTATCATTGAAAACAGAGAGTTACAACTGAATACGGTAAAATATGTCAGACTTTGATGCCTGCATTGCCTTTTTAGGATGTTTAAACTATGTAAAGAAGTGTTCCTATCTTTTTAAATTCTAGAAACTTAGAAGTCCATGTTAAAGAACAATTGCTAAACTGGAAGATTTCTCAGGCTACCAAGTTGGTCTAAAAGGTTTTCTGCCTGAATTAGGACATGGAAGTCCATTAATGAAAGGAGAGATGGAATTTGGTGGGTAGAAATTGGAAGCTATAAGAACATAGACAAGGAGAAGAAAACATACAAGTCTGAAGATTTCTATTTAAAAAGATATAGAAGTTACTTTAATAGAGACAAGTAAACAACTGTAGAATAATAGGGAATGCATGAGATATAAGCCTTTTTTTAATGTTTTAGTTAAGTATTGTATAAATACACACACACGTTTGCATATTGTAGTTCAATGAGTTTTCATAAACTAAACTCATTCTAGCATCCAGATGAAGAAATGAATCATGACCAGCATCCAAAATCCCTACTTACATTCTCTTCCAATCACTCTCCAAAAAGGGTACTGCCCTCTTCTTGAAACATATTTTAGCTTTGCTTCTTTCTGTATTTTACATGAATCGAATGTTATGCTATGTACGTCTTTCCATCTGGTCTCTTTTGACCAACAATTTGTAAGATTCATTTATGTCATTGCAGATAGTTGTATATCACTCATTCTTGTTGTATAGTATAATGTTTTGCAACTATATCACAATGTATTCATTCACTCTACTGTTTAGGGGCATTTGAATAGTTTTCGATTAGGGATTATTAAAAACACTTGCTGTGAACATTCACACACATGCCTTTTGATAAGTGTCTGTACTCATTTCTGTTAGGTGTAACAACCTTCTGCTTTGTGTAGAAGAAATTTCAATTCTTTCTCCATTTGGGTATCTGTTGGAAAATCTTACATATTCTGAAGCTTCAGGAGGCCTTACTAAGTTCTAGTTACTCAACACGTTGCATTTATTCAAGTGATGCTCAGCGTCTCTTAAGAAATTTGAGTTTCAGAGAAAGACTGTTTACAAAGCATCAGTCTTCTGGAAGACAGCTCAGAAATAGCTGCCGCAGCAAGCTCTTCGCAGGGTTGGCTTTGTTTGTGTTTAGTTCGTTGAGAGTTATAGTTGAAAACTGGTTTTACTTCATTTTTCTTCGCGGATTCCCATACTTTATGAAACAATAAATCATTGTGGAGTCTCCTAAGAGTTCCTACCAAATGACAACAAAATTCCTGTAGCTCAGAGGACTTAGCCACTGGTCTCTGCAACATATGCCATGCTTGTCACCCTTATTTGTTCAACTAATGTGCCAAGCATCAGTGTTGCATTTCATTATTACTATGAATTTTAGCAAATTGTATGTTAGTACTCAGGAGACAGATGGATATTTTGCATATGTTCTAGGGCAGAGCAAATCAAACCAGCAAAATGAAATTGTTGTTATTTTTCTCTTGCCATAGAAATTGTTGCATCATTTTCATGTGTTCGAGGAGGATCGAAATGACCTTTTTAAAAACATTGTCAACAGTACATTGTCCCTGTTTTATTTGAGAAAAGAAATGCTCTCCTTTCTTGTTCAGAGAGGGACTCACCAAATTAGTGGATGTGCATACTAAGGATTTTCCCAGGCAACTTGGAGATGGAGTTCAAGAAGCACTAAAACTGCACTTGGAGTTCCTTCTTTATAGAATAGAGATGAGGTAGACATGGCCCCATCGTGACTTCCTGTCCTAGAAGAGAGAGAAACCAGAGGGCTGCTTCATAACCAGCTCCTTCCTGTTTTGAAAGGAGTACTTCTGGATGTGCCCAATTTGAATAGCATATCTTAGTGTACCCTCTCAAAAGAAACTTGAGAGTCTTTTTCAACAACATTCATCTCTGAATAATTCTAAAACAAGTTTTTCACCTGCCCCCCAAAAAATTTTTCATTGACCCTCTTTCTGATATTCTGATAAAGCGTGTTCAGGGGTGCTTTGCAGTGCTGGAAGAGTTATCTTTTTTAAAACACTTTCAGGAAAGAGTTGACTTGCCATGGCTCCCTGTGGGATCAGATATGAGAAATACTTTCATTTACATAGCCCTTTTATTTATTTAAGCCCTTTTTTATTTAAGTATGGTTGATATACAATATTTCATTACTTCTATTAGTTTCAGGTATACAACATAATGATTCAACATTTTTATACCTTACAATGTGACAATGTGATCACCCCACTAATTCTAACAATCATCTTGTCACCATGTAACGTTATCAAAATGGTATTGACTATAGTCCCTTTCACCTTTTTCACCCATTCCTTCACCACCTCCCTTCTGGTAACCATACCTTTGGTCTCTGTTTCTACGAGACTGTTTTTGTTTTGTTTTGTTTCTTTGTTTACATAGCCCTTTTAACCTAAAGCTATCAAAATCAATCTTACAAATAATTTTCCTGGTGACCTTGATTTTACACAGAAGCCTATTGTATAAATGTCAGTATTTCTCTGCCAGTCTGCTCAGAGCTCCAATTTTACAATATTTAGAGTGCTTCCCATCCCTAAGCCTGCCTTCCCCCTACCCCCTGCTTTTTTTCTACTATTCCATCTGAAAGTAGCGATAGCTGTCTCACTCACTTGGATTTGTTCTGCCCTTTCCCTGGGGTACAAAGGACTTGTATGAATCAATTTAAATTGGCCAGAAGAAATAGCCAGCAGCCTGCTTATGTTCAAATCCTCTGCCCTAATCACCAGTATGGAAAAACCATTGAAAAGACCTACATATAATCTTACATCCATTGCATTAAAGATGAATCTGCCAAATTGAAAAGATCTCAGCCAATTAGAATTGAACACATAGCTCAATAGTGTGCCCGGCAGTTGGATTTGAAAAGGCTGCCTTTGACAAAGAAAAGCACTCCATTATGTCAGGCTGTTTAGGGTCAGAAAAATAACCCAAACCAGAAACAGACTGAAACTTCTCTTTAGCTAAAACTTCGTATTTGCTTCAGCACTGACACCAGTTACAGTGATTTACAGAGGGTCCTATTCCAATATCTAATTACCCTGAATACAATATTTGTATACGGCAGGACCACTCTAATTCACAGTGACAGGGAGCTGCAGTTGGAGAATTAGTGAGTAAGTGAGCAAAAACAATAAAAATCAAGGCTCCTGTATCATGATATATACTGTGTTCATTTCTTTTGACAAGTGTGTTATATGGTGAGAATTATTTATAGTAAACATACTATAGTGTATTCTCAAAAAGTAATGAAGTCTTACAATGGTGAGTTTCTGCTGTTTTCAGCCAGTTAAAAATAACTAAGAGGTAAGTGTGGAGGAGAAGTAGAAGGAAGAAGAGGTGGATTTGTTAAATATTTTGATAAATTTTTATCAATGGAGTGTAAAATTTCAAGTTTCTTCTATACTGAACTCTTACATATGTGGGGTTAAGTGACTCCCGTTTATTGAGTGAATCTAATTTAGTGTGCTGGTGCAGATTAAGGGTGGGGTAGAGGAAGGACTATACAAAGGATTTAAATGGTAGTTTTAAATCTGTATGTGATTTTGCATATACTGGTTATTTTTCTACATGTTTAGTTACTCTTTTCTTTAAAGGTAAATAAAACAATACCAATTTTCATAAGAATAGGAAGAACTTCCATTCTTTTAAGGAGATAACAGAAAAATACTTTTGAAAAATAACTCTATAAGAAACCACGTATATTAAAATGATAGTGGAAGAGAATGTAGTCATTAAGCACTATTACATATGCTTATATATGCATATATAACTTAATTGTCAAATACCAATTAAATTGGTATTATCTTTCTATTATGGACATTTGGAGACTTAAAGATGTTAAGTCCTGCTTGCCCAAACCCCAAGCGGGAGCTGGCACAAGGGTTCTGTCTCACTACAGAGGTCAAGCCCTTCCCATGTCACTCTAGACTCAGGTAGATCTAAGTCCACATTTTATCCTTATTAATTAATGATCTTGGATGAGTTATTTAACCTCTCTAAGCCTTAATCTTTAAACTTAAAATGAGTAAATTAATAACCACTTTACAGAATTCTGCAGAGGATTAGGAATAAGATGTGAATCTCTGGAACATACCAAATTCTGAATAAAAATGGTGGTATCTGCTATTAAGTATAGAACAGAGGTTTAATCAATACCCACTTAACTCCCAAATCTTGTGGTCTTTCCTAATTTACAACATGCTTTAGTGTCTGGTAAGAAGTACGATATATTAACATAGTATTAGGATGATGGGCATCTTCGACAAACCCACTAACGAAGGGTGTGTATTCCTGCCAAACACCACCGGACCAACTTGGAATATATAAAAATGTGTTGTTTTGTTGTATTGATATCTCTTATTTATGACCCAAGGGATACCATTCATTTTATGTTTTTATTTTTTGAAGGAGAATTTTTATTACTTTTATGGACAGAAAACTCAACAGTGTACACTTAGTCCAGCTTTGTGGCCAGTTCTTTAGCCTCGGCCTCTTCCAGCTTGGCAATGTGAGCCACTGACTTTGCCTCCCCCATGGCAGGGGATCTCACTATATCTGTCATTGTGATCGGTCCAGATAGCTTCCACCAGCATAGCCAGAGTCCCTTTGTCTTCCCAGTTAACCCGTGTGAAGCCGACGGTGGTGCAGATCTTCCTGTAGACTAGATGCCCCAGCCTGGCCTCCCCCTTGATGATGCAGAAGGGAGCCCCATCCTCCGGCACAGGGCGGGCAGGACGGCAACCAGCTGGGTAGGATCCACCTTGACTGCAGTCACTTCCAGCTCCCCTTGTACTCCACCAGGTGGTGACAGTGTTTACTCCTATTCAAAGGACGAGTGGCCTCTTGTGGGGCCATCCCCTTTGCTGGCAGCCTTTTTTCTCAGCCTGGGCCAACAACCTCCGCTTCTTCTCTTGCTCTGTCTCTGATGTGCACTTGTGGGCCAACTTAAGCAACTGAGTAAAACCTCAGGACTGAAGTGAGATCATGAAGATTTTGAAAATCACTAATCAAAATATTACAAAAGTAATCTAAAACAATTATTCTAATATGTATATTTGTAAGCAAACACATAAAACAGTATTTAAAAACTTTAATACATATTTGCAAGTTTGTTTACTACAGCAGATTTTTCTCCCACAATCATGTAGAAATGTCAAAAAATTTGTGGCCATGTTTTTAAACAGCCACACCAACTGACATGCTGGATCCCTTTCTTTGGGGATCTGAGGAGCAGGTAAAACTCAATGAGTCCACAATAGAACTTAATGTCTTTTTTATCTTCACCAGTCAGTTTCTCCTACTGTCTCCCCATTCACTCTGTCATTTAATAGCACCACTGTCCAAAGTTACCTAAGTTAGAAATCTGGATTGATGTTTGACTACTTTTTCTCTTTCAGCATCCTCCCCACCCCCATCCCATATTCATTCAGTGAAAACGTACTGTTTATTTCACCTCACAGATGTAACAGAAACCCCCTGTGCATCTGTTGCTCTGCATTCTTTTTGCTCCTTGCCAATAAGAATTGTGGCTCTCAATGCCGGAGTTTGGTAAAGAGGAAAGGGACTATTTATTCAAAAGTTATACAGGTTTAGAATAATGGCAGAATCCTGCCATTAAATCTCACTCCCTTTAGAAACAAAGAAACACCCACAAACACACAGTCCTGCCTCCCCTTGCCAAACCAGACTGGTCAGGGGGCACCATCTCTCAGGAAAAGAAATAGAAGTCTGTAGGGTAGCTGCGAAGATTCCTTTCAGTATTCTGACTTCTTCCAGTTGTCCGAGCTTGGCTAGTTAGGCTCCTGCTGTTAATCCAAAACCACACCCTCTTGGCGGGCCAGGGAATCCTTCTGCATTCTTTCAAACCATGTGGCCAAAACCCGCACTGCTGCTACATAGTCAAGAGGCTTCTCCTTCCCCAGCTGCACGGTCAAGAGCCAGTGACAGAGAGAGCCTGTCATGGCCCTCCTACGCTCCTTCCCCCACCATCCAGAGCTAAGCACGGTTGAGAGAGAGAGCTACACTCCATACTTAAGCCCCAGCATGGCTGCTGCACCTGGGTTTAAGTCCCAGTGCAGATCTTCCTCCGTAACCCCATTTCTGACTCCCCCCACACTGGGTTACACCTGCCAGAAGTCTAGTTTCTTCTCCTTTTCTTGGCCGCCATTTTTAGTCCAGGCAAGCGGGGTCCCAGGAGGTAGGAGCACCCTCCAAGTCCCTCAGGCTACATCACATCACAGGTTAGAGTCACTCGCATCTGCGCAGCTCTGAGCCCTGGCACAACTTTTAACATTACTAAAACACTGGCCAAGTTTTTAGACATGCAAAGTAACTCTCAATGACCCTGCTCCGCTTTCCCCATCCCCCAAGCAATAGCCGTGTCAGTTTTTTCCATTTTGGTTTTGTTTTTCAGCACCCCATTACACAAATATATTTTTAATTCATTCTTTCTTTATTTTTACTATCACTGTTTTAATCCATACCCTGATCCATTTTATAGCCTCATAACTAATCTTTTTTAAAACGTCCTTTGAATCCATCTTCCAACTATAGTCTGAGCAATATATTCAAGGTACAGGTAGGACCATATCATTCCCCAGTTTAAAATCCCTCACCGCCCACTGTCCTCGAGACAGAGAGATCCGATTAAGATAACAGATCACTGGAGGGAGGCAGGGGAGGGCCATAGGAGTTTGCCAAGGCAGTTGTGGGCAGTCTAGGACGGGATTGGCTGAGAAGTCCGATGCCTCTGGAGCCAATGGAAATAAAAATAGAGAACTTTCTGGCCAAGCCAGAGCTCTCTGGCTCTTGAGCTGGGCTGCTCTCAGGCTCACTCTCCGGTGCCGCAGCTGCCTGCATTTCCCAACAGACAGGATTGTGATGTGAAGGAATTCTGGGCCCAGACTAGTATAAGGCTGACCTGGCAGAGGGTGGCAGGTTTATTCTCTGAGTGTCCCAGACGGAACAGGCTCTGAGGCAGAAGCCTGCCATTCTTCCAAAATTGTGTAGTTTTTGTATATTATATTGTTTTTAGTTTGTAAACTAATCCTGTAGAAACAAGATAACTGAAAAACAGAAAAGATAGAGGTGTCAGAGTTTAGCCTTAATTGATAGTCCCAAGTGATTAAAGCTGTACTTGATAGCCTTCAGTAACTATTCTTGAATGGAGACTTCTTTCCTTCATCACCAAACCTTTGCCTCTGGAATTTTTGCCTAGAGGGCTGCAGTAGGCGGCGGAGCCCCAAGTTCAGTAACATCACTTTTAGGAAGAAGTCCCAGCTTGTTATTATGGCGTGCCCTGTGCCCAGGCCCTGTGTCTTTCCTACCTCCCAAACCTCGCATTCAGGTACTCCTGTCACCGGGTGCGATCTCACCTGCCACGGTCACAGTCACGCTTACTAGATCACTAACATTCCCTAGGTGTTCACGCTGTGCCAGGCACGTGGTAAACACTCCATATGCATCAACTCATCAAATCTGCATAACAACCCCATGAGACAGTATCTGTTCACAGGATAGCAGTACAAAAGTATTTGCTGCCCCTACACATATCGCATTATTTCATGTTTCCAAGCCTTTTCTTGTGCAGTTTTCTCTGCTTCTACGCCCTTCCATTCTCTCCACCCCACTTCACTCTTCACTTTTCTGATGTCTACTAAGATTTCAAGACTCTGTTTTTGGATCCGCTCTTCCAGGAAGTCTTCCCTGACAGTCCAGCTGGTGCACAAATCCTGTCTCTATGTTTTACTGTACCATGTGCACATCTCTGTCTCTGTATTTATCACTTCATATTGAAACAGTCTCCTACTAAATTGTAAACTTCTTGAGAGTACGCATTTGAGCTAATTGTTATCTTCCAGAAACTTAATGCAATGGCTGATTCCTAATAGCTGCTCAAAACATGTGTATTGCTGTCAAACTGAGTATGAGCAGATATTTCAATCACAACATCCTATCTCATGTCTTACTAAATGGCATCTGATCAGTCATAACGTAGTCTATGTTCTGAATACTAATTACCACTCTTCTGTTGTCTGCATTGGTATTTCTTTAAATATAACAGGTGTATAATTAATTGCACAATCCTAATACTCAAATCAATAGGCAGAAAATTTTAAAGAATACTTCAAATAAAGCTCCTCTTTCTCTGCGTTGGAACTGTGAAAATTTTCCCTCTGGCTGGAATGCTTTTCTTCTCCCTATTTGCTTAATAAACTCACACTGATCTTTCAAGTCCAGCTTAAAAACGATCCCCCGAGGAGCTCTCTCCCGACCTCTCCACCCTGTTGTAAAATAGCACCAATGCGCGCGTTCACAGCATCCTCTACCGTTCTTCCTGCAGCTTGGCTAAACGAAACTTGAGTGAACATTTACGCAATTATATTTTCTTCTCTATCAGACAGAATTCTTTATAAGAGTAAAGATCATTTCAACATTATCTGTTACCATTCATTCAAATGAAAATGTATTACAAACCTAATATGGAATAGACACTGTACTAGGAACTGAAGTAAAACAGTGAGGTAGACAGACAGTATCTCCCTGCTCTAAAGTCTGCAACCAAGAAAACAAATAGAAGCTAGCAGATAATGGTAAGTGCTATGAATGAAATAGGAAATTCAATGGTAGGTAAAAAGTTTAAGGACACAATTTAAAATTGAGAAGTCACGGAGGACTTCCCTGGAAAGATATTATTTGAGCTGGTCCCTAATGGGTGCTCATTAACTATTTGTAGACGGAATAGGAAGGGGAAAGAAGGCCATGGGAAGGACAGGGGGAAAAAGAAAAGAGGAAAACTAAGCGACTTGGTTTGTATAGAATGTTCTTTTGCAAAAGCACCCATGCCTGTGGCTTCTTACCTCAAGGTGAAGGACTGGTGGAGTTCTTCTTGGGGCCCAGTGATTAAGGGAAAAAACTAATGGGGGAAAGGGCTCCCTCTCTGGGATATAAAACTGAAACATCTTTCAGATTTATGAGAATATGTAGCAGGTTTGGAATTTTTGTCACCTCTGATCGAACTCACAGTGTGTGGGACCAGGACAGACAGGAGGAGGGTGAGTCATAAGAGGGCTGACGTCAGGAGCCACCTCTGGTCCCATTTTTAAGTGCTTCTGGAAAGTTAGTTTTTGAAATGATGAGAAGAGAAGAGAGTGAAATGTTGAGCGAAATCTTATCTATATCATTGCTGTGAAAGTTTTCCTCTTTGAGGCAGGTGTAGAAAAAGACCCAGACTCCCCCTTGATGACATGGACATGTGGGATCTTGGAGATCAGTAAAAAGTCCTTGGCTTCTGCAATAAAGACCAAACCTCCATGTTCTCTACTGAACCTTGGACCGAAAGGGCCTCAGAGTTGCCAAGTCAGGGAAAAGATTTTCATAGTGGTATCATTTACCATTAATATTCAAACGTAGTTCTTAAAATAATCTTCATAGCAAGTTTCTTCTATGTTCTTAAAATAAATTATCATGTCAATAAATAGCATCCAATGTTCCTAAGATGAAATGGTGGGGCAGAAAAACAACATTATAAGAAAATAATAAAATTGGTACATTTTTCTTTTTGAATAATTATGAATCAAATCCTCTGTTGTGTAAGTGACCATGACAGAGACACTAAACTAATAGCTCTTTAGATGGACATATAGCCTTAAAAAAAAAAAAAAAAAAAAAAAAAAAAAAAAAAAAAAAAAAAAAAAAAAAAAAAAAAAAAAAAAAAAAAAAAAAAAAAAAAAAAAACACCACCTAGCCTTAGAAAATAACCTAGGTTCTAATGAAGAGCTATTCAGAAAGTTGAAAGCAAAAAGCCTGGGGGTTGGGGGGAGCAGGGCGTGGAATTGCTCTAAGTGTAAGGAGTAAAGGAACATGAGAAGACGAAGGGAAAGCATGGAATTTGGGGAATACAGATGGGCCCAGAAGAGTGGGGAGCAGGAAATGAAAGAGACTTCAAGCCAGCAGTAGCATCTCATTTGCCCAGACCTCAGGGGCTCCAATGAATAATACTCTCAAAGTGCAAAACATTATTATAACTGCATTAGGCTAATAGCAGAGCAACCTCCTATTTAAGTAAAATACTTGGATGTAGATAGCAAGTTCTGAGACAGAGGAAAACATTTTATTTAATTAGTGGAAGTTTGATTATCTCCGGATGTGTTCCATTAGCGTGCCTTGGTTATCGGGGTGTATCCATTATCAAGAGTTTGGCTTAACAAGTCTATTTAGTGAGTTCCATCAGAGCACATTTCTGCTTAACTGCCTGTGGCCAAGTTTCAGGGATCTAGGCCCTAGTAGTTTTCAGGTGGCTTCACACACACTTCGGTAGTTTGTCAGAGCAGTGCTAGCCGTGGAGAATTTCCCATACATGTGCGCCTTAGCCCACAGATAACAGGAGGTGAGAAATCAGGCGGAGATGCCTTCCAGAACTGAGAGGGCCTCTTGGCATTTCTCTGGCAGCCTCATGCTTATCATCAGCCAGAACCCGGGCACTCATTAGGCTCTTGATGAAAAGCATCCCAAAGAAAATGCCAGCAAATTGTGCCACCGTGCTGGCAGGAAATTAAAACTACTCAGAGCAAGTGGAGCCAAGAGAGCTGTTGAAATAAAAGGTAACATCCAGGGTGTGATCAGTGACTTGCACAGGCATTCAGGATTCAAGATGACACGTTCTGCTTCGCTGGGGAAAGCAGGAGTTCTCTCTTGGCTTGTCAGCCGCAGTCAGTCCAGCAGAGGAGCTGAGACGGGCCAGGCGAGGAGGTGGGCTCAGTGAATTAAGCTCTGTTGTGCTTGAGTAAATGCTTGAGGTTTGGGTTGTTTTCTTTCCCCAAAGATGACTCTCCTAGGAAAAACAAAAATAAGAAAAAGTTATTTTGGTTCTGTTTCTATTCCTGCTCCCAAGCATTTAAAGACCAAATCAAGTAAAAGAACAACTCCAAAAGCATGACAGGTCCAATAAAGAGGGGGGGGGGGGCGGTGACAGTGTGGAGAGAAGCAGACAAAACTCCAGAACCTATGAATCCAGAAACAGGACAGATGAAGGGTTTTGTTTTTTTTTTTAATACTAGAGAAATTGTTTTGTTGGTGATGTTATTTTCCTCCTGAGGCTAAAATGGCCTTCGGAGATGGGAAGAAAGGTAGGTGCTCCACACACAGACGAGCACACTGAAATTTTCACCACACTGGGTGCGGCAGGCAGCGGAGCGAAGCACTGCTCTTGCGTGCTTACCTGCTCCTCCAACCCAGTCTGACTCCACGCTCATCCGTGCTGGCAATGTCCCAGCCACACTGGCCTTCTTTCCTTTTCTGGGCAGGATGTGTTTGCTCCCATCTCGGGGCCTTTACGTTATGTGTTCCTTCGGCCTGTTGGGCTTTTTCTTTACAGATTTGCCTGTTGGGAAATGGCATTTGGGTCTGAGGTTTCCCTGAATGTGAGCACAGGAGAGTCCAGAGAAAGAGTGCTAATATTTTATTTTATTTTTACCTTTATTTTATTATAACCTTTTTATATTATAACCTTTTATTAACCCATTATTTTATTATAACCTATGTTCACGATTTGAGAAAATCACAGATTCACCTGTCCCATATAGAAAGCTAGAAAGCTATGGATGGTAAGAAAATGTCTGGTGTTGTTACCTCTGTAGGTTTAAGTTTTACTGCAAGTTGAAGCAATTGTAATCGCAGTGTTTTGTTTTGTTTTCCTTGAAGAAATTGGTCTTGGGATGTTATATTTGGAAATGCTTTTAATATTAGTAAATGTCTTATTCCACCTCAGGATCTTGCATGCTCTGTTAATTTTAATTCCTTTTGAAGGGAGGATTTGATACACCCATGCAACTCTCAGCATATACTCTATATATACATTAGCTAGGTGTGTTCGGAACCAATACCAGCCATGAACCCTTTGTTTGGGTACACACTTAAGCTTTTTCGGTTCCTAAAGTCTGCCATTTTTACAATGAGTTCTTTTGCATTTCGCAAGTCTCTTTGCAGGGTCTTTAAGGTTGCCTTTTTTTCCTCTTGTAAAAAATAGTTTCTGTAGATTATTTTTATAGTGAAAGCATAAAATATTATTGAAGTTTAGTTCTATTTAAAATCATTGGTCTATTCAAATGAATCCTTAGCATTTTTAATCTTTCACAATAACATCATGATTTTGGTGGTAATATGTGAGCAAAACTTATATTTCAGTTGTGTAACAGTCCAGGGTAGGCCTTTCTGGTCAGTGGATGGCTTCCCCCATCCCCTGAAGCCTCAGAACCCTTTGCATCCAGCCAGCCAATTGGGAGTGTAGAGAAGGCGCACCAGTTTCTTAAAGCCCTGGCCTGGAATTCACATCATTTTTACTCAAGTTCCCTTAGTGGGAATTTGTCCCAAGACCATAATTAGATGCAAAGGGGATGAAGAACTGTTTTCCCTGGGTAGGCAGCCATTTCCAGTGACAAAATCACTATGTGAACGGGGAGTATAAATATTGTTGAGTAGCCAGTTGTCTCCTGCCACAAAGACTTGTGCACATTATCTCAGTGCCACATGATGCTTCAGTTCTCAATTAACTGTAATGCTCAGTCATAGCAAATACATCTCTCCTTCCTGGTTACCATATGTGCTTTTCACTCTTGTAATGGTCCCTTTATTCTACACTCCCATAGCACAGGATATTTCCTTGTTTACATGTTCTCATCATTTTTATTTGTTCAACTACACTAGGCTTCATAAGGGTAGGACCATCGTCACCTTGTTCATTGTGTTCCCCAGTACCCAACATAGTGTCTAACAGTGCCTCGTTTAGAAGAAACTTCATGAGGTATTTTGAATGAATGAGTGTACTAAATTTCCACTGCAATATATTATCTCTTAAAATACACCCTATGTATCAAGCTCCCTCTGGTCATTTTTAGATTGGTTGGTAAGCTGAATAAATCAAACAAAAATTAAGTCCTTTTTTTCTCCCATCACAAAGGACATGATGCAATTGTCACACTCCTGAAGCATTATAAAAGACCACAGGATGAATTGCCCTGTAATGAATATTCGCAGCCTGGAGGAGGTACTGCCTTCCTTACTGTTTTTGTTGTTAACAGGATGTTGTGCCTGAAGGTAAACCTGCATTTCCATTACTGTCATTCGGGGATGAGAAAGGAGAGCATGTCAGATTAGCTTTATTTGAAGAAAATTTATGGCTGGGTGAGGCTGCATATATATACAGCCTCCACTTAAGCTGTTTTCTAACTCACCAAACTACAGCTCCTTCAAGTTCAGCATTCATTCCCCTGGCTGGATGTTTGTGAGGCTTGTTCATGACTGGGAAGGCCTGGGTAAGCTGAGAGCAGTCATTTTCCATGTTAGTAACCTATCAAGGCAGGACAGAGGATACTCATAGTGACACAAATTAAATCTGCTTCTGTCTGCTAGATCTTGGGTTTTTAATCTTTTTATGTGTTTTCTAAATAAACACTTGCTGTACAGTTTTAGTATCCAGAGAGAGGCCTGGGTTTAAGCTATAGTCTCACTTGGTTTTCTTAGCAAATTTGTCACCTGCTTTTTTCTTTATAATGTTTAGCTTTTATGTAGAAAAAATACTCATTGCTACTTTTAACACTATAAATTAATTTGATTTCTAGATGGCTCCTATGTGTCTGTTCCATCCCCCTTGGGGAAAATTAAAAGCATGACAAAAGGTATTTTAATATGGTACAATTGTTATATTTTATTACCAAGGATAACTATTGCCTCAACTGTGATAACTTTCTATTTTGTTTTACATATTACAAATGATGACTGTTTTGTAAGCGTAAACAATGTTATCAACATACCGTTCTTTTTGTAATTAACCTCACTTGCTATTCTGCTTCACATATGTCTCTCAGTTCATGAAAGTGTTAACAGTGAAAACTGTAATTCAAGTAAAAAAAATACAGTTCTAGTTAGTTAAACTTATATTTGACTACATAAAATGTGAAGTCTTATAAAATTGTTTTTTGTTTTTGGGTGTTTCCTCTGAATGATTCGTGTGCTTATTTCCTGACCTCTAATTGGTATCCCTTTGAGGTCCAGTTTATGGATCTTTGGCTAAACTTGTTGTAAGTTGCAGGGACTGACCAGATAAGACTCTTTATCGTGATGTTGTGTGAACTGTACTCTGGGATTTGCCTTGTCATGCAGACAAGCTGGTTGTTGATCAGATCAGGAATAAACTCTTAGCCCTGATAACAAAGGTCGGGTAATAGAGGGAGAACTAACATGCTTTTAATGCAGGGATCATTTGTAGCAGGGTTTTAGTATCACCAAGTAGTCAATTATAGCTGAAAAAATAAGTGTTACTAGGGACTGACATTCTTGGTTAAATAAATTATATTTTTGCATGCATGTGTGCACATCTGTGTATGCTTTTCATTTTAAAAATAAAATAATTCCTCTTTGCAGAGAAAGCAGATGTTCTGCTCCTGAGGGTTGGATTACCTTCACATTTCCATCTTCAGCTCTCAGAAATTGAGTTCCATGAGATTATCGGCTCAGGTAACCTAAGAAAATACTAGTCTGCTTTAGTTTAATGAGCTCAAGATGATGTGTTTATTTATTTCTCTTAAACAATTTCAGGTTCCTTTGGAAAAGTATACAAAGGACGATGCAGAAATAAAATAGTGGCTATAAAACGGTAAGCAAGCAAATGGGAAAACTGAACATCCAGGTGGAACTATGGACTTTGAGAAGGGCATGGATGGCGAGCCCCTAGTTTTTGATTCATCGGCTCACGGAGGACTTCCTGTTGCTGTCGTTTCCAGCTACCGAGCCAACACCTACTGCTCCAAGTCAGACGTGGATATGTTCTGCCGAGAGGTGTCCATTCTCTGCCGGCTCAATCACCCCTGTGTAATCCAGCTTGTGGGTGCCTGTCTGAACGATCCCAGCCAGTTTGCTATCGTCACTCAGTACATATCAGGAGGTTCTCTCTTCTCCCTCCTTCATGAACAGAAGAGGTACGGGTCTCTAGTTCTCAGGTATTATTTTACGTGTCATTGGAATTCCCCTTGCAACAAGCGTCCCAGAGGCTTTCAGCCTGGGGTAAGACTTTGCCTTCTGAAATCTCTGAGTACTAGGAAATATGGCATTTTAAAGATGGCTAGTAATTTATGCCCAATAATTAGCGAATAGAAATGCTTCAGTGCTTTCTTAAGTGGAATTCAGTTAAAGGTAACCAATTCAAGGAATTTAAGTTAGTAACTGAAACTTACAATCAGGCTAAATTTGACTTATCAATAAAGCAGATATATGTAAACTCGGATAAAATAATTGCCAGGGTCCCAGTGCTTATTTTAAATATTTTTTTTAAATAATGGTCTTTTACAAGTCTAATTTGAATTCATTTTATAGATCTATACATACAATAATTAGATGTGATTTCACTCAGTGAGTATAGTAGATTTCATTTTCATGATAGTACAAAGAAATTTAGCATAGTATTACAAATATAAAATCAAGCAGAATATTTTCAGTAAAAGAGTTTGGTATCTGAATTAATCTATAATTAAACATAATCTGATGTACAAAAGCTATTTTTCAAGATTTGTGGAATTTTTGACTTATTCTTCAATAAGACCAAAACAGGCTGAAACTATACAGAAAAACAAATCACACACATCATTGATTTCTTTTAGAAATATATGGTATTGGCTTTGACCATATATTTTTCTAAATTCCAGGATTCTTGATTTGCAGTCTAAATTAATTATTGCAGTAGATGTTGCCAAAGGTATGGAGTACCTTCACAACCTGACACAGCCAATTATACATCGTGACTTGAACAGGTATTTTTTTTTTTCTCTTAAGTAATGAACTTAGAATTGTGTAACTGACTAGGAGGCGAAGACATATTTCAGTGAAGAATACATTATAGATTTATTACAGATCAGGGTTTTCTGCTCTGTGGGTAAGGCGACAGGCTACCATAAGGTTAGGTAATATAAAGTTTTATCATTGTTTTACAGAAATAAAAAGCTATGTAACAACCTCTCAGGGATCTTTTACATCTACTAGAAATTTCCAAAAAGGTAGTGATATCTGTAAGATTCACCAGCTAACTGGTTTTTAGGTCGGTAAAGTCAGATCAAGGTTTGAAATCAATCACTGTTATAGAAAGTCATGTCTTAAACAAAGTCAGGTGCTACAGAGAGATCCGATAGCAAATTACCCGAAACAATGCGTTTGTGCCACTTCTGTGGTAGTTTTGTCATTGTAATTCAGCTAAAACACAGCGGGTCATTTACCTAGTTTTTAATGTGAAAATGTTTTCATGTGGAATAGAGGCTAGAAACAAATGTAGGATTAGAGGGTCCCAGAGACAGAATCACAAAGGATTTCAAAAATAATTTTTTAATGCAGTGAAAGCTTTCTCTAAACAAAGTCCTAGCGGACGGCCAATAACAAAACGGAGCAGTTTCAGATGAAGGCAAAGTGTAGGCTCCATCATTCTGCGTTCTTACCATTTCCTGCTCCCGAGGGGACAGATTCAAGAGCCATCACTATGGAATCCCAAGGTGCTGTAGGAATAGCTGGATAACCACTGATCTAGTTTATGAAACAAGTCAGAATATCAAAACCAATAACTTTGATTTCATGATTAGCAATAAGGTTCACATAGAACCCACACAAGTCTTTTGTACAAAGTCCACAGATCTAAAACAACTAAATATTAATTAATTGAAGAAATTGCTCCACTAAGTCAGTCCTTCAACAAGAATTTAGGTAACTACTATGTCTAAAGTCTTCATACTTGGCACACTGCGGCTTGCACAGTGAAACTGCCATAGACTCCATTCCCAAGGACCTTCCGTGCTGCAGTAGAGGAAAAAATCCTTACCTAAATATGTTTTAGTTATAAAATAACAAGTTCTATAAAAGAGATAGTGAAACTCCTATATAAACTTTCAGAAAAGAGAATAGTAAGGACTTCTGAGGACTTTGGAAGCAATGTCAGGGAAGAGGAGACATCCCTGAAGGATGGATAGAATTTGGAGCGGTATTCTAGGCTTAGGGAAGACATAAAGAAAATAGAAGTTAGAAAGTTAAAGGTGTATGAAACAGCAATGTATAGTTTCATTGAAATGTATAAATATGTATACATAGCATATGTAATGTATGAAGCAGACTATTGGGGTAAAATCAGAAAAATAAATCAGAATGAGAGCACAGAAATCAGAAATGGCTTGCCTATGGTAAATTAGACTGTTCTGGAAGCAACAATAAGAACTTTTGAGCTAGGATTCACAAATTTGGAACTGGATTACGGAAAGATTAACCCAGAATCTGTGGAAAAGATCAACTTGAAGGGGAAGTCCAAAAACCAGTGAAGCAGAAGTTACAGTAATTTAGATGAGAAGTAATGAAAGCGCTCTTTCACCAGTGGCAGTGAAAAGGAAAGGAAGAGATTGACAGGGAAGACAGGAGAGAGAAGCCAAAAGAAATTAGGAGAGTGATCAAATCATAGTTATTGGAAGTAAACACACGAAAGATTATGTAATTGTTTACTAGTTTTCAATTGAAAGTAATTTCTTCATTATTAGTCATTAGTTCCTTACCTCTCTTTTAAAAACATTTATATTAATAAACATATTGCATATTAGTAACAATATTTTAGAAACCAATTTAGGTAATAAAATAGCCTAATGCGAACTAGTGATTTAGTAGTCTTAGGGGTGTAATCTTCTTATCACTCGAACCATTTTTGCATGTGGTATTAAAATAAATGAGTGATCACTAAAAGTTTTTTTCTCTCTGTAGACCTTCATTCGTGGGACAACGGAATATGTGTTCTATTGCCCTGTTAGTAATGCAAGCTGTTACCAACAGGTTATAAAGCAGGACCACAAATGATGTTGATTAAAAGTGAAAATAGAACTTTTACTATATAAGAGATATAAATTTATATTTACCATTTTTTGGTCTCTAACTTAAAAGGATTAAATTATACCAAAAAAGCTTCAAATTTTATGAAACATGACTTCATAGTTATCTCCAACCTAAAAATGTCCTAAACTATTTCATTTACCACTTGTGGTCTATTTTTATTCATCTCGAATCTGGCAACGCTCAAACTGTTTTTCAGATTAATGCAGATATAGCATTACACGTGGCCCAGGAGAGTGTAGGTCCTTCCCCTCAGAGCGCTTTCTGCAGTCTGGCTGGGTACATTCAACATATGGCTGGGAAGCAATTTAAATGCTATTTGAGGGAGAAAATGGTAAAGGACCAAAACAATTAAGCAGCAGATTTCAAAGGATTTCAAGTAAGTCAAAGATCAAAGTAGAATGAAAAGCTTCTTGGAGGATGGAGAGCTAAAACTAGGCTTTGGAGAACAGGCATGAATCTGTCCTCAGTCTTTTCACAACATACTAATTTGTGCATTCCTGCAATGCTTAGTCCCATGGAAACGGGTAGAAGGAATGGGGTGAGTCAGAACGGGAGGAACTCAGGCACATGTTGGTATTTGTATTGCAATGACCTTTTACTCCTTCTCTCCACCTCCCACTCTGAGCATGAAATCTCTGAGGATTTCAAGGGGAGAGATCCTCTTCTCTGCATCTCAGAGATGTTCAATCAATGCACTTTTAACTGAGCCAAATTCTTGGAGTGTTTCTATAAATGTCATTGTAGGGAGCAATGGCCTTATTGGTACTAGAGAGAGTCTAACTAACTTGCCCAATACCTTTTACAGTTCTAAAGGAAAGGAGCTATTCGAGTCTATTGATCAGTCCAAAGAGAGGAAATACTTTTATCTTCGGTTTTGTACTTGGGATTTGTTTGATGGAAGGAATAAATTCTGCTCTTTCCCTGGCAAGCATCTTATGAAACAGGACTGAAAGTTAATTTTCATCTTTTGTGTATAGGAAGGAGAAGTTCAAAGGAATGAGTAAGGAAGTGGTTTTTCTACCATTTATTTAGCACTCAAATTGTGAAAGGACCCCTTCTCGATGCATGTTATTTAATCTCACAACAATTCTATAATGTAGTTATTATCTCTATTTTACCAGTAAGGAAACTGATTAAAACATGCAAGGCCACATCATTGTAGTTTTCTTAATACTGTTTTATGCTATCCCAACAACTACAGCAAAACCAAGTCAGAATGGGAAGACAGAAGGAGGTTGGTGATGTGGATGAGCATCAGCCATATTTACCCACCTTGCTCTTTGTACCTCAGTCCTTACCAAGCTTAAGTCCTGCAACGAAAATCATTTCTGTATCATCTCCTTGTGCTTCCATTTTCCTGCTTTATTTCTTTTTCTATAAACCATGTTCTGTTACTGTGGAGCAGAGACTGCATGTGAGGCACAAAGATATATTTCCTTTGGCCCATAATGTTTAAATATTTTTAAATGTATATAGCTAGAGGCAGGGATATATGTTCTGATTTGTTGTAGACCTCACCACCTGCCAACTTACTTACACCTGGCCCAGTTTATACACTCGTTTTGTGGCATTGGAGCTTGCAAAGCATGGTTTACAGCTAAAGGCTTTAACGATTTTTGCTTAATACCAGTAACTGTCTGTGTTTTCTTAGAAAAGTATATTTTTTCCAAATTGTTTGACCTTAAACCGAAACATCATTGCAAACATTTTTGGATCAAATGAATGGCCTTCTTCCTGTGTAAGTATATAGTACAGCAACACTGTAAATGATGAAATAGAGATACATCCATCACAGGGTAACCATGGCACTCCCTGAGAAATGTGTATGAAAGCTTTTTAGAAGCTGTAAAGCACTATAAAAATGCCATTTGTTATTGCTATTAATGCCTCACTTGTTCTGATATGTTGAGAATAGAAAAACATCCCATAATATTCCCTGAATATTCTGAAATACATACAGATATTTCTTTTTATATAACACAACTAATTAATTGGAGGTCTAGGGAGGTCTATATCTGAGGAAGTCTCACTGTTGGTTTTTGAGTGTCAGCTTATTCGGGTGACTATAAAGGAAAATAATTAATGATAGTCTAAAAATAACCAACTTACTGATGACAAATGACAGCTAATTTAAAATGACAAAGCTAGTAAGGGCTAAAAGAATTTTAATTTTGAAGATGACATTTAACTAAATTAGTGAAGATTGCAGAAAATAGCAAAGAAAAATTATTGGTAAAATTTTAATAACTGTTTTTAAGTTGAAGTGTGGATTTGCCTTTCAACTGAATACAAAATATAAAAGCCCAGCATTTTAGAAAAAACAATCAACAAATAAATCAAACAAATAAACAAATTATTGTTTTTTTAATTACCGAACTCTTAGGTACAATTGCATTCCTCAGTTCGCACAGAATCCACTCTCAGCTATGCCTTTCACTTGCGACTTTTCTACTAAGCAGTTTTGCAGAAAGCCTTTAACATTCACTGGCAAATACCATCTTGCAGAGAATTCTGAATAGCAGATGCAAATGAATTAATTGATTACATTACAATACTTATAGTAAGTCTAGACAGAGTACTCATCAAAACTTGTGAAATGCTTCACAACTCTACTTTTGTAATTCTCTATTTTAAAACCAGCCACAATGGCATTTTAAATTTTGTCAATTTTTAAAATTTATTCTCAGTTTAAAGATGAGTTAATTAATTAATTGAAAATATTTGAATGCTTGATATGAGCCGGAGTCTCTGCATGGCTGGGGAAACAGCTGAGCATGACCAATCACAGCACTTTTTCTAGCAGAGCTTAGAGCCCAAAGAAGTATTTCTCAAAATTTTCCAATTACCAGAATCATCTGGAGGCCCTCATTAAAAAACAAAATTCAAAGACTCTTCATTTGAAAGTACAGCTTGAGAATGTTCTAAACCGGGTCTGAGAATCCGTACTTTTAAGTAAGGTTGCCAGCTAATTCTTATGATCAAACAAGGAGAGGAGACATTTGTTCCAGTGCAGTGGTTCTCAGCAACTCTGGCTGCAGGTTAGAATCTGTGGGAGAACTTTCAGAAAACTCTGATGCTACTTAAATCAGAATCTCCAGGGGTGGGGCCCAGGTGTCATCTTTTTAGAGAGCACTCCAAGTGATCCCAATGTGCAGGTAGCATTGAAAACTATCTTCCAGTCTAAGGTCAATTACATCTCTTAACCATCTCTTTCTATGCTGCCAGAACGGAATGAGAATAGTGGGGCATCAAGTCACAATGTAATTCCAATAATTCCAAATGCTTTGAGAATCATCTCTCTACATACAGTATAATCATGTATTCTCTCATTCATTCATCCAATAACAAATGTGAAGGAGACCCCCAGGCCCGTGGTACCTATGGCGCAGAGTAGGAACTAAGATTCAGGCGTTTACATGGAAGTTGTGCTCTACGTAATGAGGTATTTTGGAACTAATTTATAATCCATTGTTGATACTAGAAAGTTTCCAGGAGTGTAGACTCTTCATAGGCAGCCAAGATAGCGATGAAAGTTTCAATACTGGACATCTGCAGTGCACACAGTTCACATGGGTATTCAAGGCTATAAAACTCTGGGAAATTGTGGAACTATGTATAATAATAATAAATCAATTCCTACATATAAAGACTTACATGAATGCACGCATGTTTATTATGTACCAATGCACTATGAGTAATCCATGTTTTTGTGATTTTATCAACCTTTCTAAACTAGAGTTCTGAGGGAAATAAGCCCCATGACACATGATTGGAAGGACAATTTTCTCAGTTCTCTCAGGGATGAGACAGAGCTTTCTACTATTCGTCATGCATAGAAGTTAAAGTATTAGTTACATAAAGTAGCTGCCTTAGGCCTTAGGGTCTCAGGGCTTAAGGGTGCCTGTAGTTCTGAAATGTTTTATGTCCAAAATTGTGAACTTGACTTTCTACTTCCAAATTTAAAAAAAGGAATTATAAAAGTAATTAGTTGCAGTCTGTGTCAACTTCATTACTGCTTTGAATAATGGTAAGAACAACTAAGCTATATGAATTTTTAAGACAAAATTTGGATTTGTTAGGGTAGATTATCTGCTGTAATAATAGACCCCCAAATACATAATGGTTCCAGAACAATAGAAGTTTGTGTCTTGAGTGCATGAATACACAGGTGTTGGGGTGGTCCCCATCACCGAAGTCACTCAGGATCCATTTTCAATATGTGGCTTCCAGGGTCTCCTTGGGGATCATCCTCATTAAAGTGAGCGTAAGTGGGACGAGGGTATGGGAGATGTGCATGACACATTTTAGGAGCCAACCTTGGAGTAGCGTGCATCACTTTCAGCCACAGCTCCTCCGCTGGAACTCAATCACATGGTCATGTCTACCTGCAGGAGGTACTGGGAAATATAGTCTGTCCTTGTTCCCAGTGGAAGAAGAAGTGAGTTTACATGGGCAGCCAGAGACCATGTTAAATGTACCCTGTTTACAACAATGACAGGTTCTAGGGTCTGGCTCAAGGCAAGAGTGAAAAGGCTGGTCTAGATGGTCATGAGTCAATTGCACAAATATAATATTAATTGCAAACTAACTATACTAGTTTTTAAGCATAGTGTCACAGTTTATAAACTAATTGGGGAAATGCAGAGAAAATTACTTAATAAAATGCATTATACATGGGTTAATTTTGAAATAATTCTAATTCACTTTTGTCAGCTGTGTTAAAGACATAAGACTAGCTCTGGGAGTGTGGGGACATATGTGCCTGAATCAAAACAGAGTTCAAGAGTAAAAACATGTGCTGTAATGAGATATAATGTTATGAAGCATGCTATATAAATTCAAAAACATAAGTCACAGTTTCATGTGTTCTGTGTCAATGAAAACACACACACATACACACATACACACATTTTTCTTTGAGTGAAAAATAAAACACAGGAAGACTATTATTCTACCGAAGAACCTTGTCCCACCTTGTCCGGTAGACAGTTTCTCAGCCATTTAATTCTACAAATTACTCTAATCCTACTTATGAACTTCACTCAGGTGTCGACATTGAGTCATAATTTCCATTCCTATTTCTGACATGCTTAGTCTCCATTTAAAGTCAGTCTTCTGTCCTCAGCTTTGTTGATGGCAGCGGGGGGATGTTGGAAATTCTTCAGTCCTCTTAATTTTTTTATTGTTAGCCTAACAATGAAATTGACATAAGACCAGGTTAATAAGAGAAGAACCAATTTAATACATACACACAGGAGATTACAAATCATGTTCAGAAATTATTAAAGCAGGAAGCTTTTTACACAAAGAATACAATAAATTTAAACAATAAATTTGTGAGGGTTTCAAAGCAGGCAGCTTTTTTCATACTTTTTAAACAAAGAAAACAATAAATTTGTGAGGATTTGATAGGCATGAAGGGTGTCTAAGCATGCGTTAGGTGAGCAATTTCTCTGACGGTTACATCAAGGCATTCAACTAGTTTGTGTGGCTTGTGAAAAGGGAGCAGTTTTAGTTTTTAGTGACTTCAAGCTAGAAGATGGGAGAAAAATTGGAAATATTAGCTTAGAGAGTTACAGCCAAATATGAGGAAAATAGAAGAATTCAACATCCAGCCCAGCTTACAGGTAAAGAACAAACTCTCAAAGATAATTAATTGAATTAGAGTATGATCTCCACAAATAAGTATTATGGTTTCTACTAAAACATAATTTTCTTGTTTAAAATCACCCAATTTTTCTAACCAAAGTTAGACAAATTTAGATTAATTTGTTTGCAAAATAATCTAGTCTCAGTAAACTTGGCCTGAGTATTCGTATAAGTGCAACCTGAATAGCAATCAGTCATATAACCTCTTTTAAATCTGCTTTACTATTTAAAAGGGATTTTCAAATTGAACTTTTAATAGTCTCCCAAGGCTCAGAAGCCCAGCAAAATATTTGTCATCAGACTTCACCTGTCAATACCTTTAGATTTAGGTTCATGTCTCTCTTCTTGAGGTTTCCAAATTCTGAGGTCCTTTGCATCTACCAGGAAGTGACCTACTTTACTCCCTAGTAAGGTTGCTAGGTATGCTCTAAGCAAAGTACCAGGCCGGTACTTCCAAGGGGCTTTATTTGATTCCATATAGTCAACCTTAGATTCTTAGAGTTGTCTGGTTATATCTAAATTGATGTAGGTTTCTCTCCAACATGATATCTTAGTCAAAGCCTTGGTAAAAATAACCAGTTTCTAATTGTATCCTATTAGAAGAATACATACTTAGTGAACTTACATGAACAACTACATTGCTGTGAAAGTCAGGATGCCAGTAAGAGTGTTTGAATTTTGGAGGTATCAGGTATGGAGAGAAAGGTTTCAGTTCTGTTCACAAAGGTATAACTTAAAAAATTTCTTTAAGTCATAGATAGTTTAAGAGCAAAATATTTTTAGTAATTGGAAAGCAAAGTTTAAAGAACCAGTAATATTTCAAATAAGAATTTATAAACATTGAAATTTTACTCATTAGTTAATGCAGTCCCATGTACTAATTCTCATTGCTCTCAAGCTTTCGTTAGCAGTTTTATGAAGTCAGTTTTTCCTTAGTATTCTGCAAGGGCTTAGCTAGTTCCATGGTATGATCTGAAAGGTATTAGAAGCCTATATTCTATTGTACTTTGAATGTCTTTGAAAGTGAAGCACATTTGTAAAAGCATCAGAATAAAACAACTGCCTGCAAATGACAAAATACTTAAAATGGCATAGTTAAATATCTGATCATAATGCAACTGACAAGGAAATTTGGTTATTTCTGTAACACATATTTTAAGATCGTGACTAGAATTATGACTGATAATGTTATATAAGGGCATTTCAGGTTTTTAGGAATCTCATATTCTCTTTAGAACACTCATATTAATAACACTCACCCATGCAATGTATCTTAAGAAGGTTTTTACCACTTATTTGACTAAGCTTCCCATGTAATTTAACGTACTAAGTGACTATAATTAGTTTAAAATCTTCCTTTTTATAACAAAACAGAAAAAATCCTTTGAAATGTTCCAGGGATCCTGCAAAAAAAAAAAAAAAAAAATCAGTTAGATGAGGTCAAAACGACTTCATTTAGAATTTGATTTATAAGAAGTTTTTTAAAAAGTCTATATATCAAAAGGTTTTAAAACAATCAAACAGGATCATAGTTCACTATGAAACAATACTTAGTTACCCATTTAATCATGGTGACAATTAAAGACTTCTTGGGCAAATGCAGAAAGTTAAGTAGTTGTAAGCAAAATTTAGTTCTTTTAACATTAAGACCTAAATGAGGACAGCGTGAAACATGGTTTCTAAGACAAAAATCTGTGCTTTCTGGGAAGATTATTTTAAAAGGTAAAGAAAAACCTTTTACAATCCATTATCAAAAGTGGAGCAAAGTCCAAGAAAACTATGACCTTTGGGAGATAAAATAAAATTAAGTTTCAGTTTTACATATAAGTGCACCATTGTTATTAAAGCTTACTTTTAATACCTTTATAATAAATTCATTTATTCTTATCTAGCTTGATCACATAGAAAAATTCCTTCCTCAAGATTCTTTTTTCATAAAACTTCTGTAGATTTTTCCAGTCCATTTTAGTTTGTCTCTCTTTATCTTGCACATTAGAAATGCTCTGGTGGCCCTGGCTGGTGTAGCTCAGTGGATTGAGCGCGGGCTGCAAACCGAAGGGTTGCAGGTTCAATTCCCAGTCAGGGCACGTTCCTGGGTTGCAGGCTAGGTCCCCAGTGGGAGCCACATGAGAGGCAACCCTCTGCTTTCTCTCCCTCTGTTTCTTCCTCTCTTCCCTTCTCTCTAAGAATAAATGAATAAAATCTTAAAAAAAAGAAATGCTGCGGTGGTTGCCGGTGGGAGTGGGGTAGAGGGGGAGATGAGGGTTGGGGAGTGATGGACGGAGACTTTACTTGGGCCGATGAGCACACAGCGCAGCGCACAGCTGTTGTGAAGGTACGCACCTGACACCTGGATGAGGTCATTAACCAGTGTCCCAAAACATTCAATAAAAATAAAAAACCACTAGCTTTATTTTAGGACAAATTACTTTTTATATTTCCCTCAAAAATGCATCCCTATACTTCATACCTTCTTTCATCAACATATATTATTTTCTTTCATATAGAGTTGTTTCCTTACTATTTCTGGTAGTCTTGTATTATTATAACATTCTAACTTTATTTTTATTGTTTACACTATTACAGATGTCCCCATTTCCCCCCTTAGCCCATCTCCCCCCAGCCCTTGCCCCTCCTTCCCTCAGGCCACCACCACACTGCCGTCTGTGTCTGTGGGTTATGTGCATGTAAGTTCTTTGACTAATCCCTCCACCTTCTTTCCTCCAGTCCCCCCGCCCCACCCTGTGAACGCTAATGATAAAGCTGTTGTGAACTGTCCTTTACATTAGCATTCTGTGGGTTGACACACATGATACTTTTTATAATTTCTAGAAATCAGTGCATTTTATGGAAAATTTCTCAGTATGGCAAACGACAAGTTTACTAATAGACCCAAATTTGACTTTTTGTTTCTCTATAATTAGATGCCAAAAGTAGACAAAACTGTTTAGTTATTAATGCTCAATATTTTACCTTATTTGGAAATGATCTAGATATTTAATGAATTCTCATCATTTAATTTACTTAATAAAACTAAAGTTTCAATTTACAAAAAAACATTCTAGAACCTACTTTTATTTTAAAAGATTTTATTTCCTTATTTTTAGAGAGAGAGGAAGGGAGGGAGAAAGAGCATGAGAGAAACATCAATGTGCGGTTGCCTCTCACACACCCCCACTGCAGACCTGGCCCACAACCCAGGCACGTGCCCTGACTGGGAATCGAATCTGCGACCCTTTGGTTCACAGGCCAGCACTCAATCTGCTGAGCCACACCAGCCAGGGCTGGAAGCTACTTTTAAGTACATCTATTATAAAGCATAATTATTGTAACTAAAATCTCTTATCTCATTTAAATTTATTTAATTTATTTGTTTTCAAATAATTATGTTTTAGTTACTTATGAAAATTTTATTATACCAAGTTTGTGTGTGTGTGTGTGTTTCCTAACAAACTTTGTAATGGACACAGCGTAAACTGATCTATGGTCTGGCCATTGATGAGTAGAATCTATAGATCTTAACAACAACTCAAACCGATAAGCCCATTTGTGGCTGAACCAGGGATGCAAGAGGCATTCCCTAAGACAGTGGGGGGAGGGACACACACACACACAAAGCAGCAGCCCTCACAAGATCCAAATGGTTTATTCCTAGAGTTAGCCCAAGAAAGAACTATGAGAAGCCCTGTCATCAAGCAGCCATTCTAAAATGGGATGTTTCCTCCTCTTGAACAGAGGAGAGTATTTGATTCCCTAAGCTTGGACCCTCAGCCCATTCAACTGCCAACCAGATGTATGTATATCCTCTGGCTGGTGGAGACCAGAGAGAATAGTTTCATTGGTCATAAAGAAAAAGATGGAAAAAAAAAAAACAACAATGATCATTTTGGGGAGGAATGGAATCAATGGAAAACAAGAGTACTCATCCCAAGTTTTTACCAAAGTCACTTATGCCCAAGGAACTAGCTCCACAAATACTTTCTGCTGCTCATCTACATTCATAGAGAGCCAAAGGGCTCTCACCACTGTTGGTTTCTACTGGGTTCTGCAGAGAGAGATTCCGGAGGCGGACGTGGTAGGAAATCTTACATAGTGCTGACACCTGAATCTCTTTATTAACTGCAGTAGTTTCTGGGACAAAAGCAGTTTTCCAGCCAGTGAAATCTCCTGCCTGGTTCGCCAAAACTGTTATGGAGGTAAAAATGATCCCCTCTACCCCTCGTAGTTCTTATGACTAGACTAGCAATTATATTAACACGTGACCAGATTAACAGGAGAAGAATGAATTTAATGCATACACAGGAAAGATTATAAGTGATGCTCAGAGAGATGACTGAAGCAGGCAGCTTTTTATACTCTTCAGACAAACAACAATGAATTTGTGAGGATTTGACCATACAAAGAAAGTTAGGTTTGGACTCTAACTAAGGAATCGAAACAGAAAGAGGGCTTAGGGTAAATTAGTAAGGACATAAAAAACACCTTGTTTATATACACTTTTTGACCCTGAATTCCTTAACTCTGGCGTTAAAGGTGTCTCAGCCCACACACTCCAAACCCCTGCCCTGCTCAAGGAGGTCTGTGTTCACAGAGGAGACTAATTTCCTGCGTTTCAAGGAGACAAAGGAGGGTCAAGTGCTTTTCCTGCACCGGCTGCTTTTCAAGTAACTTTAATTCAAAATAATCAATATACCACGATAGGATATTTGAGGACTGCTTGCCCTGGGCCCCAACAGCTTCTTGAACCTCCAGATAAACAGAGAGTTCCCACTAATTCTCAAGTTCCTACCTGTTATTTAAATGGACCTTTTGCCATCTAACTCACCATCATCTTCTCTCAAATGGCAATTTATCCCTGCCTCCTTATCTGATTCTCGTAGCTCACAGAGGTAATTTTCAAATGTTCTCAACGCAGTTCATTTTGGTTCAGGTTCCTCAAAAATAGCAGGTCCCTTCCCCTCTGCTCCTCCACTGCTAGAATGTCCTGTAGTCCCGAGTCTTCCTCTCTTCGTACTCTAATCGAAATAACCGAAGTTTCCTTCCAGGCCCAGTTAAAATATTCTTCCTCTTTCCGCTACCTTCATTAAAACGTCTCATTTAATTTTGGCTCCATCCACTAATTCTAAATATAGTGCTCTTACTTAACACCTCATTAAATAAATTCCCTTAGACACACACTCCCTTTAAATTAAAACAGGTATATTTAAATCAGAGGAAAGCTCATTAATTCTGCCCACACTATCACACAGCTCACAGGAACCTGAGCAAACCTGTCATCTCTCACTGTAACTTCCGCTGCAGTCTTTGCATCATCCCTGTCAGAAATCCCCGAATCTCCCACTTTAGGGGTGGGCTCGAAGCCATTGTACGCCATTAGAGATGCCACACAGGCTTATGTGTGTGTTCAAAACATGTGTACCTGTGAGTATAATGGAGCATAGGAAGTCAGGGTTTGGCCAAAAACAGGAATTCTGGAATATCCAAATTCACTTTTGATTTGACATAAAAATACGACGACTCCACACTGAAACCTGGCCTCAGGATTTCTTATTCCAGTGCTTTTTGTGGTGAAGTGGTTCGCTCTGCTTTCTGCTTCCTTAGCAGAGCACAGCCATTCCCTGAGAAGTCCCAAATCCGGGGACCAGGGTGTGTTCCTGTAACAGGCCTACCTTCTCTCGCCCAAGGCCCAACAGCTGAGCCTGGAGTGGTAGAAGTGATTCCCTTCTTGATCCTCTGAAACCTTTCAAATGCTTTCCTGTGACCGATGGTGAACTTCCTGGCCTGCAATTTTCCAGTGTTACTGGTTCCTTATGTTGCCATTTTTCCATTCTTCGGGGATATAGCCCGTATGAAGCTAGCTTTTGAAAATGTCAACAAAGGCTTTTCTCATTTGGGTCTCATTTCTTCTGTGCTCTCATTTCTTGAGAGGCACCATGAGTTCCCCTCTTGGCACCTTGCCAATTTCCTGAGCGGCTAACCTTTCAATAATATTATTAATGCTGCCTTGTGGTTATCTGTGCATTTCTCAGTTCATCATTTTCAACCCTTGCTCGCTGAGATTCATTTACGTTGTTGTGTTCTTAAGGTCCTGGAGTTTAATTGACTGCAACCTGACTAGGGCCTCAGGGCCAGAATTTCTAGCTAATAAATGAGGAACAATCTTCATAGGTAGATTTTTTTTCCCCTCATTGATTGAATTTCCAATAGCGACACCCTGCATTTGGCCTAGAAAAAGAAATGCAGATAATTATAAACTTTCTTGCCTTGTTTAATATTTTCTACTTGAAAATTCTTCTTATCAGCCCTGGGAAGAAGCAGCTTCCCAAACAATGTTAGTTTTCTCTTCAGAGTACAGACAGCTTTGGAAATTTGCATGGTGAGGGCTCCCACCCTCCTGGAAGGCCACAGGAGGAACCAATAAAGAGTGCAGACCCTTGAGCCAGACCTTGGAGGTTCAAATACCAGCTCCTGTGTCCTTGGACAGTTTATTTAAGAACAAGTTTTCTAATTTGTAAGATGTCAATAATAATATCTACCTTACTGGATGTAACTCCAAAAATACATGATCTATTATTGTCATTATGTTTCTTCTTTATTCTTCTGAGGTAATATTTTTACTATATTCTTGAATAACCAAGTTTCTTTACCAAGTTAAGCATTTCTAGGGCCCTGTCTCTCCTTCAGATTGTATTACCACAAACTTTGCTTATTGTATACCAGATGGCTAATGTCTTCCTGTCATAAATAACTAGGTGATAACATGATTGTATGACTAGATCTTTGTAAAGAAGGACCAGGGAATTGTAATCTTATATTGCATCCTTCATGGAGACCTCTCTATTCTTCTGTAATTCAAATTTGCATCAGGGATTCAGTTGAAGACCCCTCTTAGGTAGATGATGATTTGGCACAGAATTTGGGTAAAAACACATCTGAGGGTTCACAGGGTAATCTGATCAGTCAAGATCCTTTTCTGCGATTCTTCTTCCTAGGGCTCATTCACAAAACTTAACTGTACAATTTAAACATGCTCCATTCATTATTCAACAATCACTTGTTGGTGAGACGAATGGTACAGAAAGAAAGTCTCATCAGAGGTACATCGCAAAGGTCATGTCAGCCAGAAAGCCTGAAGTAGCAGAAGCCCCGGTTTCACGGAGGATGCATGGAGGACCAAGGTAGTTACCCAGCTTTCCCTCCCTAGGCCCACCTGTCTCACCCAGGGACCCAACTCAGCCCTTGTCTTTCCCGCTAGAAAGAGCAGAGGATGGTGATTTCAAAATTAGCATCGAGATGGTTCTCCCTTGCCCTTTCTTCTTCAATAGTCAGACAAAAGGAAGAATTCATCCCTTCACAACTTCTCAGTTCCTAAGAGACAATCATTTTTCTCATTTCTCTTCCCGTATTTGTTGTCTCACTCTCATTAGGTCACTTGACTTCTTTCTGCCTCAGGTTCCTCAATTGCAAATGAGATGATGCCTTTTTCTACCTGTTCGCAGACACCTTGCAATTAGTGGGGGTGTCAGGACCATACATGCAACACTTCGCTGAAAGATTTTACAAGAGAAATCCATATATCATTTCTATTAACTGCATGAAACCGATCTGCCAAAAACATCTCTAAATGAGATTCATTTTGTATCCAACTGCTGGATCTGCACCATTTGTTGACTAGCCTGAATTATTTTCCTCCCCCCAAATGTGAAAGGCATTGTGGTCATTCAACGGTGTGGGGACCAACATACTCCTTTCCTGGAAGGCTTAATGTTCCCTTGACCAGCATGGAGAAAAGAGCATGCAAGCCCCAGGAAATGACTGGAACTCTGCAATCCCAGAGGGATGGTCTTTGCATCAATTACATTTGAAGCCCTGTGTGTGGAGGGCTGTATGCTCAGTCACTAAGCCCTCATCCAATGGCTTCAAAAACCCACTGCACGCCAGTGAAAAGCGTGCCTGCCACCCTGGATGAAACAGCGTTAGAACATTGATGGTGTCTGGCTTCTTTCCTTTGGGGAGGGAAATCCCCTTCTAAATTCTTAAAATAGCAGTTGGTTTTCATTAAATCTCTTCAGAGTTAAGGGTCCGGGGGTCTTAAGTGACCCCTTTTCTTGGGAATGGAGCCCATTTAAAAGGCTTTTTCCTGCCCGTGGTCCCTGAAAGGGTTAGATGCTGGCAGGCCTCCTGAGTCGCTGGGATTTGTCAAGGAAAGAACTGATGACATGCCTCTTCTAATTCTTTCTGTTTCTTTAATTTCTTTTTCCTATTTCATACAAAGAATGAGAACGATATTCTGAGTTTCCTTCTGTTGAGATATGGTTGGCCTTAAGGGCAAACATTTTAGCATTGAACTTTTATTAACCTCTTTGACAAAGTTTCTTCATTTTTGCTTCCTATATGTAAGGCTAAAGAGCTGCTCTTTGCCAAGCTTGTGCCTCAGCACTGTAAGCAGTAGAGAGAGAGAGAGAGAGAAAAGATTTGTTTTATTTTGTTTGGCTTTTTCAGTTGGATTGCATTTACAGTCTCTATCTGAAAAGTTAAATTTATTATAGGTTTTAACACATGCTATTCACTATGATGGAAATATCTAACCCTCTGCTGCCTGCCTGCCTCCTTCCCCTCAGGACCCCTCTGTATCACTTTTCTCCTGGCTAATTCCTATGTCTTCTTCCAGGAAGCCCTCCTGCGTGTCCCCACAGCACACCATGCTCTTGCTTATCTCAGGATTAGCATTCTAGTAACAGTATTCATATATTTGAATATATTTCCTAAAATACCCTAAGCTTAATCAGGGCAGAAGCTGTGAATTTTGTACTATTTTTAGTCCTAAATGCTTAACACAGTGGCTGGGTCCTAGTAAAAATTCAATTAATATTTGTCCAATGCATGAATGAATGAGTAATGTTTCAAGGAATGTAAGAGTATTATACATCATTGTTTCCTTGTGCCAGGTAATGCACTAGCTTACTAAACACTCATAACTGTATGTGATGGCTTTTTTAAACAGTTGAGGATAGAAAGGCTTAAAGAAATGAAACAAATTACGAGGTGAGTCGCTGGTTAGTTAACGAGAGACTAAGGTTATTACCCGTGAGCACAGTCATATGGTCTGTAATCATTTAAGTCATTTTGTCCCACGAACCGGAGCAACTCTGACTGAATAGCAATGCAGTGTTTGTCGGATTGCTTTACAAAGGGGGCAGAGTTTATAGACTTCATAGCACAACCAAGAAGGGAGTTTTTACTTAACATTGAACAATTCAGTGGAATTTAATAATATGAAAGTCATTCTTTTGCTCAATCATTTTGCCATTCCATAAGTCTCTTACGTAGCTATTCTGTGCTCTAGATAATTATTTGCACGCTAGTCACTAAAGCCTGTCCATAAAAACAGGGAAGACAGTAAGATAAGAAGATATAATCAGTTGTTTGACTACTCATTTACTCAGGTGAAAAGTTTGCCAAATAAGCTGCTTTTGCAATAACAGACGTAGCCCAAGACTATTTAATGATTTTTAAGAAAAATACAATCGTCTGAAATGCTAGTGATTTCTAGACACTACTGACCATGTAGATTTGAACCAATGCCTGCTTTTTCTGAATTGATTGATTTTCTTTCTCACAGGCAACATTTTTATTTTCTAACCTGCAGCTTTTCTGTGCCTGACTGGAATATTTTTGCATTTGATTAATGTTTTCATTTGACTTTCAATGAGGTCTCAAAACAGTTTGGCTTGTCACAGTCAAATTATTTAAATATTCTCTGAAAAGAATATGTGGGAACTAAAATCAGATTCATGTGAACCTGAAAAACCAGTGGCGACATTTCATGAACTTGTTATATTTTTATGTCTGAATTAATCATTTCACAATTTTGTTTTATGATAATGCTCAGCTTCTTAAATACAGTGATTATTTGATGTCTTAATGGAAAAGTTTTAATTTTGAGCTGACCTAGAAGTTATTCTCTGGCAAGAATTTGTGTTCCTTTTTTTGTTGAATATTACTTGTGGTTTTAACAGCAAATATATTATGCCTTCTACTTAATTAAAAATATTTTTCCTTTGATTTCTTAAACACAAATATCTAAGTCATCCTTTTCACTTCTCAGTTATTCTTCACTCCTAATGGATCAAATACGGTTTTAAATATAGTGAGCTTTCTGTCTACATTCATTTTATGCAAGGGAAATCACACAAAACTGTATATACCGTAAGATTTCATTTATATATGATTTTAGAAAATGCAAACTAATGTCTACTGTCAAAAAGCAGATCAGCAGTTTCTTAGGGCTGCACTAAGACAGGGGTGAACTGCAGGGGGAGCGAGGAATTTGGTTGGGGTAAGAGAAACGTTTTGTTTCTTGATTGTCAGTGGCTTCACGTAGGTCTGTTAAAACTTGAGTTGTATGCAGTCTTTAAATAGAGGGATCCTTTCTTCTAATGGGTACACAAGTAAATTAATATAAATAGTAGATATAATGAGTGAAATCCTTTTAAAGAGATATGCAAAGAAATACAAATTGGTACCATTCAAATCATGAACAAAAGATATTTTGTCCTTTTAAAATCTTAAAAAGGAGAAATAATCATGTGCCAAATAACCTCACTGAGCATTTCAAAACAAATTCTAGCTAAAGGAGAAGAACCAACGTAACTGAATTGGAGGGAAAAAAGGCTTGTGCAGATGCCATCACTGAGTACAAGCTGCACTGCACTAAGGTTGAGTTAGCTGTCTGCAGATATTAACGTTCAGTCGAAGGACTGCAGACATTGACAGGAAGGGAGATGAGAGAGTCTCTGAAAATATGCTCTTACCCTCTCTTCACTCTTGCTGGTTCCGGTCTGATGCAAAAGATAGTCAGTACCAGAATTTCATCCTCAGCCAAATGTGAAAATGCATACATTGAATGGCAAAGAAAAGGCCCAGAGTGTTTATATATTATAAAAAAAAAAAAAAAACTGGTGGGCTGAAGATCTCAACATTTGCAAAGTGGCAGATACAACCTATGAAAAAGAAAAGAAAAAAACTTCCCTCATGCCCCAAGTTAACTGAAAGCAATGTGCTCCTCACTACGCAGCGTGAAACGGTGGATCGCGGGAATGCAGACAGAATGGCTTCTTCCATTTTCCATAAGTCACTTGTGAGAGAAGACATCTCTGGGATCTAATAAAAATTGATGCTGTGGCTCATAAAATGATATATATCATAACTTAATTTACCATCAAGACCACGGAACTGAGATTATACACAATAATACTCACATACAAGAAATATAAAATCAGACTTCCTCTCAACAAATGAAACAGTATATGACACATAACTGGTCTGTGAAAATGTTCTCATTTGCACTCTAATCTAAGGTAAATTTAGCCCAAACTCAGAAAATTAGATTGGATAATTGAAAATTAGTTGGGGAAAGGAAATGATCAATGTGAATGCTCCAGCTTCAACAATAAACGCAATGAAGGTATTTGTGATAAACTGTATCTTGATGAATACAAATGACTCGGGGGAAAAGTATAGCTCAGATGGTCTCATTTGAGCAGTGCTTTATTTATTTTGCTAAACTTAGCTGGGTACTAAATATCACACATTTAGGGCAAGGCAGGTTTAGACATTTCAGAGAGTCATTTTATTTGTAAATGTTAAAATTTCTACAGATAAGCTACACAGTATGTATCATCTATATTTATTCTTCTAATTATGTGAATACATTTAACAGTGTTTGCTACAAAAACAATCAATAAAAGAAGCTGGAATTACCTAGCTTCAAAATCTTACCTTCTTTGTTCAAATGTCTCAATGATAAGACACTACAAATACCTTATTATAAGTATTTTTTTCTCTTTTACTTTATTATTTAGACTGTTTTAAGGAAAGTTATGATGAAAAATAAGGATAATACACTCCAGATGAAAGAAACAAAAAAGCATAAATAAATTAAGTAAATTAAACATTTTTATTTTGAACATTTGATCAATAAAATGCTGTCAAAATCGTAGATTGGTCAAATGCTTGTATAGCCAGCACACCTGCACAACTTCATACTCAGGAACTTTATGCTCTGGAGGCCAAGGCCCGTTAGTTTCAAAGAGATTTGTTTCAAAAGGAGAACCTTTGAGACCTTTCACATTGAAGCTCTTCTCCCAAAAGTTGGGCTAGGCTTGCCCTCAGGAGCTTTCAGTAATCATTCCTTACAGAGGAAGTTACTATAGGTTTTGGCCAACAACGCAGAGGTGACAGTTTTAGGAACAGTGGTGGTTCGGAAGAGAACCTGGGTCCCAGGTACGGCGGAAAGACTGGGCGCTTTGCAGTCAGAGATATCCAGACTTAACCCAAGCTCTGCCGCTTCCTAATGCTGTAATGGTTGACAAGTTGTCTCTAAACATCAGTTTCTTCATTCATAAAATAGGGAAGGTATCTACCTCATAGCAGTGTCTGCACATTGTAGACGTTCAGTAAGTGTTACTACTTAGCACCTTCATCTAAAATGGTTGCAGAGGCAACTTACTTGCCTTACGTTTATCGAAGTTCCAACTCTCATGTCTCTGCTACAAATAAGAGTTACAAAGAATATCTCTAAAGAAAAATACTTAATAATTATTTCTCTGTCTCCCCCTCTGGACACTTAACAAAAGAAAGATAAAAGAAAAGGAGAAGAAAGAGGAGGAGGGGGGCAGGACGGGGAGGAGGAAGAGGAGGAGGAGGAGAAAACACTCAGGGGTAGTGGCAGTACCAAGAATGGAATAGCTCAAAGGTCATTGTTCAGAACACACCTTCTAACAGTCAAACCATAAATAATTAGTCTCCATCTCTCCTCCTCTTCAATGTTGGACCTTACCTTAGCTCAGCCATCTGAGTTCCTGTTAGGTAAAATGAAAACATTGGCTCACCATAAGAAATTCATAAATAGATAATTGAGAATTGACTCTATCCTATTTTGTTAATAATATTTTAATAAATCATAGCTTAGCTATTCCGACTTACCTAGAAAAAAAAGAACAAGGAAAATGTTTCTAATATTTAGATGTTTTCAGGGTATTTTATAAATTCACTTTGACTCTTGGAGAATCTACCTGCAAATTGTAAAGATAGAATCCTATTCTAAACTTCTGCACTGCCCTGAGTAGCAAATCAGGGATGCCTCACCACCCGCAGCCTTTCCAATAGGACAACAGCTGCAGAGGCCAGGACATTGCAGGAGCTGCCATTCCCGGTCGGGATTCTTGCTCCCTGCCTCTGACACTTGCACGCTGCCTGTGGTAGGCAGCTAGAGCATAACTTTGATCACCCTCAAAGCACTCATGCCACTGTGAGTGCACTGTTGGACGCATTCACCGCTACCTCATTGTTAGCTAACAGGCAGAGGGATGGGCCATGCATTCAAGGACATCATAAGATAAATTTCAAAAAAAAAAAAAAAAACCCAACTCTGGAAATGTTATGAAGAGTATCTTAGTACAGGAGCACTTGACATAAGGTAGGAGAAAGTTTAATTAGTCCAGAGGAAATAAAGATCTGAATGAAGATAGTAGCAATGGGAAAGCAAACAAATGTAAGGATTATAGATCTATGGTTGGGGTGAAATTTTGTGGATATGGTAATTAATTTCAAGTGAGGGTGATGAGGAGAAAGGATTGAAAGATAAAATTTCTGCTGGGTAGATGGTGATCACAAATTAAGTTGCAAGGATATTGAATCTGATTTCAACCATGTAAGTTTGAAATACCATTAAAATAATCATCTCTACTGTATAGAAAATTGTGAGAAATATGTTAAAAGGCATTTGGGAGTTGCCTGGATTTTACTTTCCTTTTGACAGCTATTCTGATCTACCTGTCCTCTTAGATAAGGTTGGGTGTTTCCATTCTGTGCTCCAAGGATACTTGATTTCTTTCTTATCTTAGACCTTAGTCCCCTTTACTGGAATTGCCTTTTTCATCCTATCACCACAGTTGGACTGTAGGCCTGGTGACAGCAGGGACCATCACCACTTTTCTCATCTTGAGTAGTTAGTAGTGTCTTGGAATCTTTGGAAGTTGCAAAGGGCTAATGGTACATTTCAAAGGGGTTGTAGCTGTGGCTATGGGTTTAATTTATTTTATGTATGGGAGCCAAATATAAATAGCAGTGGAGGTAGGAGCTGATGCAAGATGAGAGGCTACTGGAGAAGGGAGAAAGGAAAAGTCACAGGGATAAAGGAAGGGGAGGAATTGTAGAAAACAGATGTCAGAAGGTACAGGTACCCCCAAAATCCAGGTTGTCTAGGGAGAGAACAATGATCCTGCAGACCTCCGAAAGGTGGTGGACAGAGGAGAGCATTGGCAGAGCAGAAATAAAGGATGCCCATTATTATTTCCAAACGCAGTTTAAGAAGAACACATTTAAAGAGAACATTTCAAAGAAGTCACTGTAACAATCTCTACAATCACTGGATTCTCCAATTCGATGTTTTCTTAAAAGAATTCTAGACAAGTATGATAAGCCATTGAGGGGGGGGAACTCTCTCATAAAAGAAGTTTGGGTAAAGTTGAGAATTAACTCTCACTTTTAGTGATGCTGAAAATACGTTAGAAATTCTGTAGTAATTGTTCCGTTTCAACAAAACATTTCATCAACTTCCTTGACAACTTACAACTGCTTATTAACATTACAAAGAAAATAATATTTCTCGGAACGTATTTTGAGATACACTGCTTTGATTGTGTGACTGCCAACAGGTTTATATTCTCTAATTTCAAAAATATCTTAGTGGGTAATGTTAGTGTTTCAGTGAGAAATCTGCCTGGCTCAGATGACTGTGAATGTGATATACTCTTTGAGTTCCATTGAAGTGCATCTTGTACTTCAATTGCTCCTTGACATTCTTCTATTCAACCAACGTGTACCGTGTACCTACCCTATTCAAGGCACTGTGCTCAATGCCGAGGACCCAGGATTAAACAAGATGGCAAATCCTGCCTTCATGAAATGTGCAGATCAAAGATGGGGGGTGGGTGGTTGTGAGAAGAAACACACACAAAAAAAAATAAATAAATAAGCAAGATCATTTCAGACCATAGTAAGTGCTGTGAAAGGCATAGATGTGACAGAAAGTTTTTGGGGATGGAGGATTGGTTTTAGTTGTTGCTCATGGAAGACCTCTGTGAGAAGAGCTGAGATCTGAGTAATGCGAAGGAGCCAGTGTGGGGAAGGTATGAGTGGGGTATGATTCCAGAGAAGCAGCAGGTGGGCAGTGCAGGAGGCGGTGCTATCAAAGGAGGCTGAAAGGCCTGCCAAAAAGAAGAAGGAAAGCTACGAGAATCCTTGTATAGTGTCAGGGAGCCAAGAAAAGGGCTCGTTTCAATTCGTGAGGAATCATTAGCTGTGTTAAATGCACTGAGAATTTAGGTAAGATGAGGACAAAATAATCGCCCCTGGATTTGGCAGGATGGACTCACTAGACACCATGACTAGAACAGTTTTTTTTTCAAGTATATTTTATTGATTATGCTATTACAGTTGTCCCATTTTTTCTCCCCTTTATCCCCCATCTGCCCAGCAACCACCACCCACCAGTATCCCCCTCTTAGTTCATGTCCATGGGTTATACATACAAGTTCTTTGGCTTCTCTATTTCCTATACTAGTCTTAATGTCCCCCCATCCCTGTCTATTTTATACCTACCATTTATGCTTCTTATTCCCTCTACCTTTTCCACCCCTCCATTCTCCCCCTCCTCCTCCCCACTGATAACCCCCCATGTGATCTCCATTTCTGTGGTTCTGTTCCTGTTCTAGTTGCTTAGTTTTTTGTTTTTTGTTTTTCTTTTTTTTAGGTTCAGTTGTTGATCGTTGTTAAGTTTGCCATTATATTACTGTTCACAGTTTTTGATCTTCTTCTATTTCTTAGCTAAGTCCCTTTAACATTTCATAATAAGGGCTTTGTGGTGATGAACTCCTTTACCTTATCTGGGAAGCATTTTATCTGCCCTTCTATTTTGTTTTAATTGAGTAGTGTGGACCTATAATGATAAATGTTTCCACTTGTTTTACACTTAGTAATGATAACCATTATGAATTCTATGCAATTTTTATTTCATTTTACTTTTAAGGCATCTGTCACAGAGAGACATCAAATGACCTGTCTCATAGTTACCAAGTGCCAGTGCTGGGATTTGAACCTAGGGAAGTTGACTTCTGCATCTGAGTCTTTCCTACTTCACTGCACTACTTCTCTAAAACTTGATTAAAGTGGTGTATGGCTGATAATGGAAGGCAGGACTACGGAGATAACAAACACATTTTGCAAGAAGTTTTGAAGTGGGAAACTGAGAAATTGGTTTATAAATGGAGGGGTGTGGGTGCCAGGGAGGATTTTTAAAGATGGGAGCTACCAGAGCGTGGATGTATGCTGATGGGATAATGGTAAGAGGAAATTTGACGTTGTAGGAGAGAAGCCTTTAACTGTGTAAACTAAGTCCTGAACTTACCAGGGAGCCAGAGAGAAGTAGGAACTCAATATGAGTCTGCTGAATTACAGTAAATTCCTTCACCCTGGCAAGTAAACGAACTGGGATTTAACCCCAATCTTGAGTCCGGGTCCAGTTCTCAGACCACTAGCCCGTGCTGTCTCATAGCCCTTCGTCCAGTCTACTTTTCATCTAAAAGTCATTTTCTTCTGGTCCTGTCAGAAACCCCCCTGTTTTAGATTCAGAAGCCTTGATTCAATTTCTTGCCGGAATGCATTCTCTACAAATAGGGATAATCCTCCATTTCATGTTCACTCACTCGGTTGACTTCCTGTATTCCACACTCTCCCCACAACAGGCTCTGCAGTTTTTATTTTTTGAAACATTTAAGTAAATGCGAGTTGGCATTGTGACCAAGTACCTCCTGAAATGAAGAATTTCCCTCTTTTATCATTCTTGAAACAACTGGATGAATTGCAAAGGAGCTACATTAATGAGATGTTTAACTTAAGGTTTTAATTTTGCAAATGTTGGGAAGCATAATTAAGGTTCAGGCAAGTGTCTCCAGGAATACAAAATAAACTACATTTTGCATCTAGAATTTGAGGAACACTTTCTGCTTAAACACAAACCTCTTATACCTGTTTTCCTGTTTCACAAGCACCCTGGGCAATGGGAGGAGCCAAAACACGCAGTCCTCACAGGTGTGGACCATCCTTGATCAGCAGGGCTGTTACTGTGAGGATCTGCAGAAAACAGCATGCTGGCCAGGGTGGGCTGGAGTGGAAAGGGAGGGGGCACCATTGGTTTTGTTTCTTCTGTTCTCAGAATTGTAGGGCAATTTTCTTCAATTATGTTCTAGAATCTAAACTTTTGGTGTCTCTGGGTCACACCGGAAGAAGAGTTGTCTTGGGCCACACAGTAAATACACTGCAATACGTAATCATAAAAAAATCTCATAGTGTTTTAAGTAAATTTATGATTTTGTGTTGGGTCACGTTCACAGCCATTCTAGGCCACATGTGGCCTGCGGGCCACAGGTTGGACACCCCTCTATCTAGATATTTCAGATAATTAAAATAGTGAATAACTAAGTAGAAGGGGATACAGATAGGACGATAAAGGCTTCTGTGGGGGGGCGGAGGTGAGCACAAAACGACTTGAAAGCTTAAGAAAAAAATCATGTATGAGCATTTTTCTGGATCAGCGTACCACATATTTATTTTAAAAGTTCTTACAAAAATGTGTTGCATCTGTCAAGATGGAAGAGAAAAAAAAGTGAGCTTACTTGAGATGGTGAAGAAAGAGCTACTGGGGTTCAAGCATCTGGAGTGGCTGTTTCAGCTGCAATGGAGTTTTTTGGAAGACACCCATTTCATGATGGGTGATTTAGGAGCGCACCTGCCCACATTGTGCTGAGTGTTCAGCAGTTTTTGACCCAAAACAGCATGACCCCCCTGCCCCACCCTCCCTATTCTTCACCTGATCTTGCCCAGAGCAAATTCATTGTTTGTTTCCCGAGATGAAATAAGTCCTCAAAGGAAAATGTTTTGCCAATGTGGAAGAGGTGAAACAAAAAAATGGCAGAAGCACTAAAAGGCATCAAAATTGATGAGTTTAGAAAACTGTTTTGAGCAGTGGAAAAAAGCCTCGATACATAGGTGTATTGCATCAAATGGAGAGTGCTTTGAAGGTGACTGAAGTTTAAACATGTAATAACAAGCACACAATGTTTTATAAATAAGTTCCATTTTAGGGGTCCCCCCTCGTATGTATCTACTGAACATGGATTAGAGATTCAGGGTGCACCGGATGTTTCCAATCAGTGGTATCGAAGTTTCTGAGGATGACAATTTCTTTTAGTATTAAAAGTGAAGCAGCCCTCAGGGGAAGCCATGGTACCTATAGAGCCCATCAAAGGAGAGGGTGCATCATCAAGGTGACATAAAGTCAATAACATTTATAAACAGTTTTCTGTATTTTATTTCTTATAATAGTATTCCGTATATTTGAACAATACCAGCATATACACACACATGTTTGGTACATTTGTGTTTCATCGAACAAAGCTTGGTGCAAATTTGGGTTAATAGACCATATTAGATGGGCCTTTTAACTTGCACACTGGCTCAAACAAAACAAAAATAATTTTTACTTGCACAACATGGTTAGACCTAGGATTTCAAATGATATCATCAGAACTTGTTCTTTCTCCCTACATTAGCTTTTGTTCTTACAGTTTTATTGTTGGCTTTATTCTTAAGCTCCCCTGGTGTCTGCTGGGGAGATGCAATGTAAAGCGGTCCTCTAGTTCCACATCACCAACATATGTCCTGAAACTGTGTATCATTGGCTCTGATGGCCTCACTTTGGCCTCATACTTATTCCTGAACCAATCATTGCAGATAGAAAAATGTAATGTTCTGATTGGCCAGATCATTCATCAACTGCTCCTAGAATCCTAGATCAACATAATCCTCATGACCTAAAAGTGAAGAGACTCCTCAAGGAAAATTAAGACATGTAAGTATATGCTGAATAAGCAAAAATGGCAATTTGCCAGCTGTGTAATCTCCATGAATGGTTCATTGCCATCCAACTGGCCATGGCCCCTGAGGTGGGCATCACCCTACAAGGAAAGATCCATATCCTTGCTTTGTTATTGTATGCAATTGGCTTGTGCATTTATTCAGCAAGAATTTAAAGTCTGCTATGCATTTTGTTTTGTACTAGGGGATTCAGATGTGTCTCTTAAACCTAGTGGAAAGACAAAATTCTTGAGTAATAAACCAAATATTATTAAAGTACGGAAGAAAACGTCACCAACTCTGTACAAAGACCCTGCACAGGCGCACAGGCACAGTGATACTTGAGCTGGGACATGAAGGAATAGAACTTTCAGCCAGAACAAAAGTAATAAAATGAGACATCAATTACTAAAATAAGTCAGGGTAATTTGGTGCTTAATTGGGATGTCGAAGCAATTGCTGCTATATGAGTTGAGAGAGTCAGGTACATGATGAGGTCAGGAGGGAGAACTTTGCATGCTCACACATACCTCAGACACAGAGACCAATGGGGTGAGGAGAGTTGGGAGCAGTTTAAATCATTACCGGGATTTAGAAAGAAGGCCTATACATCTCAGACCATTGCTTGATAGTGCAGCTTTTCTCAAGAACTATTTAGTGAGAAAAGCCAATGAAAAAATTTTAGGGGGAGAGGGAAAAGGTTCACCAATGGCTTTGGTGAAAGAGAGGAATGGGAAGAAATTCATGTTATTGCAATGATGTCTTTGGGAGCAGAGAGCCAAACCATTTCAATCTTTTGGCTTATAACAAAAGAAGAAGACATCAGAAAAGTTTTCTGTGATTTTGCAATCTAAAAGAAAACTGACCTTGGTAGCACTTAGACACAGAATGTCAAGAATATCGAAAAATGTTAAAGTCTTAAATTCAAGAATCACTTTCTTTTCAAAGTTGATGATGAGCCTCATACTAAAAGAAATTTTTAAAGTAGCTATTCTGTACTGGCAAAGGGACTGAGCGAGCATAACCTCTGTGGGGTTTTTTCTTCTGTATAGACACGGCTTTGATTGAGACATAGAGATATTTCTTTCTATAACTCATTCAAATCCATATGTGTACATACATATGACGCATTCAATGCCGTATTTAGTTGATTTTCCAGGTCATAGCAATTCTGTTACTTTGTACATTTCTTTGTGATGAGCTAAAGAAAAGATTTTTAATGCATTCACAGCAGGAAGAAAGATTTTAAAATCTTTCTTCATTTATTGGTTTTTGTACTTAACTATATAATTCAGCCCTTTGTTATTCACAAGTGGTATTGAATTTTTAATAACACTATCATTGAAAAGGCATATACCTGTCTGCATTTTGTAACAAAAAGGAAAATATATAAATAGCTTGTCATTGTTTGGTAAATTCTACTCTTCAATTATGGGGAAGCTAAATAATCTATACTCCATGTGAACAAGTTAGAAAAGAGCATTTAATGAGCTATAGAGGGAAGTATTTTCAAAGTACTGCACTCATTTTCATAAATGTTGCTGGAGAGGCAATTGCTGAAATACAATTCTCCCATTAGGAGGTTAAGAGAGATAATAAGCTTAACACAGACGGAAGTAACAAAAGAAATAAGATGTCAAATATGATCAGATCTGTCTTTGCCATAAATTCAAACAATAAAATTACTATGTAATTATTGCAAAATTCTGCTTATTTTATTTTTCAATATTAAATTTCTCAAGCAAGGTTCTGCCAGTACATCTGGGCTTTGGATCACCCATGGCATTTGCATCTGGAGGGGAATTTGTTATTTTCACATTAAAGAATGCAATTTCAGATCTGTGCTTTTTACTGCCATCCTAAATGATACTCATAGAAATGATATAATGTTTAGATTGGCATATATTGAACATTGAATGATAAACTCAATGTGGAATAATCTATTTTCATCCTTCATATTTTTAATTTCTTTATTTTTTAATAGATAACTTTTGTTTCATCATAAAGAGTTATTCAAATGTAGATAAATGAAAATAGCATTGGGTCAAAAAACCTGACTTTTAAATTAACTCTGGACAGTAATTGTGGGATTCTTGGAAGTGGAAGAATGGGGCAGTATTAAGATGGTATTTCAGTCATCAACCCTAAAGCCTGTTTTAATAGTGACTGGTGGTTATTCTGCTCTTCCTTTGGAAGTCCTCGAGGAAAATTATGTGCAGAGAACAAACAAAGCAAGGAATAGAAAGGAATTATTAGCTCAGCATTTGGCCCTCAGTTCTACAGAAAAACTTACTTCTGGTCTGGACCATATGGAAAACTCATTTTCCCCCTAGTCTGGAGATGCAATGGAGTGTTGAACCATGGCAGGTCAGATCCAAACTTCAACCTCTAATCAATACACCTTCCCTTCTCCTGACATGGAGTAGTTTTGCCTGTTTTTTAGCTTTATGTATGTAAACTCATAGACAGTTTTTATATCTGGTTTCTTTTGTTCAACATTATTCTTGTGGATTCATCTATTTCAAATACTCTATAGTATTATATTCCACAAATATATTTTTCTCTTCAAGTGTTGATGGATATTTGGGCTATTTCCATAGGAAGAATAGGTTGTTCTGTACATTCTTTACCCATCTTTTGGTGGTCGTATGCATGCACTCCTATTGGTTATTTATTTAGGAAAGGAACAGGAAGATTCCCAAAGGGAGAAATTGACTACCCAGTTTGGGGTTTACATCTCTGAGTTTCCTTTTCCCAATTTTAGCTCCTTAATCCTGCATTTCTGACCTGTCTTGTGCCTTTAAATTTCTTGAAAATATTTTGTATAGCCCCTCTCAGAATAATATTTGATCTGCTATTACCCAAAGTGGAACTCTCAAGGCACAACCTCTTTTAACTGATTTTAACTTGTCAATGTTAAGTTTCAGGTTCAATTCCATATAGCAAATAGGATTATGTTTTGTTCTGAATTTTCTTGGTTCTGAAGTAACATTGGTTTCTTTCATTTTCTGTATCACTGTCAAACTTTGGATATCTCATTGCTAATGTAATTGGGCATTGCTGAACATATAGTAGGATTAAATAGATATTTAATCAATAGATTCAAAATAATAGCAAGTTATCAGAGAGGAAAAAGAACATTTTACTGGCTATAACTAGCAAAGCAACTACATGAAAAGTAAAAATAAGTCAGTGGCATTGTTTATATAATGCCAAATATTTAGATTGGGAAAAATTCCTAAATAATCTACTGGATTTTAATTCTTATGTGAATCTTTGGCATCATGTATACAACCACATGAAAACTGTGCTGCTTGTTAAGAATTCTCGTACACAGGTGATGAGGAACATAGCTGAAAGATTTGGCTGAAGTTCATGCTATTCACACTATCATGGCAAATGAAGCATAAACTGAGTGTTTATTTTTAAAGTTCTATTTCTTGGTTGTCATTTTGTCTATATTTTTGTTCTCATTTTTGTCATAGGAATGAGGAACCAAAACTTCTTTAGTCTTATTTATGGGTTCTCTACTTAGAAACAGGTATTAGTTAAGACCCTGATCACTACCTCAGTAACCTGCTATTTGAGCTAGATTGGCTACATCCTACCTATGCTTAATTCTCAGTTCTGGCTCTAGGTCTGGATATTTGGATAAGGATTCTATTAAGATAAACATCTCACCTAGGAACAAGAGGTAATATCTGAATCACTTGAAAAGACTTTATTAAATATGAATTCTTACCCCTACTTCTCTTTTCATCCCCAAGAATGTATCCAAATGCACACTTTTCATTACCCTTTAGTCTACTGAGACCTACCATCTTAGAAAATATTGCCTCAATATTGCAGTCTTATTTGCTTTTGTTTTTCTATAACTAGTGCTCTATCTCTCCATGCCTGTTCAATTCCACCAGGATTGATAGCTTAACTTTTCATATCCAGTGTCTATCAACTTTGCTCCTTCTTCCCTGCTACTCAGTCCCATAGATATTTGGCACAGCTTGCTGAACTCTGAGTCCCCATCTAATTCTCTTGAGAGAATCACTGCCAGTGATTCTCAGACTACCATCTGGAGAGCATATTAAAGCACTTATTTCTGGACTTCATTCCCAGAGTTTACAGTAGTTTTGGAGTAGAGCTAAAATTTTGCATCTCTAGCAAGTTCCCAGATGAGACCGATCCTGATGGTTTGGAAACCACAGTTTGAGAACCACTAGCCTATGCTGATTCCCCCACAGTTTGAACCCATTTTTTCCTAAGGTTGGTTCCCTATGGTTCATCCCTCATGAATCTTCCGTACTTTTGTTCTAATTCTTACCTGTATTTATAGAGTATTAATTCCCTGCTAACTAACTGTGTGGTCTGACTCTGGTTTTCCAAGACCTTGAAGAGTAACCAGTGCTATGATAACTGATTTGCTTTATTAAGTAAATGACTGATTGGTTCACTTATTAATTTCATCATTCTTCACATATTATTTAAAGTCCATTGACTAACTTCTGGTCAACATGGAGGTATAGGTAAATACACTGTGACTCCTCACACAACCAAAAGAACAGCAATAAATATAAAAACAAAAAACAACCAGAACTTCCAGCAATTTGAACTGGATATCAACAACCAAGGAGCTAAAGAAGAAATATTCATCCAGACCAGCAGGAGGGGTGGAGACAGGCAGCTGGGGTGGAGAGGATGCACAGCAAGGCGATGGACCAGGCAGTCCCACATTCACATGTGGATAAACTAGGAGTAACAAATGGGGAGTGATACAGACCACACAACCCAGGGTTCCAGCATGGGAAACTAAAGCCTCAAAACCTCTGGCTGTAAAAAACTGTGGGGATTGTGTTGGTAGGAAAAACTCCCAGCCTCACAGGAGAGTTTGTTGGAGAGACCCACAAGATCCAAGAACATACACAAACCTACCCAGACAGGAATCAGCACCAGAAGGCCCTAATTTGCTTGTGGGTAGCAGGGGAAGTGACTGAAAGTGGGGTGAGAGCTGAGCAAGCAGCATTGTTTCTTCTCTGACCCCTTCCCCACATACAGCAGCCACAACTCAATGAAGTAGGTTGCCCTGCCCTGGTGAATACCTAAGGCTCTGCTCCTTGCAACTTAACAGGTGAGCCAAGACAAAGAAATATGGCCTAAATGAAAGAACAGGTCAAAACTCCAAAAAAAAAAAAAAATAACTAAGTGACAAGGAGATAGCCAACCTATCAGATACAGAGTTCAAAACACTGGTAATTGGGATGCTCACAGAAATGATTGAGTATAGATGCAAAATGGAGGAAGAAGTGGATGCTATGCAAAGTGAGATGAAGAAAAATGTACAGGGAACCAACAGTGAAGGGAAGAAAACCAGGACTCAAATCAACGATTTGAACCAGAAGGAAGAAATAAACATTCAACTAGAACAAACAAAGAAACAAGAGTTTAAAAAACTGAGGAGAGGCTTAGGAACCTCTGGGACAGCTTTAAATGTTCTAACATCCAAATCATAGGGATGCCAGAAGGAGAAGAACAAAAGCAAGAAGTTGAAAACTTATCTGAACAAATAATAAAGGAAAACTTCCCCAACCTGGTGAAGGAAATAGACTTAACAGCAAGTCCAGTAAGCTCAGAGAATCCCAAAGAAATCAGACCTAAGGAGGAACACACCAAGACAAATCATAATTAAATTACACAAGATTAAAGATAAGAGAATCTTAAAAGCAACAAGAGAAAAGAAGACAGTTACCTACAAATAGAGCTCCCATAAGGCTATCAGCTGATTTCTCAAAAGAAACCTTACAGGCAAGAAGGGGCTGGAAAGAAGTATTCCAAGTCATGAAAGGCAAGGACCTACATCCAAAATTACTCTACCAGCAACGCTATCATTTAGAATGGAAGGGCAGATAAAGTGTTTCCCAGGCAAGGTTAAGTTAAAGGAGTTCACCATCACCAAGCCCTCGTTATATGAAATGTTAAAGGGACTTATCTAAGAAAAGGAAGATCAAAACTATGAATATTAAAATGACAACAAAGTCACAACAATCAACAACTGAACCTAAAAAACAAAAACAAACTAAGCAAACAACTAGAACAGAAATAGAATAACAGAAATGGAGAGCATATAGAGAGTTACCAGTGGGGACAGGAGGGTGGGATGATGAAGGAAAAGGTACAGGGATTAAGAAGCATAATTGGTAGGTGCAAAATAGAAAGGAGGATGTTAAGGACAGTATGGGAAATGGAGAAGCCAAAGAACTAATATGAATGACCCAGGGGCATGAACTAAGAGGGTAGAATGCTTGTGGGAGGCAGGTGTAAGCCGGAGAGGGATAAAGGGGAGAGAAAAAATGGGACAACTGTAATAGCATAATCAATAAAATATACTTTGAAAAAGCCCATTGACTATACAAAATGAGAAAAACACATTATTATTAATAAGTTTATACTTTAAGAAGGAGAGATCATTGAGCCAGCTGATACTGTCAATATGATACAATTGTTTATGATAATGGCAAGCATTGGATTCTACAAAAAGACAGAGCTGAAAGATCTAACCCTGACTACATGGGAGCAGAGACGGGTTTTAGAAAGAAGGGTAGCTAAATTAAGCTCTGGTGTACCATTTGGAATTATCCCATTGATGAATAAAACAAGGCATCCAGAGAGGGCAAAACATATATAAATAGCTGTGAAGAACTTAATCTCAGTGTGCTTGATCAAAGGATCATAGTGATGAGTCTAAAAAGAACATAAGGCTGAAGAACTAAGCAAGGGCAAAAGTATACCGGGTTCTTAAGGCCAAACAAATGAGTATGGGGCTATGCAGACATTGAAGGATATGAAGCAGGCAAATGGGCTGATCCTCTTTACATTTTTAAAATTAGAAAATGGTGATACTACTCAAAGGGAAATATGCAATGATCTAAGTGTATGACAATGAGAAAATAAGTTAAAGTAGTGAAAACTGCTTCGCAGAAAACTAAAGATATTGTTAAAACCTATTTATGAAATAGCGCTTATACAACTTTAAAATATAGAAAAATGCCAAGGAATATTCCACTACCTAATGGCAGGACCAATCAGCACACCAGAATGAAAAACTGTAGAAGCTAGTTAGACAAAAGAGTGAGGGTTAAATAAGAAATTTTCTAGAGATAGAAAGAAACATTTCTTAAGAACTACTGGCTTCCCTGTAAATATCTTTGAGTAACATTAGAATCAGCCAGCCGAGGTAGTATCATTTCCTAATGATTTTCAGAAAGTCAGCTGAGTGCTAATCTGACATCTTTACATCTGAACATTGACCTTTCAGTTTTATGTACATCTTCACATTTAGTTATATCTGTGTATTAGCTTCTGCTAATTAGTTACTGCTGTAACAAATTACCATAAATTTAGCCACTAAAAACAATATAAACTTATTATCTCACAGTTCTATAGGTAAAATTCTTGGTTGCACTTGGCTGTTTGTCTGCAAAGAAACCAAAAAATCAAGGTGTATGTCAGCCAGGCCTTCTTGGGAGGCTCTGGGAAAAACCCACTTCCAAGGTCATTCAGGTTTCAGGCAGATCCAGTTCCTTGTGGTTGTAGGACTGAAGTTCATGTTTTCTTTCAGGCTATTCATTGGAAGCTTCCCTTAGTCCCTAGAGACTGACCTTTCTCTGGTCTTTACATGTTGGTCACTACATCTCAGAGACAGAAAGGCATGTTGAATCCTTATTAAGCTTGGGGTCTCTGTCTGACCTCTGCCACATCTCTTGTGCCACAAGGCTGAGAAAGTTCTGTGCTTTTAAGGGCTCAGGGGATTAAATTGAGACCTCTCAGATAGTCCAGGATAATCTCCCTATTTTAGTATCTGGAGCTTTAATTATAACAGCAAAATTATTTTTGTCACATATGTTAACATTCACAGTTTGGGGATTAGAGTGTGCACTCTTTGGGTGGCGATGCTCCCTACCACAGTTCATATTAAGGCCTTCCTTTTACTAAAATAAACAGAAATCATAGCCCAGTATGAAAGGCCTATGTCATTTACCATTGTCACTGAATTATTTTTCTGCTTTTCCCTTAGTTAACACAAAGAACCTCCCTAAATAATCCACATCAGGCTAACTCCTTAAAGATTTGTTCTTCTTTCTTTCTACTCTTTCATCACTCTATTGGTCAAAATTAGGGTCTTTAGTACCAGTGAAAATGCATTTGTGTCAAAGCTGTCCATCATCAATCAGTTGTTGATTTGAGCTCTTTCAAAGCCAATGAACACAAAGGATTCACACGCATATTTAAAGGCGTGGTATCCAATGAAACAAGAAGTTAATGGGAAAATCAGTGAAGATTATTTTTCTCACATTTTTACCATCCCCTCCCCACTTAAAGTCAATATAGCATGAAAAATAATTCGGCTATTGATGATGTGGTTAACATACACAAGAAAGTCTACCTGGGACTTCTGAATATGCTATTAACTCAGAACTCCTCGGAAGATGTAACTGCATAATACTCTACTGCGGTTATTGGGCTGCTTTGCCTTCCAGCAGGGGTTTCCGCCATATCAGATACATGGAAACGTGATTCTGACCCCCCATGTGAAAAGGAAATGTGGTGGCAGGTGTCAATAAAAAACTAAATTAGCATTAAGTTTTACTAAACTTTTGTTCCAAGAACCATCTTTTAGGTCTTATGGTTAAAGATTCTCATTTTTTAATTTGGCACAATCGCAGGTTTTATTTTCTTTATCTAAAAATATGTACTGGAGTTAGAGTTTAGTCTTGGATGCGTATGTCTTCTCCCGATGTGCACACATTCTTCATTTTGAAATACTTGGTGTGTCATGCGTTATTTTATTTTAGTGTTATTGAAAAACATTGAAGAAGGAGCCACAGTTCTTAGTGGATTCAAAGAATTGAGCAAAATGGTTATTAGAATACTTTTCTTACCTTTGTTGGCCTTTCTCTGGTTCCTTTTATTTTAATTTCTAGAAAAGAAAAAAATATTATCTGTAAATGTAAACTCTGTGGTGTCTGAGACTTAGAAAAATATTTAAGATGCCAGAGAGCTCAAACATGTTATGCCCCAAATAAAAGAGAACAATGCTACAATCCAAGTAGAGAAGATGCCTTCTGATACCTGACAGCAATCTGGTCTGTAGCCTCCGTCCTCTTTCTGTTTTATGAATTATACGGGATAATCCCAGCCAGAGAGGTGGTTGGGGCTTCTTGCTTCTCTAGATTTGTCATAAGCTAATGAAGGAAGACACCACTTATGATGCCTAAATAAGAATAAAGGTAGAACTTTAGCATTATAACAGCCCCTACGTTTTTTTGCAGGCACTGTATGTATGTGCCCAGGATTATCACCATGTTTTTCTCAGTTCCATAGTGTCACTCATTCTCCTAGATCTCACTCATGAACGTGAATTACTTTACACTCTGCTTCACTCACTGCTTGTAGCAATAGTACCAACCTCATGGCCAACAATAGCCATCCTTCTCCAGGAAATCCCCAGAGTTTTAGAAAACCCTCCTCTAGCACTTGAAGAACAAGATGTTTTCTCTCAACCTCACCACATTTAAAATTGCTAGATGCCCTGGCTGGTGTGGCTCAGTAGATTGAGCACCAGCCTGTGAACTGGAAGGCCACAGGTTCGATTCCTGGTCAGGGCACATGCCTGAGTTGCAAGCCAACTCCCTAGTTTTGGAGGGGGGGTGGTAGTGAGAGGCAACCAATCAATCTTTCTCTCCCTCTCTTTCTCCTTCCGATCCCCTCTCTAAAAATAAATTCTTTTTTGTAATATATTTTTTATTGTTGTTCAGTTACAGTTGTTCAGCCTTTTTCCCTATTGCTCACCCCTACCCTGTCCCCTCTATTCCCACAGTCAATTCCCACCCCCCATTGTTCATGCCCATGAGTTCTCTATTCTTGTTCCTTGACTACTTTTCCCTGTTATCTCCCTCTCCCTTCCCCTCTGGTTCTTTATTTCCATGTCTCTGGTTCTATTTTGCTCATTTGTTTGTTTTATTGATTAGGTTCCACTTACAGGTGAGATCATATGGTATTTGTCTTTCACTGCCTGGCTTATTTCACTTAGCATAATGCTCTCTAGTTCCATCCATGCTGCTGGAAAAGGTAGGAGTTCATTCTTTCTGCTGCATAGAATTCCATTGTGTAAATGTACCACAGTTTTTTGATCCACTCAAAAAACTGGTGGATACTTAGGTTATTTCCAGCCTTGGCTATTATAAATAACATTGCCATACAAATAAATAAAATCTTTTAAAAATAAAATAAAATAAAATGGCTAGATATGAGAGATTCATATGTCAAAACCAGTCAACCATTTTTCTTACCACAAAATTCTACAGGTATGTCAGTGGGGCTTCTAATGCCAAGCGGATAAAAACTTTCAAGTACAAGGGGGGGGGACCCCCCAAAACAGAATTTACTTATAAAAAATTGTGTATTTACTTTTACATGTTTAAACTTCAGTGACCTTCAAAGTATTCTCCATTTCTTATCAAAACTTTTTTCCATGGCTCAAATTGATGAGATTTTAACTCATTGATTTTTTCTATCTTTTAGTGCTTTAGCTGTTTTCTTTCTTTCTTTCTTTCTTTCTTTCTTTCTTTCTTTCTTTCTTTCTTTCTTATTTCTTCCACAATGACAAAATGTTTCCCTTTGAGAACGTTTTTTTCATCTGGGAAAACAAACAAACAAACATAGTGACTCCGAGTGAGATGGGGTGAATAGGAAGGGTGGAGCATGGGGGTCATGCCATTTTGGGCCCAAACTAACAGCACTCTGCATAGTGCAGGCAGGTGTGTTCGTAAATCACCCATCATGAAATGGGCAAGTGTGTTGAGTTTTTTTTTAAAAAACTCACTGCTGAATGCGGCCTCTGGAACACCACCAGCTGGAGACTGATACAGATGGGTTCCTAGAACACTCACGTAGTAGAGGAAGTCTATACTACAAGGGCCTGTTCTCCAAAAGAAAATTTCACTTTTTGTGTCCCCCCCCATATAACTAGCTCTTTTTATGGACTACTGGCTCTAGAAAGGAGGTTATGATCACTGAAACTCATTTACCTCTGCTACTAAGTAGCTTATGGTCTAGATCAAGTATTCCATTTTATTCATTCTCACTTTCTTATCTAAAATCTGAAATTAATATTGTCATCTGCACAGTGTGCCTATGAAGAATGAGTGCGGATATGTTGGTAAATACATACCTTCTAGGTATGTAGCATATATGTAACACATACTAGTTTCCTTTTCTCAGTTCTCTCTTCCTTGCTTTCATGAAGTTTGCATTCCTATGTTCTGAGTCCTTCATTCTCTCTAGGCAATCTACATCTATGTGACGCATTTTATACGCCCACAAATCAAGTTCAGAAAAGATAGACACCCTAATTTTGTGTTCCCTATTAATCAAGTTAACTCAAGTTCGTCATAAGTCATGGGCCAAAAATGTTAAATCCTTCTTTATTTAGTGTGCCTTGATAGAAGTCCCTGCTTCAAATCCAAATGCAACATGGTGTTATATTTTTTAAGTTCTTCAGGATAAGGTTACATTTTGGCGTTCAACTTGACAGTTTCATAAACCAGGCCTGTATAATACATTTTGTGGTATGGTTCGTTTTGAAGAAAACCTACTTGAACCAATTATACATATCCCTTAATTAGGAAAATCTCTTTATTATATATAATACAGAAGACTTCAAGAAAGATGACACTCATATAATGCCTCCATGTCGCCAGAAGAACAAAGGGTCCTCTTAGTACCAGAATTAGCTACTATTCCATCAAATAAAATTACACTTGCATAGCACTTTGCAATTTATAAATACTTTTCCATCTCTTACTCCTCTGATCTTCTCAACATTCTGTAAGATAGTCAGGAAAGACACATTTATCACCAATTTACATAAGAAAACTGGGGCTAAGAGACTTTATGTTGCTTGCCCAAGGTCATGCAACTAGGAATTCCAGGAGCCGGTGTCCAAACCCAAGTCTGACTAAGGACTGAGCCCAAGCTCCTAACCATTGTGACAAAGAGCCATCCAAATCTCCTTGCTCAAAGTGCCATGCTCTTTGCTTTAGTCTATGTTGCCACTTTTTAATCATTATTTTTAAATGTGAGAAAGAGTTCTTCAGTGCTGTGGCTTTGCTTGAGGTCCCATGTGTACACTTTGAACTTGTATTCTGCAACAACTTTATTTCATACTTCAGATTGTATTCGTATATATCTCCAGTTTTAATGAAAAAATTTATGCAGAGATTTCCAAATAACCTTTTTTATTAATCTTAGATTATTATCTAAAATCACTTAGATAGCCTAGTGATTTTACTGTGAAAGCCAGTGAGTGAAGTTTTACCAGCCTTCTTTTTTCGTTATTGCTGTTGATCATATTTTTTTAAATTGCCGACACTGTTACAGTTGTCACCCATTTCTCCTTACTTTGGCCTCCTCCACCCAGCCCCCACCTCCCCTCTGGCCTTCACCACCTTGTTGTCTGTGTCCATGGGCTATGCATATACGTTCTTTGGCTAATCTCTTCCAGTTCCCCTCCACCCCTCTCCCCTCTGAGATCTGTCAGTCTGTTCCATATATCCATGCCTCTCATTTTCCTTTGTCAGTTTATTTTGTTCATTAGACTCCACATGTGGGTGAGATCATATGGTATTTTTCTTTCTCTGACTAAATTATTTTGCTTAGCATAATAACCTCCAGGTCCATCCATGCTGTCCCGAAGGATAAGAGTTTCTTCTTTTTTATAGCTGCGTAGTATTCCATTGTGTAAATGTACCACAGCTGTTTTGCCACTCATCCACTGATGGGCACTCGGGCTGTTTTCAGATCTTGGCTATTCTAAATAATGCTGCTATGAACATAAGGGTGCACATATTCTTTCTGATTGGTGTTTAGAGATTCTTAGGATGTATTCCCAGAAATGAGATCACTGAGTTAAATGACAGTTTCATTTTTAATTTTTTGAGGAAGCTCAACACTGTTTTCTATAGTGACTGTACCAGTCTGCATCCCCACCAACAGTGCACTAGGGTTCCCTTTTCTCCACAACCTCTCCAGCACTTCCTGTTTGTGATTGATTGATGGTAGCTATTCTGGCAGGTGTGAAGTGATACCAGCATTATGACTGATTTACTGATTACTTCTAGATACCCTAAGAAACAAGTTCTATGCAAATACTTCAACCCCTGACTTCTGCTAAAGATGCCTACGCAAAAATAATTGAGTAGGAGTGAAATGAAAGAGCAATTATGTTTTAAAATAATCCCTGATTGCTGAATACAGTAGATGATGAATTAGTTCTGATAAAATATATTAGAGGACCTAGGCTCCTAATCACATCAATAAAGGCAGTTTCTACTTTTTAATCGTGTATTCCCCCTTACAGAATTTTACATCAACATATAAAATTAAGGTAACTATTAGCTCCCAATTCCTTATTTTAAAAATATGAAATACAAAGTTTCCTAAAGAGGTTACATTAATTTCCCCCAAGTCATACTAGTTAATAGTAAATACAGGTCAGAATTCATGTTGCCTGACTCTGGCTGTTAAATCTAGTGCTCTTTCCACTTCTCCAGTCTCCTCCAGTGTATTCATCTCCGAAACCTCATGTGAAAAATGAATGTTGTGTCTCTTGAGAAATAGAAGAGTATATTTAATTTCTAACAAAATAAGAAATTTCTATTTTTTTCTGCATTTCACCTTGTACTTCAAGTTATACCACAGTTTTTTCATGAACCTGGTTTCAGACCTTGTCCTGTAGTTTTCTAAGAGCTACAGACACTGCCCTGAAAGACCAGAAATAAACTTGACACATAAGATGAAAATGGAAAATAAAAACGAGCATTCCTTCTAAGATACAGTAGCATAATGGCAAAGATGATGAGATAACTGTCAGAAGCCAATGGGGATCTTGAATTGAGATTTATTCTTTGAAGACCTAACTATGCTCTTATGGTGCTCTCAAAATCAGTAGTGTCTTATGAGTGATCACAGCCTGAGACTGGCTTTGAATGATCTCACCAAGAGTTTCAAACAGACTGATTTCTTTCAGTGCTCACTTGTGTCCTGTGGGGATTAAGAGATTGTTGAAAAGAAAGGGTTTCTCTGCTTGACAAATGGTGGGTTATTGTACAAGGAAAAAATTTTTTTTTGCCTTTATGTAGTTGTACCTTAGAGCATGCATTGCATGCTAAGTTTCAGTGCTAGAAAGTACTAATGGTCTTCCACATTTTAATTTTATACCATAAAATTGAAGTTGCTGGTAAAATGCATGGCATCACTAACCCTATCATCTCCTAGGATTTTATGATATCTATATACCATAGGTTTTTATATTTGAAAGTTTCTCAATAAAGGATAATAGTGTGACTGTTCCATTAAATAATAAGCATGGCTGTAAGGCCCCTGAACAGGTAAAGTTCTATTTAAATGCTAATTGTCACCATAATAAAGTATTTGGGATGCAACTAAGTGTGGCTACCCTGAGATAAAACCCTTTTATCTAAAAGAGAGGATAATAACCATGGGTAAAACTTGTTGGTTCTTGCACGTATCAACCCAAGACAACCCTCAATTAGAATTTCTCTTAGTACAAAAGTGGCAAAAATGGTTCTAATGAGTATGTCAGATAAGTAACAAACCAAATGGTGTGCATTAATGAAGGGCCTCCCCTCACCACGCACGCACACACAGCCACACCCTCTCTGGTCCACAGTAAAGAACTGTGACTACTGCCTGAACTCACTAAACCTTTCTTGACTGCCTATTCTGTATCCTGCGTGGAGGGGATAGAAGAATGAATAAAAAACAATCAGTGCTCTCAGGAAGGTAGTAGGGTAAGTAAAGAAAGTACATTCAAAAGAAAGAAAAGAACGTAAGGGATACAGTTTATTAACAGGAGATGTTATCATCGAATCCTAGGGATGAATGGGCAGGAGGGAAGAAGAAATAAAGAAGGTTTATTTGAATCTGCCCTTGAACAACAGACAGGATTTAGACATGTAAAAACATGGAGAACAGGCACTCCAGGCTGAGGTATTAGGTAACTTAGAGAGCTGTTTCCTTTTAATGTTCAAATACCTCTTGAACGTACTCCATCAATTGATGGCAGGTGATGAAAATTAATTTACTAGATTCATCAACAACAGATAAATGAGTCATGGTGGGCTTGTGCCTTCAACATCTCTCTTACTTCAAGTTTCTGCCTATGAGAATTTTTTAAATGTTCAATTATTTGTTGTCCTTAGAAAATTAAGAAACAAAAGAAAAATAAGTTCACCGATTCCACTTTTTCTTACAGGTATTGCAGTATGTCTATCCCCATCATAGGCAAACTTCTGGCAAAAACTGGAGACACTGAGATATCTCAAATTCTTCCCCCATTCCGAATTCCATACTTACTAATCTGAACTTCTACTTTGATTATCCCATTGCAATGTTTTTTTCCCAAGGTGACTACATGGCTTTACTGATGATCTCTAATTTTTATCTTTGCCACAGACCTCCCCTCTCTGCTCTAGATCTATTGCAACTACAAACCACCTAGTTGCTTTCTCTCTTGGATAACTAAAAGGAATCTCGATTCAGAACACCCAGCACCAGACTTGTGATCGTAGCATTGTTTTTGTCTGATGTTTCTTGTCTTGGTAATGATGCACAAACCACAATTTTAGTCATCTTGCATAATTCCTTCTCTCTCACACCCATATCCAACCACACCAAGGCCTTTTATTTTAACTCATAAATAGCTTTCAAATTCCCCCATTACCCTTTATCCTATTGCCACCCTCTTAGTTCAAGCTACTAGCATTTCTTCCTTGGTGGCTGAAATGGGGTCTGAATGGGCTTCTTCAGATTCTGTCTTTCTAACATCTGATTAGTTTTCTACTTTGCACCTGGGGTGACCGTTCCAACATATATAATCTATTATATTACTCTTTAGTGTATTGTTACATTAAACCCCTCCATCCCAATGACTCATGCCTCTTAGGAATCCAAATTCTTACATAGATTGCTCTTAGCCCAACTCAAGACTCAGACAAGTGACTAAATTTGGCCAAAAGGAAATCAATAAACATGACACAAGCAGAGGTTTGATAAGTACTTGTTCACTGAGACTTGCCATCCGGAACACTGCCATTACCATGTGAAGAAGTACAAGCTAAGAGTAGGGATGAGGTGGCAGGTGCCTCTAGTGTATGTGGTTGCTGAATATACTGGATATTCGGGGTCCCTACTAAATATGACCTCATCTTTACTCAACAGCAGCAGACCACACAATTTTGTGCTGTTGGTCACACTCAAACTCAATTCCCTGTTTCTTAAATACAGGTTGTAAGTTCTGAATGGGCCACATAGATAAATATAGATAATTCAGGAAAAAAAAAACAGTTATTGTGGCCAGAAAAAATTCAATACAAGTATTCTAACAGTGATGTCAGATTGATGATGCCACCTTTATTAATTGGTTAGTTAATTCATTCATCCATTCACCTGTTATTTTTTCATTCATATAGGAAACCATTTATTTAAACATTTAGTAAATGTTTACCATGTATTAGGCTTTATAGGTGCAGAAAAAGGGATAAGACAGACTCTTTTAAAAAGCATAAAAATATCAACTGGATAGGTATATTGATTACATTCGCAATTGTGTTAAACAAGAGGAAAGTTCTAGCTAGAATTAGTATAAAACAATCCCTGGAAGATGAGATTTATTTAACTTCTCTAACCTGGTCTCAGTATAGTCACACAAGACATTTTACTATATATAAAGTATATATTATACCTCATCCTAAACAATTCCAAGGTATTTAAGGAAGCCATATCTAAAATAGTGGTAATCAATTATAAAAGAATGGTCTCAGGAAAGCCACATATACTTGAATTTCAAGCATATTGTCAAGTTCAGTTTGTTCATGTTCAAGAAATTAACTGATGTCCTCTGGTGAAATGTTTTCAATGCAAACTATACGTGTTTTTATATTTAATGTAACTAAAAAAAGTCAACTTTCATGGAAGTTCAATGGAGGCTCTTGGAGTTCTGTATGAAGAATGTTACGAGTTCTGTCTAATTTGAATGCAAGCAAATGCCAAAAAAGTTATGGTTATAGCAGGGAACTACATCACACTTGGTGTTTTAGTGCACATCCAAATGATCTTGCTTTTCAGTGTTATTACTAAAAACGTTCAAGATGCCTTTCAAAGAGAATGGAAAAGAATGTGTAAAATTAGAACAACATACAGATTTGGCTAAAGTCAGTTGTAATCAGTTCTTTCAGCTACACAAAGGCGAAACACTTAAGATTAGTAGCTTTTATCTTTCATTTAAAATGCTTTAAAACATACAAACGTAACAAGGAGCACATACTTTTCAATGGCTACTTGCTATTTGGCAGGAGAATAGGGGCATTCCATAAGGTTCAGCCTCATCAAAACTTATCTGTGTAAAATTTTGTAAACAATTAATCACTGAGTGCATCAAGAGTAACAATTTTATGATTGAGCTGTGTGTGCTTACTACTATTGTGGTGGTAGCATCTGAATTGACTACATTTAAAAATCCTTTGAAAGTTTTACTTGAAATGTTTTTAATACCCATAATAATCTATCCTGGCTATTTTACAACTTTGATTATATAGTACCAAATGTATTGTACCTTTTCTCTAATATTTATATTTTGACTTTATGACGTAAGAGTCTAATAGCATTTTATTTTAAAGAGTAAAACATATGCATGAAGTTTTACATGAAAAAATTATAGCAATGAAAGAAATATATGCCCATTTGGTCCAGCACACTAATCAGCCTTTCTCCCACTTCCTCTTTAGATTGTTATTCTGCTCATGAACATAATGTCAAGTAATGGACTGATAATTTTTGAAGTGTTGAGTGCATTTTACATTGTTCTGCCTCTATTGCCATTCCACAATGCCCATTTTTAAAGATCTGTATATAGAAATTAAACTTAGTTTAAGAATATTGATTGCTTGTTATAGGGCAAATGTTGTTAGAGGAAAAGGTCTAATAAGCTCAATAATATACTTTGTCCTGTTATCATGGAATTTAGAGTCTTACAAAGAAAACAAGCAAGCAAATTAGCAGTTACAAAAGGAAAGTCTATCAACTCTCTTTTGAATATAGGTCCAGAATTGGACCATTTCTCACTCTAGACACCTCTACCATTCTGATCCAAACCTTTGTTGTCTCTCACCCAGACTATCACAGTAAATCTCTATTTCTCTTTCCCCTCAATTCTGCTTCCTTCAGCTCTTCATTCTATTTTCAAAAAGCAACAAATGTCATTTTATAAAAGCCAGCTCATGTCACTTCTATGATCAAAATGTTCCAGCGGCTCCCCAGATTACTTGCAGTAAAAGTCGAAATACAATCACCTAAAAGGCCCTACATCATCTGGTCCCTGCTAATGCTCTGACATGAACTCCTACTCTCCTCCTGGCTTACTGGGTCCCAATCACAAGGTCTTCCTTGCTGTTCTCTGACACTCCAAGCTTGTTCAGCTGCAGACTTACGCACCAGCTGCTCCACCTGCAGTACCGTTCTTCCCCCACCTTTCCACATGGCTATCCTCCTGTCTTCCTTCCACCCTCAGATATCCCCTCATCAGTGAGGCCTTCCCTGACCATCCTCAGTCAAATAGCAACTCCCACCCTGTAACTTTTCCTGCTTTCTTTACTGTCCATTTTTCTGCACATCCCTCCTCACTCTCTGTCAAGCCATTTATTCATTTGTTAGATGTGAATTGTGTTGGCCTACTTCACCTAAATTCCTGAGTGCAGGTACTTGCCTGTTTCATTCATTGCTGATTATTGCCTGAAGCAGTGTCTACTTTTTTTTTTAACTTTTACCATTCCTTCTTTCATTGTTTTGCTTGTTATGTTAACCGTTAAGTCTTTCCTTACTTCAAAAAATCTTTCTGTAAAAACCTTTGTTTTATAATACTAGTCTTAAACACAGTTTCATGTGTTATCCTAATTATTATTAGACCTTACTACTTTCCAGTTTCTATACCTTTCCTACTTCACTGAACTTTTTATACTTCCTTGTTGTTTCCTTGTATCTTTTGCATTTAGAGTAAGCTTTTTAAATGTTTTTTTCCCCAGAGATTTGAACAATATGCACCCTGTTCTTGTTCTGTGGTCATCTTACATCTTATAAACCATTACTAAACTTTTGATCTCTGCTTATCATGAGGGAGGAGTCCTAGCTTTTGGCCAGGCTGTAACTACTGCTGATATGCAGCCATTTGTGATGTTACTTTCAGGAGAGACTGTGCTTTAGATGGTTAGTATGAGGAGTTCTGTGGACAGAAGGAGCATGGAGGATCGATGGTATGGACCAGGGACCCTTTTACCATAACTGAGACTCAGTCTCATCGCAGACTCTTTCTCAAAGACTCAGTTCCGGATTTTCGGTGGAGAATCGCAGTTACTCTTTTCACAGCAGCATGCCTGTTTTGCAGTGTCCAGATGTGGTACATAATTGATCAGAGGGACATTCTCCTGCTTTGACATGAAGCGTAGCACAGAATTGGAATTCAGAGACCAGAGGAATTAAAAAAGCTGAGTCAAACTCTGAATTCACAGATGTACAGTGATCTTTGGTGGTAATCACCTTGCACATCATGGTGGGTACTACCAAAGACACAGGGGCATGGTGCCTTTGAAGGACTGTGCTAATGATCGAGAGTAATGAATGAGGGACTTTTAAACTGGCGTATAGCAACTGAAAGGAAGCATTCGCTATCATATGTGACATAGTTCTGAACATCCTAGAAATTATTTGAGTAGAATTTCCCAGGATTTAGAGGCATTAAATTAGTAGGTGCAGTTGTGGGAAGACACTTATATAGTTAAATCTAAGAACCACGGTATAGCTTTGGGCTCCCCTGATTGAAAGCAAAGACCTTAATATACTTTTATTTCCCACTCCTCTCTGTCCTATTCCTTAATATTGTCTAATATGATATGAAATTAGACACATGGATTTATAGTAATACACTTGTTATTCTTATTGAATATCTTTCCAGAATAATCTTTACCCATGTAATTTAATTTCATTATATTCATCACTCTAATTTGAAAAAACCTACCTAGTTTGCTAGCAGTAATGTTCTCTGGAGTTCTGTTTTACTACAATTTCATTTCTGTCTTTTTATTATTTATTTATTTCTTCTAAAGTATGTCTTTTTGTAAGATCCCATAATATGTGTATAATTTGAGCCTTTGACTATATGATAATTTCCTACCATTTTACTTTTAGATATTAATAAAAGTTTGGTTAGGTTGTCTCTATTTTTTTTTTTTTTTACTCTGCACAGAACTCCAGAAGCTTTTAGGAAACTGCCTTCTGGTTATCTCCTCTTGAATGTTTAAAATATATCTAAGAATATATCAGATAATATAGTTGTGTCAGCATAAAATTTCAGGACATAAAGGCACTGTAGTTGTGTAGAAGAATATTCCTGTTTTTCAGCAACGTGTCATGAAGTATCAGATGTAGCACCTGGAACATGATTGCTCCAATAGCTGCTATTCTTGATTCATCCCTATGTTCAAGCCAAGAACACCCTTCCTGTAAGCTTCTCCCAGCCAGTGACTGTGCACAGTCAGGGTAGTAATGGAAGCCCATTTCTGCAAGGGTTGGACTTTTTAACAGGCAAGTTTGCTTCAAGGACTTCCCATAGGCCTGGCTAAAACTTTCTGGAACTGTGCTGCTTTTTTAGACTCTTCCTCCCCAATCCTCTTTCCCCCTTCTTCACAGGAGTCTAAAGGCTCACACCACCCTTTTGTGAAGAGAGTGAGAAACAATAGGGGAGAAAAGGGAGAACAAATCTCTCAACATATTAACAACCGGAAAGTCTAGGAGAATATTATGTGGTTGTTTGTTGTACTTTCTTTTGAAGTTAGGGAATTTCCTTTATGTAAAAATTAAGTAAAAGAGTAAAAGAGAAAAAACTACCAAAAAAAAAGGTATTTTAAATTCAGCATGTCTATAGAAGAGACAACTGTTTGCCTATTTTGATATTACCTTTCTCCATGTCTCCTCAGTAACAGATCCTTAATTTTATTTGGGTTACAATACATTCAGCTCCAAATTTCATTTCAATGAAAGTACCTCTAATCTAGCAATTGAAATGCAGGCAGCTGTGTTATGTGGGACTTGGGCCGCCTCTTTCTAAAAGGGACAAGGCATGCCCCCCTTTCTCTGCCTCCTTGGAGCTTCCTGACCTGTGGAAATGATGACTGGAGCTCAGGGAGTCTTAGACCATGAGACAACACGCCGGAGAGAGCGAAGCAGTGAGAAACAAGGAGTTTGCAGTCCTGATGTGTAGCGTCAGCACCAGACCCCTAGACTTTCTGTCTCCGGGATTCTTTAATATAAGAAAGACACAAACTCCTATCTGGTTAAGGACATTGTTATTTATTGTTGAATTCATTTAATTTAATTTAACTTTAAAGTAAAGTAACACCTGAAGCCAAAGACTCAGTTTTCACTTTTACTCCTAAAATGTTTTCCCCAATTCATTATGCTAAATGCTTAGGAGAAAACCCTAACAAAAATCAGTTTTCATTTTCTATTGTTGCCATAACAAATTATCACAAACTTAGCATCTTAAAATAGCACCATTGATTATGCCCACAATTCTCTGGTTATTCTAGGCATGATTTAACTGGTTCTTCTGCTGAGACTCTAACAGCTAAGACTTGCAAGGCTGAAATTAAGATCAGCTGGGCAACTTTTCTTACTGGAGATTGCAGTAAGTGTCCAACCTGAAGCCCAACACAAAATTGTAAATTTACTTAAAACTTATTTTTATTTGCTCATCAGTTTTCATTAGTGTTTGTGTATTTAATGAGGGATCCAAGACAATCCCTTCTTTCAGTGTGGCCCAGAGAGGCCAAAAGGTTGGACACCTCTGCCTAGGATAACTCTGCCTGGCTTCCTTTGCCTCTGATATTCTTGGTCACATCATCCCAATCTCAGCCTCTGTCTTTATATCATCGTTTCCTCTTTGTGTCTGTTTCTCTGCCTCTTTTGTCTCTTATAAAGACACTGTTATTGGTTTTAGGGCCCAGCCAGATTATCCAGGTTGATCTTATTTTAAGATTGTTAATTACATCTACAAACACATTTTTTCCATAATGGAATACATTATTTATATTATTATTTATATACACATAAAGTCTGAAAATAAAGTATCCATACTTTATTTCTTCCTTGTGGCCTTGAAGAATAATGATGAGGTGACAGAAACTCAGCCCTCTAGGGGACCGCAGTTGCTCTCTGCCCTTCTGCGTCTGGTCTCACAAATGTTGGCAAGGACTTGAGAAAGCTGCCTGTGGGTTTCCCTTCCACTCTCCTCCCCACCTGCATAACTTCCTTCTTTCTTTGTTGTATTTTTTCCATTATCATATATCCCCCCTATACCTCCCTTCCCACGGTAATCCATATCTGGAGATTAGAAGATAGACCTATCTTTTAAGGCTACCATAACCCACTCCACTATCCATGCTGCAATTGAAAATTTTTCAATGATCAGCAAATCACTGAATTGTACTATTGTATATTGCAGGTATACCACAATGCTATTATGAAATTGTATATATATGTATTTGTGATGTCTGTGCACATATGTATGTGTATTTGGGTTTGTTTTTGTTTTTTGTTTGGGGTTTTTTTTTTTTTTTGATATTTCAAAAGGAAGTTCAGGGATACTCAACAACCTGTGTCTAAAACTTAGATATTCAGGATATACACTAAATGATACAATTGTTTTCCAAGGTTTCACCCCTGTTTTCTGCTATCAGCTAGAAAATTGTAATAACCTGCATAGCCTGTTATTAAAGTAGCATGACAAATGGAAATGGCAAAACTAAGTATTTAATTCATTTTTTTCATTAAACACACATTTCTTGAATGACTGATATATGTACAGAGATAATTAAAATGTACATATTGTACTAAAAGATTTTACAATGTCTTAGAAGGTTATGACATACTATAAATGACTATACATCAAAACAGAAAATTATAAGTATCCAGGACAAGAATGAAATTAAGTGGCATGGGGTCAGAAAGAGACAAAAGACAAAAATTTTAGAAGAAAAAAGTTAATAGACTACTTTTTAATATAATTTTAGGTTCACAGAAAAATTGAGGGAAAGAAACATGACTTTTGTTTTGCACAGCATCCAACATTGTCAACGTTCTCAATCGATGTGGTATTGCACATTTGTTAAAGTTAATGAATCTGTATTACACATTATTATCACCCAGAGTCCACAGTTTATATTATAGTCCACTTGTGTGTTGTACGCTCTAAGGGTTTGAGCAAATTTCTGATGGCATGTATCTGCCATCTTAGTGCCACACAGAGTACGTCCAATGCCACCCCAGATCCGAGTGCTCTGCCTACTCCTCCCCTCCACCCTTACCCTGGCAGCCACTGATCTTTTTACTTTCTCCACAGTTCTTCCTTTTCCGGAATGTCATAGAGTTAGAATGATACAGCGTGTGCTATTTTAAAATTGTCTTCTTTTCACTTAGTAATATGCACTAAAGTTTCCGCCATGCCTTTCTATGAATTGATAACTCACTCTCTTCAGCACAGAAATCACTCCATCGCCTGGGCGCACCACGGTCTATATAGTCATGCAGCCACTGAAGGGCATCTTGGTTGCTTCCAAAATTTGGAAATCATGAATAAAGTTTTAAAAATCTCCATGTGCAGGTTTTTGCATGGACATAAGTTTTTAAGTCCTTTGGGTAAATACTAAGGAGTGTGATTGCTGGATCTTTAGGTAAGATTTAGATTTTGTTTCGTAAGAAACTGCCAAACAGTTTTCCAAAGTGGCTGCACCATTCCACATTCCCAACGCTGATGAATGAGAGTTCTTGCTGCTCCACATTCTCACCAGTATTTGGTGTTCAAATCTGCATTTCAATCCTTTATTACATGTGTATGCAATGATTGAATAAATAGATTTGCATGCATTTTTATGCATGTGTAACTACCAGAGAGGATGAAATCTGTGTAAGTACAAGCCAGAAATTATGTGGAAAAAATCCTAACATATTTGGAAGAGTAAAACTGCAAATAAACATTTGTTAGACATTTTCTATGTTTAAATTTATACAGTTAAAAATGGCCATTTGAAAATAAACATTTTGGATTTCTCCATGATCCATCCCTGTGCATCTAATTGTTCAAACAAAAGAAGGAAAAGAACAATAAAGGATTCTAGCAAGCCCACCAGAGGCAGGCACTGAGATCTGCTTCCATGAAATGTCTTTCTTGACTTTTACTTTGCCTTTGAGGATAGGCACAGGGCTTGAGAAATAGTTCAAAGAGCTTTTCTGGTCAGTTGCATTTTGCCAAGCTGTTGTAGCTTTCTCAAAGTTTTCAAAATTATCAAATAGCAGCATGCATCTCCAACTATTACATTATCCGGAAAAAAGACTGCAGCCGGCATCACAGCTTTCAGAATTCTTTATCGTGCCACCAAGCAGCTGCCGTCAAACTGCAGTGCACTCAAGCTATCGCAAGGCAACGTCAGCACGAAGCTGTAACATCCGCAGACTCCAGCTTTAGCAGGAGCTGTAGTCAGCATCAAAGGACATATTATCACATGGTAGCTCTTTCAAGTGGAATGTGATTCTTATCAACCTTTGAAACTAATTGTTTGACTTCAAAGTCATGGGCCACCTTAAAAAGAGGAGGGGAGAAGGTGGGTTCTTGCTGGTACTGCCTAGAATTTTAATTATTCTCTTTTTCTTATCTTGGACATATTTTGTCTCCATCCATAAACATCACCAGTTGCCTACTACCTTCTAGATAGGAGAGAAATTACTGGGATTTTCTTGAGTTGCTATGAAGTTTAAAGACTCTTCCTGATATTCAACAATACCACCAATGTTCAGCACTGCCACCATGATTAACATCTAATGTCCAGTGTCTGAAAAAACAAAAACTTGACCAACTTCTAATTCCTCAGGATTCAAAAACACATAAAGGATGGTTCATGCTTTGAAGGTGCTTACAGCTGATAAGGGGATGCAGAAATATGCATAGATGATAAATAGTTACATTTTTATAGTGTTTTGCAAATTTCTAAGGTTGTACAGATTCATTGTTTAATTCTTAGGATAACCTGACAAGACAGTTCTTAAAGATGAGAGAATTTCAGGTAACAAATAATTTGAGTAATTTTTTTTTTCAGTTCATTTTCTTTTTTTTAATTAAATTTTATTTTAATTGTTGTTCTTATACAGTTTTCTGTTTTCTACTCCCATCCCGTCCCTCCGCCCCAGCCCTCCCCAGCTCCCTCCCATTTCCACCCCCCCTAGCTTTTGTCCATGTGTCTTTCATACTTGTTGCTCTAATCCCTTCCCCTTTTCCCTGGATATTCCTATCCCTCTCCTCTCTTGTTCTCAATTTCAGTGTCTTTGGTTATATTATGCTTGATTTGAGTAATTTTTTTAAAAAATTCTTAATCTAGTTCAGCAGAGCTGAGCTAGTTTTGTTTTCCTGAATCCACCATTCTTTCTACTACACTATAGCCATATAGCCATAAGAGTTTAAATTAGAAAAAGTAAACATGATTGTAAAGTGAGGAAATTGGTAGAAATAGCATAGGAAGTGACCGATTGCTAAGGATAAGAGGACTGATATCACCCGAAGAGCTGGCAGGAGCAAAGACGTGAGTCATTTCATGGAGGTGGGCTTCCGCTGGGCCTTCCCAGGACCACTGTGGGTTTTGTCCATAAGCACACGTGCGTGGGACGTCCTCCTGATCACCAAACTCTCGTTCAGCAACCTCAGAAAGCAACAAAATCTGAAAGACCACGGGGAACAGCCAGGGAAAAGACAAGAGCTCTGGATTTCTTTGCTTTGAATTTATTTAGTTCAATAGCTCCTTAAGAACTGACTCCTCCTAAGAAAGGTTTTTTTCTTTTTTAATTTGGGGGCTAAATTAACCCTCTTGAGATGTGATCACTCATAGTCTTTGGAACCATAAAATGTTACCATATCTTCTGGAAGATCTCATAATGCCTTAGGGTGATTTCTACCTATTCATTTGTTCTTTTTTTTATTTAAGATTGTTCACACATCCTTATTTACATGTCATAAAGTAAATATATATATGTATTTTGTATTATTTAGTGAGGAATGTATCAATTATTCATTTGAATCCTCATCCTTATTCTATCTTATGAGAAACCAGCTAATTAATTCTCTGATGCTGGCATTTTATTTTCTTTATTTCTTTATTGAGGAAACACTATTTGGCAGGCTTATAATCATAAATGTTTTTCACATATATTATTTTATGTACTCTTTATTTTTTAAAAAGTCACAGTACTAAAAAGAAATTTGAAGCTCAGTAAATTAATTTCTCCCCACCACAAAGTCACTTAGTTGGTTAAATGGCAGAGCTGTTATTTGGACACAGATGCCTCCCTTCCCATCCCTCACTTGCTCCACCTTTTACGATGCTCTCCAGCCCACCTTCAAGGGCCTGAGTATGGGGCCACTCCAAGTCATCTCCTGGAGACCAGACACTCAAACTCATGTTTGCATTTGTTTCCTTGATATATAGGGTGTGTGGGTGACTTAAGACTCTTGTTAACTTTATCATCATAAAGTTAAATAAAAGAGCTGTACACAAATCAAAACCAAAACAAAAAAATAACACTAAAATTTTTAGTATCAAAATGTTCTGTCATGCTGTGGAGGTACTGAATATAATATGTCTGCAACATGCAGGATAGTTTATATATGTCTTTGGAATACCAATAATTTGTCATTTCCATGCTGCATGCAGAGTCCAGGTAGTTGTTAGTAAACTTGATAAAATCACTGGGTGTACTTTGGCTTTGTTTCAGCTGGTAGATTCTTGGATTACTCAGTCACACAAGGCCAACATCATGAAATATGCATATTATTGAACTATTGAGTCCCATATCACATTTTCTATTAACACATTCTCATTAGGTTTTCTAAATGCTATCAAGGCAATTCATCCTTCCATGCTTTAGCGTAGCTCCTCCTTCAGATCCCGTAGGTCCCCTCCACCAGCTCCAGGCTCACTGCTCCACCCCTCCCTCTTCACCTCTCCCACACCTCCCCTCTCTCCTTCACTGGGTCCCTTTTTCTTCCCTCTCTGTTTCCAGTCTTTTCTCCTTGGCCACTTTGTTGTCCTTTATGGAACTTACCTTTTTTAACTTACAGATTTCACTATTTTAGCAATTATCCTCTTTGTCTCCATTAAAAACAATATTCAGAATAAATGTTTCTAAATTATTGTGGCAGATTGTAAATTTAGGCCCTACTTTTCAATTTACTTTTTCTTAAACCATTCTGTGTGACCCTGTCAAAGCATGTGTGGAGAAAAGTAAATGAAATTTGAAGCCAACTAGGTGTGGATTCTAATCACAATTCTGACACTTTTAACAAATGTCTTAGGAAAATCATTTTAAGCTTCTCAGCCTCAATTTCTCAGCTATAAGATGAACTATTAACACCACTATGTAAGGCTACTGTAGAGACTGAGAGGAGGATTTCCAAGCATGGAGCTTTGTTACTTTGGGAAGTTGCTTACCCTTCCTGTGAGTCAATTTCTTCATGTTCAAAATGGGTAATAATTGCTATATCTAGTTCATTTGGGTTGCATGACTATTAAAGTAGTTAATGCATATGGCTTGGAACTATGCCTAACACATTGTGATCTATGTGTTGCTTACTATTAGTACTTAATACCTAACACCAGGCCTAGCATTGAAAGGAGATGTCCTATAGGTAGTTCGTTTCAAAAAATGGGATACCAAAAAGATATTCTTACATTATTGACTTGTCCAAAAGAGATAAGTGCTCAATATGTAGAAAGCATAACCAGACAAAGGTAGAACATATTAGTAAAGTTGACCGATAGGATATGATGACTGATTTTATTAGTGGGTTGAAGAGCAAGAAAGAACCAAGGATGGCTCCCTGATTTATTTTTGGGTAACTCGATTCATGGTGATATCTCACACTAAGAGAAGAGAAGCGAGCTTTGCGGGGCGGGGGGCAGGGGAGGAGATCGCAGGATATTATTTGTATGGCACGAGGGCTACAGAGTCCACTGCATTTAGCAACACAGAAAATCACATTGGGCAGAAGGTTTATTGAAATGGTAGGGGGAAAGTTAAACTAGAGGATTGAAGAGGAGATGGTCAATAAAGAACTAGAAGTAGTAAGTGTAAAAAAGCGCTTCAAGAATATTGACTATAAAGAGGAAGAGAGAAATAGAACATCGTCCAGAGGGTTACTTTGAAAAACGCAGGATGTTGTATCAGCTGCTATATTGATTATCCACAACCGTAATGTTTATTTGAGCTGCCATGATTTGCCAAGTCCTAGGTGGCAAAGGATAAAAAGTGGCTTAAGAATGGTTTTAATATCTGAAGAAACAGATATATAGAAAAAAATGAGAAAAAGCATATACATGGAGTTGAAAATAGTATTATGAGCACTCAGTCTCAGAGTCAGAGGTGTGGGCTAGGATGTTTGGGTAAGATCTCAGAAAGGCAGTAAGAATTAAGCTTGTGTTTGAAGCAGGCTGGGACTTCTTTGGGGGTGGATGTAAGCAGGGCGAGCAGAGCTTTAGGCAGAGGCTTGCGCGTGGCAGCCAGTGATTGGAGGGGCAGAGCGAGGAGTGATTGTGCAGCTCATTTCCTATCTTTACTAGAAAGGTGGTTTTGTTCTAAAGCACTTTCTGTGTCCGGCACAATAGCCAGCAGCAAGTGCCAAACAAATGTTAACCAAGTATTTGCTGGGTAAATGCTGGTTCTACCAGGAGGCTGGTACATAAGAATTTGCCTATAGAAAGACTTAAAAGGAAAACTAAGGTCTTAAGTCTCAAAGATATTATTTTGAGCTGCAAATTTGGATCTTTACAGAGAATACGAAACAACAATGTGTTCTGAGTAACTACAGAATTCAATTCCATGGAATTTAGGGGAAGTTACTGTTGGTTATAACCATCCTACAAAATTCCCTCATCATCCCCCCCCCCGCCTTTTTTTGCCCTTTACTACTCTAATATCAAGAAAAAATTTATTTCAATAAAAGTTTCAGTAATTTCCCTAGCTCAGGAGTCTTGCTCCTAATCTTATAAACTTATTGAATACGAGCACTGTGAAAACCAGGATAAGAAGAAATCACTGGACAGAATGTTGAAAAATGGGGCTATTTATTTAGAGGAAATGTTGGAAGTGAATTCAAACTTGGAAAAGACAACACGAACAAGGGGAAGGGGAGAGGGAAGAAGGAGCCAGGGCGTACGGTGGGGACCATCACACGTCATCAACAAAGGGTTGGAACTAAAATAGCTCTAAACCGTCATGGTTGGTACCTCACGTTTCTGTGACTAGTACTTCTGTGCCACAGGGATTATAGTGTCTAGTGTCTTGAAAAAAACCAACAGCTCCCCTTCTCAGCTGCTGAAGAGATGCTGAATGGTTTGGTGAGTTTTTTAAAAATAGACTCATTTGTTTCTTTGAATTTTCTAAGTGTCCTTGATGAAAGGCATGTGGGGCTAAGTATATTTTTAACCTGTCCTTTTGCAGAGAGATGTGGGTCAGTCCCTCTGCGCTCACTGAGGGGAGAAAGAAACACCACAGTGAAAGCTGTAGCTTCAGAGTTGTCCAGTAGGGAAGCAGTTTCCTTCCCTGAGTTACCTACAAACCCCTGCTTCCCTAAGGGCTGCAAACAAATTCCTCTGAAGCCGTACTTTTTGAAACATTCACTTGTGACTTCTCTGAGAGGTTAGAAGGGGAAGCTCCATAGAGGTCAAGCTCAGCAAGAGCACAGTCTCTGCTTGTCAGAGATAGAGCCACCTTGCCGGTTCTCCTGGTGTTGCCCAAGTCCAAGGCTGTTCTACTTAGTGGAAAACCTTATTTGTTGATAAAGGTCTCCCCTCAGCTGTTATTTTTTAAGCCCAGCTCTCCTTTGCTTGACACATGTACACCTACTTCTGAGTCTTTTAACAGGAAAGTTGGTGCGTGAAATATCAATGGTGTCTGACATGCTGAACTCACAAGATTTCTCTTAACTTGTTTTCATATATTTGTTCTTCTTTTCCCCCTCTCTCTCCTTGTTTCTTTAGTACCCATTAGTATCTAGCATTTAATTTGATTATGCAGAGAAAGAAGGTTATCACAGACCTTTTGTGTCTGAGTGTTAAATAAATGCTCAGAAGGCCCATAGCACATTGGCAAAGAGTTAGTATTGGATTTGGTTTCTTCCACATGAATGAGACGGGTCCAAGGACAATTTTTGTTACAAAAAGTTGGAGTCTTTAGCATTTATCCCCACTCTTAACAGGGGCTGGTGACATGTTCGAAGCCTTAGAAATCAGAGAAAGGAAGTACATGATGCAGGAAAAACAACCATTATTTGTCAAGAGATCCATCAGGTGACTTTGGCATAAAACAAAGTTCTTAAAATTCTTACTTTATAAAAAGATCATTTAATGATTTTCAATATCCCTTCAAACTCTAAAATATTTCTTGCTGTATCTCCTGTTGGTCTTAGTCTCCCAAGTCGCTGCTTCATTGACCTTCATATTACTTTCCTGTTGGTGTATTTTTTGGAAGACTTGCATTCTCTTATCAAATGTATTGTGTTGGCCAAAAAGTTCATTTGGTTATCTCTGTAATATGGCTCTAGTAGTGCCTGAGTGGTCTTGAAGTTCACATGAAACAATTTTGTTAAATTGTATTATGACAGCTGTCATATCAGCATGAATTTAAAAACTTATCAAAATTGGTGAATTTTTATGTAGTCATTTTAATATTGAAAACAGAAGAAAATTAGCAACATGTTCACACAGTATGCTTTATTATTTCAAAAAAGGTAAAAAAGCAACTGAAACACAAAAAAGATCTGTGAAGTGTATGGAGAAGGTGCTGTGATTGATCGAACATGTCAAAAGTGGTTTGCAATGTTTTGTGCTGCAGATTTCTCTCTGAACAATACTCCACGGCCCGGTAGACCAGTTGAAGTTGATAGCAATCGAATCGAGACATTAATTGCTATCAACATTATACCACACAGGAGATAGCCAACATGCTCAAAATATCCAGATTGATGAAGTTATTGGTGAAAATGGAAAACATGTTTTTTATTTTATGGAAAAGTCATATGGACATTTTGGCCGACTAGATAAATGTCCAGTGCATTTCAGGGCCTGCATACAGACTGGAGTTTGCATAGAAACCTCAGAACTTTATTATTTTTAAAACTCAGTGTGACTTTTGAACAGTAACTATTGGAAACTTCTTTGATGCTTTTAGTTTTATGACTGTATTTAGTAATTAAAGTAGTTAATTATTACTTTTCCACATTTGAGTGGCACATATTTTTGTCATTTTCTTCATTCTTCAAACTTTTGACTATGTGCTTTTTGGGAGAAAAATTTCTGAGAAATTTTCACTGTTGGCCTGAGATCCACCCAAGTACAGGTTTTACAACCAGTGGTCTGGAGTGAAAATCCTGTGCTCGTCCATGGTCCCAGTGCAGTAGCAAGTGGTAGGCCCTGTGAAGACAATACAGTCATGATGATATTTTCCAATACCTTTCCTCTCTTTCTAAATTTTAAATTAATATAAAACAAGTGATAGCCCTGGCTGGTGTAGCTCAGTGGATTGAGTGTGGGCTGCGAACCAAAGGGTCGCCAGTTCGATTCCCAGTCAGGGCACATGCCTGGGTTGCGAGCCAGGACCCCAGTGGGGGCCACATGAGAGGCAACCACACATTGATGTTTCTGTCACTCTCTTTCTCCTTCCTTTCCCCTCTCTCTAAAAACAAATAAATAAAATATATGAAAAATAAATAAAACAAGTGATATACAATGACTACATAGCTCTCACACCTGTGATATTCTCAACGGTCACTTCACCATTCACAAATGTTCCATTCTGCAGTTTGCATACCTAAGAAAGATCAGCAATAACTGTAGCTACATATAGAAATTACAATTATACTTGCTCGTTGATTCTAAGGCATTAACTACTAGAATCGCCATAATCAATAATGTGTGTGAGTGTGTGATTTAGTCAGTCATTATCACTCTTCAGCTTGAATTTCATGGTGCTGAGCAAATAGTAAATGAAAAGTGAGGAATTTTTTTTCACATTCCCCTCAATGAATGAGCTTAACCACAATACAAATCTTATAATCCACCTCTTCAATCGCACTGCAGTGGGACAAATCCAGTAGCTTTAGAGGTAAGCCTTCATGTGTACTTCCACTGACAGACTGAAATTTGTTTTAGGAAAAGTCAAGGATCTGCAATCCTTTGCATTTATTGGAGATTTCTGTTACTCTGGCTTCCAAGAGTTCGCTGGAATTAGGTTTTCAGTGTTTAGAAGTTCATGATGAGGGGCTTTGCTAAATTCCTCCTCTCTTACCTAGATTATGTTCCAACTCTGTATTTTGCTATTCCAGACTAAGTTGGGGAACTATTGTGCCATGGACATGGCTGTCCATAGGTACATCATCTCAGGCCAGTCTGTATAAAGCCAAACTAAGATTGCTTTCAGGAAGCATGTGAAATTAAAAATACAGATCTTTTTTGTGTGTGTGAAGAACTTACAAAGAGATGAATACGGAGACCTAGGCTTGGGTTTCAGTGGCTTTGGCAAAGAGGGGTGCCCTGATGAAATAATATTTTAAAACAACCAGAGTTCCACAGGTTTCGCTTTTCTTCCAAAAGAAACAGAACCAAAAAGATCCTCGGTTGTGCTAGCAGTCCTGGGATAGCTGATGTTGAGCCCCAAGGTGCAAAGGAGAGGCCAGGTAATAAGGATTGAAGCTTTATTTGGCTCTGAAGAAAAATATATGATTTGTGACGTTACTATACAGTTGTTACCAGGTTTCTGTGTGCAGTCTAAACTGTGAGGGACCCTCAAGTGGCTGCTGAGGGCCTAATCAGTATGTAGCGTGCATAAAACAGATATCAATAAGGTCTGTGAACCCAAATGTGCCATCCCCATTGGCTGGGGCGCAAACCCAGTACTCCAGCGGTTACTCATTATGAAAATAATGAATTTTAAATCATTTTTTTCTTACTGTAATGATGTAAAAAGCATAGATAGAAACATACAAAAGACAGAGAGAGAGACTGTGACAAGATGCCTCTTTATACAAGGAGCTCATCTAGATGACTTAAAACTATTTTCTAGGGAAAGGGTACAAATATCCAAAGCAAGTAGCTGCAAGTTCCACTGCATTTCAGGGGTCCAGTTATCACCTTACATTTTACTTGAAACGAATTGGAAGCAGTGCAGAGTAGAGGGATCACATACGCAGAGGTAAAGAGGCCACGAGGAGCTTGGCAGGGCAAGTGCTCAGAAGGGGTTTCCAAGGGCAGCTCAAGAGGAGAGAACATTGCAGTTACCTACACTGAAGGTTGAGGCATTTCACCCAAAAGAGGCCTGAAGCAGGGAAGAGTTCCAGGCCATCTCGTGACAATGGCGACAAAAATGTGGTTGCAGGCAGATCCAGGACTCCTCACCATCAGGTCTAAATGATGGCTTGTCAGGTGGATGTGTTTGTAAACTAATGACTTTCACAGTGTGATGAGATTGAAAATGAAGCCTAATTGCTTCCACTGATTTAACCCTTGGAACGCTTCCAGGCATGCCGATAGCCATGTGTCTTTAATCACGTAAGTTAATCACCTTCAGGCATATATGAGGAAGCAGGGGCTTATAGGAAGTCTGGGAGGTCCTACTGTTGTGTTACTTGGTTACACGTCTGGGGCTGTCATCTATGCAAATAAGGACACTGAGAAGTTGGCTGTAGTGACCTTAAAGTAGTATTCATTAGTAGCAAGTGGCCCAGACAACTTGCTAACTATGACTCTATTAATGTGTAACAAATAAGTCAATATTTATGCCATTTTTCTTAAGTGACCTCCCCCCAAAATCTCTTACGGTAGCAGAGTGAGAGGAGCAAGTCACCTTGATCCTCCTAAGGCCACCAAGAACTGTAGTCCAGCTCTGGAAGAAAGTCAGAATTGGAAAATGGTCTAATGATCAGGCCAGTCTGATTAATAGTGACAATTAGCATTGGACGACAGTGCATAACCAACTGATTATGAATCATTTGAGGACTTTAGGTAAATTTTCAATACAGGTAATTAAAACAAAAGGACTCATGATGCTTACGTAATGACTTCATTAAATTAATTCAGTTCTGATGTTAGAGGAAATTTTCTTTTGTTTGAAGGAACCAGAGAATTTAACTTCCATTCACCTTTGTTTCAAAGAGAACTGGAGAAAACACTTAACAGATATGAACACACACACACACACACACTCACACACCACATTGAAAACGGCCTGTTTTTTTTTTTTTTTTTTTTTTCTGAAAGTGAATTGTGTTGCTGTGGAAGAAAGAACTGAAGGTCAGAGCATGGGCTGTATCCGCATCCTTATCTGAAATGAATGTTGCCCTCAGTTGTGTTTTGTATTCTGCTAAGTGCATGCATTGTTAAGGTTAGGGGAACTTCATTGTGGAGTGATCTGAAAGGGACAGACACTCCAAAGAGATAAATACTCAATTCTGCTCTATAAACAATTGACTCGAATCATTTGCTTCATGATAAAAGACAAAGCGGGAGCCAATTTCAAATACTGCAGTATCCATGCAGCCAGTGGAACAAAGATTCCTTCAGGTGAAATGCAGTCATTCAGTCAAAGCAGTAATAGTTTTGGAGAATGAGACAAAGGGAAAGGAGGAGACTCTCTGGGTCTAAGAGTGAGCTTTATACTTTACGAAGTGCATTTGCCTTTAAGTCATACAAACACTCTGTAACATAGGTCCGCGTGTTTTAATGATAACCAATACCTGTTTAGCAGTTCACCATTTACAAAATGTCACGCATTATCTTCGTTTCCTTCATTCCTCTCATAAGTTTTAAAGATGAAAAAGGACGACTGAAAAAGTTAAAGTATTAATAACGTGTCCAAAATCACAGGACTCGTAACAGCAAAGACAGGTTCTCTAACTCTAGGTGGTAGCCCGACACACTACCTCCAGCCCCTCCAACCTCTTAAGACCCTTTCTTCTACGTCACTAGTGACTTTTTTCAGAATTAATTCTTACTTTCATTGTACTCTTTTCTAGGTCTCTCAGAGTGAAAACCACTTTGAATTCCAGCTTGTGTATGAAAATGTTCCTTCCTTTTAGTTTGTACTTCATTCCCTATCAGACTGCCGCCTCTTGGAAGGTGCACATTGCAGTGCCCAGCACAGAGCTGGGCCTTCACAGCGGGAAGAATAAACGTGTGCAAATCCCACGCCGGTCAACACAGCTCTAGTGGTCATTTCCCCGATATTTCAGGGCGACGGACGGCAGCAGCGAAGGCCTTCGAGCGCCGTCACTGCAAGGTTGACTGGGCACGCTCAGCTGAGCGGCGTGCTTCTGGGCTCAGGCCTCACTTGGCATAACAAAAACACAAATTAGCAAATAGCATGGACTTTCCAAAACCCATGGCCTTAGATTAAATCAAAATGTTAAATTCAAGAATTGCTAAAAGTTACTGTAAATTAAGGGCTTGTGGACCTTTATCTACTTCACTTCTTACAAAGGTTTTCACCATTTCTCACAGCTATTTGGAGAGCATTCGTCAGTGGCCTTCCTCTGGAAACATTGTTAAGTGGTATTTAGAAGGATGGTGTGTGTGCGCGTGTGTGTGTGCACAGCTTGTATGTGCATATTTGTGTATTATAGTATCTGCTTACCAGTCTTCTTCTTTCTTGGATGTAACCTATCTCTTCTCACTCATGGATTCTATGCTCCCGGATGGTAGGACTCGGGCCGAGGAGCAAGCTCTACCAATCACTGACGAACTCAAAGCAAAGGGTCTGACTCACAGGCTATTTCTACCAAATGTTACATGTGTGAAGATGCTCTGTGACCTGTCATACACAGGGTCCAGCAGAAGTAACACCTGCTTGGGTGTGGTATGTAGGGTCATAATATGCATGTAGTAATTTACAGTTCTAATATGAACATTTTACCCAAAATGTCATACGGGTGCTTGAGGGCGCTATTGTTATGTTACAGAATTGCATGCTTATGATTTTGTAGTGAAAGGTTTTATAATAAAAAGGGGGGCATTGAATGTGCCAGACCCTGTCTAACAAAAAGCTGCCTCTCCCCAGAATTTTATACAAAAGCAAACAGATAAAAATAAACATCCCAGGTGGTCTTCCGGGGGAGAGAAAGTCTTGGAATGCCCATCACTTTCTTTTCTTTCTCCCTCCTGATCCTGAGGATGGTCTTCGTGGCACTGACATTCTTTGTGTGCCTGGTTCCTTCCCCAGTCAGTCTGCACGGTCTCTGTTCATAGTGACTGTGCCTCATTCACCTACCAACGACACTGTCAACCGTGCTCTGGAAGGGTGAAGCTGAGTCTTCACTTGCTGTGTCTTGGTGGTACAGCGGTATGTTAGATTTATTTCCACGTAGCTTATTGACTTCGTCCTCATTATCACAGAGTCGTACTTTGAACACAGGCATTTTCGGCACTAGCTGGTAGACCTCTCTTCATCCAAGCCAGATTTCTAGAACTCCCGTCTCAATATCTGGTTGCAGAGTCCTGGTTCCTCGGAGCCTGCCTGGGTGATGTGGGAGTCAGCTCCTCCTAAAAAGGGTAGACTATGGAGGATGAAAACTGAATGCCGCCTTCACCTCTCACCAGCGGTGATAAGGGCGGTCGGATGTAACCACCCTGAGCCTCAAATGTCTGCCCGCAGACGAGACAGGCTCACACCAACCACATCGTGAGTTCACGAGGAGCGAACAAGTACCGCGAGTGCCGGGCCTGCCCGCGGGGGGCTGTCATGCGAGGTCTACTCCCTCTCGTCTTCACGGCCACTCTCTCTCTCTCTCTGTTACTGCCCGCCGCTCCCACAGTTTTCATTATTCTCACTCTTCTCAAAACGTGAAGATAATGACGTAGCTCAGTAATACACTCTTGAACTCGTCACGGATAATAATTGTCACAGTGGGTTGCTCCTATTGTCATAGCGGGTTTCAGCTCCAAGCGTTTCCCTCTCCCAAGTGCTAACAGCCCCAATGCCGAAAACCCAGGGCTGTCCCTTCACCCCACCTGACCTCCTCCGTTTATCTTGACTTAGCACTTTTAAAAAAAATGCATCTTAAAGGTAGTTCTAAAAATTAGTTTTCTTCGTTACTGAGCGGTCAGAAAAGGAGTAGACAAATCCAAAATACGACCTTGAGGTGACAGGAAACTTTCCCCAAGCGTTCTCCTTCTGCAGGGGCATTCCTCTTCAACATTTGGTCCCCTGTGCTTGTAGGAACTCACATTGTCCTGTGTTCCTGAATGCACACTGCGTTCTTTGTTTTATTGAACCAGCTACTGCTGGTTAAGGAATTAAGAGTTCACTTTGAATGTCATTTCAGCTTGATAACATTAATCGTTATTTATCTGGTGAATGCAATCTTGCCAAGCACATCATTGACTTGATTTAAATTCCTCAGCCTCCCAAGTCAGCCACTGTCCTTTCCATAAAACCTCACAGGGTTTTTGGTAAGACAATCCTTTCTCCCCACCCCTCTTTTCTATTGATGTTCAAATACACTTGTCTCCGTGTTCCCACCACCACTTTCCCCCACCCTACCCACACCCACTTCCCACCCTCAATCCCACCCCCCACCCTTGGCTCCCTCCATGGGTCCCTCATTCATGTTCATTCACGTCCCTTTTCCTTCTTTCCCACAGTATTTCCCTCTCCCCTCCCCTCTGGTTACTGTCAGTTTGTTGTCGATTTCAGTGTCTCTGGCTATATTTTAATTGGATATGTTACTGCTTTGGCCTTAACAACTCTAAGCTAGAGACCTTGAAGGCCATCCTTGCTTTTTGTTCCTTTTTTTATTCTCTAAATCTAAGCAGCCTCAAGATTTAGATGCTCCTTTCAGATGTTTTGATAGATTCACCCTATCTTTTTTTGTTTGTTTTTCACCCTACCTTCTTTCTTTAGTGCTTTGGTACCTGGAGCCTAAAATTGTTACACTCATCTATCTACTTTCAGAACATGGCACCTTGTACATGAAAACCTGCTAACTCCTTTCTTCCTGCTTTCAAATTCCCTTGTAATCCAATGCCCCCTCCACTCAATTTCCCCCCATTATTCTCCAGCATGTCCTCTTTAATTTAGCAAAGTCATTGTTCTTATAATTCCTATTACAGACTATACACATTCCTCTCTCTTGGCCTTTACCAAGATCCCCTAACCTGTTCTCCTCTCCTCCTTTGTCTCTTTCTCTTTTGCTACTCAATACAAAGTATGCCCACTGCATCCCAGAGTACAGAAAATTTTCTAGCACATGATCAGCTCCCAGCTAGTATTTGTACACTTACCGAATATCCTTCAAGGCCCACTCCAAAGCTAATTCTTTTTTAAATCTACACTGTTTTTGTTTTATTTTGTTTTGTTTTTAATTCTTGTATCACCCACGTTCATCTTCATTTTCATCAGTGGATAAGCTCCTAGAAAATGGAGTCTATGACTTGCATCATTTGCATCTCTCAATGTCTTGATAAAGTGAGAAAGTAAATATGTTTTAAGGAAAGGTCTATAATGACACAAGGATAATTCATAAAATCAATTGATCTAATTAATCATTTACTCTTTTCTGGGCACTGTTCTAAGATCTGAGATGGTGGCCTAGATGAACTGGGTCCTCTGTCTTCACTGCTGCTGGCTGCTTATCTAACCTCTGTTGATGCACTTAAACTCTCTGGGCTTTGGATAGTCATCCAAACTGAGAGGGTTTGACTAAGTTAGTTCTAATGTCTCTTCCAGCTGCAGGATTATCTGAATTTTAAATATTTATTTAAAGATTGAGAGTGATGTGCTGTAAGTACTTGCTGATTAACTAATACTATAACTTTTACCCTTTCAAATTCATAATTGTATATTTTCAGTTTTTTTTAATTTATTTGCTCAACAATGGGTATAGGATACTCTTATGTAATAAGCAGCATGCTAAAAATGCTAGCAGTGCATCAATGAACGTAATTCCCACACCCTGAGACATGCTGCCTCTCGTACCCTAATGCACCGGGTGGCCTGGCGACAAACGCACTTAAGTGTCTCTAACAGAAGAGTAAGATGTCGCTGAGCACTCCACTCTGACCTCAGCAAGCGGATACTCATTCTTAGTAATGTAACATACCTTTTACTTTGGAAAAATTCAAATGAACAAATTGGTAAACAAAATATTCGCTGCAAGTGTAACTTATTTGGGGCTTCTCTAGAGCCCCAGTTTTAGGCTATTGCCTCAATGGCTGCTATTTTGGAAAAGATGAAGGTTAAGTAGGTGTACTGTGAGCTTTCCCTGTGTTTAATGAGAGCAGTTCCATTTGCAAATCTGTTTTATAGAAGGAGATGATGCTGCTAATATTTTTTTATTTTTCAATAACAGCTGACATTTAATATTATATTAATTTCAGCTACACAGCATAGTGGTTAGATGTTCTATAACTTACCAGGTGACCCCCCTAATAAGCCTAGTACCCACCTGACACCACACAGTTACTACAACGCTGTTGACTATATTATATTCGCTGCGCTGAACTTAAGACAGGCATTCCGTAGAAGTGGTCAAAGGCAATTTCATCTCAAGATATGCTTGTGCAACACCCAACAACTCAGCTCATTAGTATATGGGACAAATGGCCTCTCTTTGGGTTATCTAGCCTGGATTTACTTCTTCAAAGGGTTACTCTTAATTTAGCTTGAATTCTTGAAAGGAGACACTAACAACCTTTAAATACTTTCCTTCCGCCAAGCCTTCAACAGTGATTTAGCTAGTCTCATCTCACAGGCCCTAAGAACTCTCCTTTGTCCTGAGATTGTAGCAAGAACATAATCCGCCGAGACACTTTTCCATAGAGTCCTATTCAGGTCAGGCCCTACCTTGAACTGTCCTTGTGCTCAGGATTCCTGAAAGCTGGGTCCCCTGCCCTGACCCTGATATGTTCACAAACGCCTTTACTCTTTGCCTGTAACCACCACCGTGTTCACAAATGAGCTCCAAGGAGCTAAAAATCTGATCTTCAGCTAATTAGTCTTTGGACAACTTTAGAGAATTGATCTACAATAGGATATTTTGTATACTTTCAAAGTCAAGATATGTAAGATGATCGCAGTTTTTAAATATTCCTTTTGAATTAGGGAGTCTAAGAAAATCAGAGTCACTAGGCCAAGATTTCTGTTAGCCTTTGGGGCTAGTTTACATTATAGTATAAACAAATGTTGACTGTTGTCCGCTTCCTTGAGGGGCCAGTGGGATTAGGAAATAAAGTTTACTCAAAGTCTGCTTTTGTTGTTTTTACAGTCACAATATTCTTCTCTATGAAGATGGGCATGCTGTGGTGGCAGATTTTGGAGGTGAGAGTTCCAGGAATAATACCCCCAAATAATATCACTTTCTTCCTTCCTTCCTGGTCCGTGCCTAATACTGTATGACAGGTATTAAAACAGGTTTCATCCTGATAGATGTACTTCTCTAAGTCATTAAAATCTTAATGGCCCTGACTTTTTTAAGAATATCATTTATTTTTAGTTTCCCCGCTTTGATATCCTCAGCTAAAAGAAAGAAACTGAGAATTTAAAGAAGATAAAGTTTTGTTAGGGTTTCAAAATGCTCACTGTAACCTTTGACCTTGGTTTAAGATATTCCCTTTGACACAGGTTTGTTTCATTTCCTCCAGAATCAAGGTTTCTGCAGTCTCTGGATGAGGACAACATGACCAAACAGCCCGGGGTCCGCTGCTGCTTGCGTGCCCTATAATCATGGGACAATTAAAACGTGTAAACTCAGCATGAGAGGAAAACGGAGGAGAGAAGCTTTCAGTGGAAGAAATGTCATTGTCCCGGGGGCAGGATAATGTTTTATGCTTTTACTTTCAAAAAGCCCTCAAAAGAACTACTTCAAGGCTCTCCCTGAGAAATGGATTAGATATATATTTGGAAAATGTTGTGGATAAAATAATATAGAATTTGTTTCAAATGCAACTGAAAAGTACATGGCAGGCATGGATCCTAATGCCCTGTAATTAACAGTTAATGGATAACTCACTATAAAATTTGTAGTTCACCAGCATCTATTAACAACTCATTTTCCACTTTGTTTAAGTAAAATAGTGAACATGATAATATCTGAAGCAGGTAGAATTGTACTCAAAATGTCTGCAGTCAAATTGATCACCTGCCCTCTCTTTCACCCCCTCTTCCCCCCACCAAAGACAAACAAACAAAAAAGTACACTTCTTTTTCTGGACTACCTGTGTTACTAAATTACCCAGTTTGGGTAATTTTTTATTCCTTCCTTTTTCTGCTTCCACTGACACTTTACTCAATCATTTTTTCCTGATTGTTTTTCTTTCTTAAAGTTCATCTCTACTTCTCATTTTCCATGTCCACAGTTCAAGTCCTCATCATCTCTTTCCTGGATTATTGCAACAGGCTTCTAATTCCAGTCCTCTTTTCCAGTTCATTCTTTGCAAAATCAGCCAGATGTGCTTCGATAATTCACCTCCTCCTGTAAACCATCAACAATGCCCACTGCCCACAGGCAAAAATCCAAATTCCTTTGCCTGGAAGCCTCCTGCCCTCCCCAATCTAGCCCCAGGCACCTCTGTGACCTGGCCCGACAAGTACTCTCAACTTCCCTGTGTGACAGCACACAAGCCATCCCTCAATCATGACATTCATTTTCACGTTCCCGTGACTCTGCCAGTGTGATATGCAATATACCCCACCTGGAGGAAGTCTATATTTCTTGCAAGACCCAGGAAATTGTATCAGTTTTAATAACCTGCCCACCCTTCTGCCTTCTCCCTATACACTTTCCTCTCTGTTCTCCTGTAGCACTTTGCACTACTGGTTTGTGCTCTTATTCATTCAACAAACATTTATTGAGGGCCTACCACATGTCAGGCATTGTGCAAGGGGCTATCAATGCAAAATGTAAATAAAAGCTTAGTCTTTGATCCGAAGGAGTTCATTTTCTAGTGAGGAAAACAGTAATATGGATTTAAAGCAGTGTGAGGTTTCAGTGCTAAGGTGTGACAAAGAGTCATGGGAGCTCAGGTGGCACAAATTGATGTACATCAGATGTGGCAAAAAAGAAGGGGGTGCCAGGCAGAGTAAACAACAGTGCGAGCAAAGACATAGGGGAGGAAGAGAAATACCAGACCTCCCGGCAGAACTTCGCATAGTTGGCGTTTTTGGCATGTACTGCGTGAGAAAGAAAAAGCGAGAGATGAACAAGAGAGGAAGGCAGGAAAACCTTCACGGACCACGTGGTATCCAAGCAGGGTGATTAGATTTCGCTCATTGGTTCAATATGCATTGGTGGAACACCGTATGGAACACCTTTCGTTTATTTAGAAACTGGGGATATTATATTATAGTGAACAAAATTGTTTCTTGTTTCTACGGAGCTAATATTCTACTACAAGAAGGTAGACCCTGAAACAAGTTAACAAAATAAGTGGTGATAAATGTTATGAAGAAAAATCAAAGCAGACTGTGTGAGTAGAGAGTCATGGGCATGCCATTTAGATAGGGTGACAAAGAGAGACCACATTCCGTAAGAGACCTGATGTGGGAGTAATGCACGTGGGAGAAAGAGCAGTGTAGGCAGGGAAACAGTTAGTGCAAAGGCCCTGAGGCAGGAGAGTTCTTTCTGTGTTCAAGGCCAGAGTGACTAGAGGGAAGTAAGCAAGGAGAAGAATGATGGGGTATGAGCTGAGGGTGGTGTGAGGAGTGTGTCCTTTTTGACAGGACACGGAGACTTCATCTAGTACCTGGGATGTAGGGATAGCTAGGTCAGTGGTTCTCAACCCTGGTCGTACAGTTAAATCACTTGGCAAACTTTTCAAAAGCGTACCACCTAAATCCAATTCCCAGAAATTCTGATTTATTTGCTTAGGGTGAATTTGGGGTACCTGTATCTTTTAAGGGTTCCCCAGGTGATTCTAAAGTGCAGCCAGTTGAGCCTCTCTGACTACACAAACTTTCATTGAATGGAGTTGAATTGCATTTCACCAACAGCCTGTTACATCCTTGTATTGTGCTGCTTCACCTTCAAGCACAGCACTACTCTCAATTTACTTTGAAGGCTATTTTGTTTCTTACCAGTTATATGGCCCTTATACAAGTTTGCTAATTACTCTATTGCCCTCCTGTGAAAAACTGGGCACACTGTATGCCCACTCCCACTTAGGCAATATTGTGACGCATGATCCGCTACATAAACGGACGCTATTTGGAAAGTAAAAGCTCGTATGGAAGAATTGCATGTGAGCACCATAGTCGGAATGAAGATATTCCTGGAAAGCTATAATTATGCATGATTTCAAAATAAGGTAGACACTTCAGAGGAATTATAAGCAGCTAGCACTACACACAGAATTTCAGTAAGAATATGCACTGGTTTCCTTCAGTGGAAATACAACGAAAGCCGATGTTTAGCAAAGGTCATCGATGTGATTATGGAGCTGTGAGGTTTTAGAGCTGGAAGGCTTTCCTCCTGTTTTGCCCCTGAGAAACCTAAATTATGGAAAGCATATACACTTGCCCAGAGATGCCTGATAATGGTAGAGCCCAATGTCTTATAAAATGTTCATCTTCTAACTCAAAATCTACTGACATATCCTAAACCACAAGTAAACCATACTTATGCGTTTGCATTTCAGAAAGGAAGCATACTTAAAACTGAAAAATATGTAATTGCAAGGAAAAAGAATGTAAATAAGGCCATCTAAACATGGGTATAGAACTTTGTGCAGAGAAATGTGATTGTAACAGTTCATGGGCTTTTTTCCTGGGATATTGCACAAATAGCACCCAGAAGTAACATGTCCGGGCAAAGCATAGCTAAGAGACCTGATCCTGCCAGGGAGAAATCAGCTGATAGGTATGTTCTGGGCACTCCCTGAAGGCCCTTTGTCTTCTCCATCACAGGGCACTATTTACAGTCCTGGTTCGGTGATTTCCTAAATCACAACCTAAAGATCTAAAGCACAGGTGGCAAACACAAGGCGCGAGGGCTGAATCCGGCCCTCCACCTCGTTTACTTTTTTATATTCTTTTTTAAATTTTTCTATTACTTTTATATTTTAATTATTGTTCAAGTACAGTTTTCTGCCTTTTACTCCCATCCCAGCCCGCTCCCCCGGCCCTCCCCATCTCCCTCCCATTTCCACACCCCTTGTTTTTGTACATGTGTCCTTTATACTTGTTCCTGCAAACACCTTGTTTTATTCGGCCTGGCACCTTGTTTTTCCCTGGTGGCAGCACCAAGCTCTCACTTAACTGTTAAAGGAGTATTTACATTTATACAGTCCTAAAATTACATTCAGCCCATTGAAAGCAACCTCGAGGCTGATGTGGCCCCTGGTGAAAATGAGTTTAACACCCCCGCTAAAGGAGGGAAGATGCCTCCCACAGTGCACAGATTCACTCCCAGGGAAACAGATTTCCTGGTTGAACCCATATCTGGCTGTTCAGAAACTTGTAAGGCTTCTAGGGCAAAGATGCTCAGAGGTAAACAAACAAAAACTGAACACTGTTGCTGTGATTATCAGTTCATAAGTGACGGAAACGTGATAACTACTATTACTGCAATATTTTTGGAAAAATTATGGATTTCATGATCTTCCAATGACTAAAACTAATGCCCTTTGAAAAACTGAATAACAGTAAGCACATTAGTCATATGTAAACACACCAATTTATGCACAAATTGAGGGTAGTATTGATGTTATTTTACATTTATGTTTTTTGAGAATATTGAAAGAACACTGAACTGATCCTCACTAAGAGGAACACTGTTCTACAGTGGAAGAATGAAACGCACGGTAAATAAATGACTTGCGGATTTTCTCGACACACAGAACCTCCGCTGGATGGCTCCTGAGGTGTTCACCCAGTGCACCCGCTACACCATCAAAGCCGATGTCTTCAGCTATGCTCTCTGTCTGTGGGAGCTTCTCACCGGTGAAATTCCATTTGCTCACCTCAAGCCAGGTAAGCCATGGTGTAATTAAAGTTCCTTGTTTCCCTTAGTTCTGTGCACTTTTACAACTTCAAGAAACTTTATTTTACTCAAAATGATTATTCTTGGTGGGGTGGCAAAGTGAGACATAAGTGAACAATCTCAAGTTGTTTTAAGGTATGTGCCCAACCCAGAAAACTTAATGGCCTAATTCTGTGATTTTAGACATTGACACACGAAAGTGTAGCTATATTTTATTAAAGTTTAGGGTTTCGCTTTATCTGTTGTTAATAAGACAAGCAAATGACTATGGCCATGTGACACGTAGGTGCAAGTAATGTGGGCAGTGCAATACTTATCTTTTGATATCACATTATAGAAATGTTTTTTCAATGTGTAGAGAGGGGTGAACTGAAAGTAGCAACACATAAAAATAACCTGTCATGACTGCTTTCTGCTTGTTTCACATTATATGAGAGAGAATTGTTTTTTCCTAAGAATTTTGTGTACACATGTGGCTACAGTTCAAACGGGCTTTGTGAGGGAGCCTAATGTTGTTGGTAATGTGCATTGTACTCTATGCAAAGGTAGGTGGTGGAGGTAGAAAATTTAATCTCAGGACTTGAGGTTTAACGTAAATTTTACTTGCATCTGTCTCTTCATTTTAGTTGAGTTTCTTTCGTGTTTTGTCACATTGTTTACTTACTTGTGTCCACCATTAGGCTGGAAGGTTCTTAAGGACTGTGCATCCCCAAAACCAAGTGTGCATGAAAAGTTGTTTTCAAATTAAATCATAAATAAACTTTAAATAAATTATACTGTAAGCTCCTAGTGGCCACTCTATCAGGATCTATTAGAAGAATAAAGTCAAAAGTGATCTTAGGGAAAAACAAATCTTACAAATGTGTATACTCCTAATTTAAAGTCTTATCCAGGATCACAGTTATTCTTAATATTCATGTGCAGACGAAAGCCCCATTTCATATCCTCTTTTCAGGGTATCCTCATTTTCATATCCTTTTTTCCCCTAAAACAGTACATTCTGCATAGTGTCTAACAGGGAGCTTTTCACAAATTATATGTTCTGTACATACTCATTGAATACAATGACTATTTAATTGCCCTAATCTTTCTGTATATGCTTTTCGTGTTTTAAATTTAAACGATGAGATTTAGCCATTACTATAGTGTGGATACGAGAACTCCATTTTGAACTGGGCCAACGTGGCCATTTGCAATGTCTTGCTGTCACCTGCTGCTCTTTATCCCTTAGAATTTTCATTCTGAGTAAGACCAATGACTGTGTAAAAAAATCTATAATTCTAAAACATCCAATAATTCTAGACATCTTGTGGCATTTTTCATAAGAAAGAGATAAATCTTCCTTCCTCTCATCTTCTTTGTTAATCCATTAACCTATTCTGTTGATTTTAAGTCCTAATACATCTTGGACTTACTCACTACTTACCCCAATCCACCACCATCCTAGCTTAAGCCACCATCTTTATCATTTATACTGTATAAATTTTATATAAATAAAATTTACTAAAGTATTAATTATTGCAATGAAAGTTATTTTATGTTAAGAGGTCGATGTTTTAATAAATATATACAGTTGTACATATCCAGAAATACAATCACAATATAGAGCTTTTCCATCACTCCAGAAAGTTCTCTGCTGCCTGTTTGGAGTTAATCTGCTGTTCTCACACCCAGCCCCTGGCGACCACTAAACTCATTGTTGTGCCTATTTTCCAGAATGTCACATAAATGGAATTAAGCTGTTGCAGTCATCAGTAATTCTTTTTCATTACTGTGTGATATTCCATTGTGTTAACGTACCTCAATTTATTTATGCATTGACAAGTTGATGATCATTTGAATTATTCTCATTTGGGGGCTTTTATGACTATAATTGCTAAAAACCACTCAAGTCTTTGAATGGACATGCTCACTACTCTTAGATAAATACCTAAAAGATTTTATGGCAAGAGTTTTCCCAAGGCATTTGTACCATGATAGATTCCCACCAGCAGCATATGAGAATTGCACCTGCTCCATATTCTTGTCACTACCTTTTTATTATCTGCTTAAAATAAAATATTAGTCACTAGAGTAAATGTGTAATGCTACATCAATGTAGTATTATTTCATATTTCTCTAATAACTCATGATGTTGATAATCTTTTCATGTGTTTATTTGCTGTTCATGTATCTTTGTTTGGTAATGTGTTTGTTCAAATTGCCTTTATTATTTAGTTGTAAGGATTCTTAGGTTCTAGGTAGAAGTCGTTCATCTGTTATGTGTTTTGCAAGTATTTTTCTCTAGCCTGTGACTTGCCTTTCCATTTTCTTAAAGATATCTTTCAAACAGAAGTTTTTAATTTCAATAAAGTCTACCTAATCAAACTTTTAAATCAATTTTTTGTGTGTCCTAACTAAAATATTCTTGTTTCACCCAAGACCACAAAGATTTCCTCCTATATTTTCTTATAGGAGAGTTATAGGTTTAAGTTTTATGTTTGTAAGATTGAGTTGAGGTTTTTAAAAAATTGTACAAGGTATGGGTTGAGTTTATTGTGCTTTTGTTAGTCTACTGAGTATTTTATAGATTTCTAATTTTTTCAGCAGGATTAGTTGAAAAGACTGTCTCCATTAAGGTATTTTTGTACATGTGTTAAAAATTAGTTGACCAGATCTCTGTGCATCTTTTTCTGTACTCTATTCTGTTCCACTGACATGTCTACCCTCATTCCACTAGCAGATTATTGATAAATTATAGTAAGTCTTGGAATGCAACATGAATCCCCCAACTTTGCTCTTCCTTGTTAAAATTGCTTTGGATAAGTCTAAAGTTTTTGCTTTTTCATATAAATTTTAGAATCATCTTTCAATGTGTACCAAAAGAGAGAGACAGAGAGAGAATGTGCTGGAATTTTTATTGGGTTGCATTGAATCTGTAGATCAATTTGAGAAAAATTGACAACTTAAACATACTGAATCTTTTCATTGATAAAAATGGTGTATCTCTCTGTTTATCTAGGTCTTCTTTAAATTTCTGTCATCGGTGTGTTTTAGTTTACATCATACAAATCTTACACATATTTTTTAGACTTATTTCTATGGATTTTGTGTTTCTTTATGCTGTTATGAATGTCATTTTTAAATGTCAGTTTCCAATGGTCCTTTCCTAATATAGAGATATAATTAATTTTTATTTTTATTTATTTAATTTTTTAAAGATTTTATTTTTTATTTTTATCTTTATTGGTTTAAAGTATTTTTATTGATTATGCTCTTACAGTTTGCCCAATTTTTCTCCCTTTTCCTCCCTCCACTCTGCCCCTGCAACCTCTACCATTTCCCCCCACTTTAGTTCATGACCATGGGTTGTACATATAAGTTCTTTGAGTCCTCTGTTTCCTATTTTTAAATAACAACATAGTACCCTATGAATCTGCTAAATTAACTTATCAGTTCAAGTAACATTTTTGTACATCTTTAGGATTTTCCACAGAGTTGATTAGGTCATCTGTGAATAAGGACAATTTTATTTTATTTATTTCCAATCTACATGTCTTTTATATCTTTTTCTTGCTTCTTACACAGGCAAGGACCTCCAGTACATACAGAGTGGAGCAGTGAGATATTTTACTCAAATCTCTCCATTTCTTGAAGTTTATGCACTGCCACCCTACTTTAAATTGCCACCTTTATCAAATTATTGCAATAGTCATTTGACTGTTTTCCTTTATTCTTGTTTCTCCTTCCTCTTCGGTCTCTGCACATCTGCTGAAATATTTAAAAACATAAACTTGATTATGTCACCATTGTTTCAATTATCTTGACTACCCATGTTCTTAGGATTAAATCTCAAAATTTTTAGCATGTCCTACAAGACTCTCCACAGCTTCACATCTCTAACCTTGCCTGTATCACTTCACTTTTTGTGCTCCAGTCACTCGGCCTTCTTTGGCTTCATTTAATATGTTGCCCTGCTGCTGGCCGTTAATGCAGTTAATGATGACTCCACAAAAAAAGTGCTGTGAAGATTAAATGAGATCGTGTCTGTAACTGAACTTTGTGAATTGAAAAGTCTGCAACTCTAAAATGAAAGATAAGGGCAAAGTGTCATACAGGGTCAAGGCTTCCTGTAATTCCATACTTGAGTGGAACTCTCATTCTCAGGAAGCCCACAGAAGCACTTCAAGTCATCTCAGTTCCTCTTTTTTCCTTCTTTTCTTTCCTTTATCCTCTTTCCCTTTCTTCTTTCCTTTCTTTGTTGTTTCGCTTTTCTTATTTTCAGCCTCACTCTCTAAATATCTCAAATCTGTACACTCACCACCCTCATCGCTGCTACTTCCTTATTTCCCATGCGGAATACAGCACAGTGTCATCAACAGCAGCCTGGGCTCCACTTTTGCTCACCCTCTCTTTTTCACCAGCTACCACTGTATAGCTTTCTAAAAAATCAAATTCGATCATCTGGCTTTCCTCACTTAAAATCTCTAATGCTTTTTTCATTTCTCTTAAAATAAAAGCAAAATTTCTCAAAACAGTCTACAAAGGCCCCCCGAGTGTCGGTCTTGCTTTCCTCCTCAGATCTACCTTTTGTCACCTGCCGCCTCTCCTCTATGTTCCAGCCGCAGGAAACGATTTCATTTCCTCAGTTTGCTGCATTTCCTCTCACTTCCATGTCTTTATAAATGGTAGTCATTTTTCAGAGACACTCTTCCCCACTTTTTAGCATATTAACTACAATTTACTTTCAGGTCTTGAATATTACTTCTTCCAAAAGCATCTTCACTAATTCTCCAATATTGAGTTAAGCTCAGTCTCCTCCATGTCCTAAGTCTTCATTTATCATAGTATTTATATTTCACTCACACAGTTTTGCTGTTTACTCTGTTATACTTTACAGGTTTTAAAATGAATATTTCAAAGAGATGAAGAGCCCCTCTCTCGTGTACCCACAGAAATATTTACTGTTCTGAGAGAGAGAATATTATATAATAGAACAGTTAAGTCTTGCCTAAAAATAACCTGATTCCAATATCCCAGATATTGAAATTTATACTAGTTTATTGGAGCATTCGTTTATAATAGATGCTGAATTTTTTAAAGTTGGACAGTGACCATGCATCAAGAAATGAGACTGTTAATATCATTGCAGTGGTTAGGCAATCTAGCACATATTTAGCAATAAATCACGTGAAGCATCGGATTCAATATAAGCAACATATTAGCCATTTACAATAAGTAACAAATCCATGACTACAATGTGGGGCAGCATTGGCAATTACAGTAACTGCAACATTACACATGGCTTACCTCCTGGATTTAGCCGAATCCTGTCTCTGGGAGAAATGCAAAAGTAGAACACAAATCTTAGCATGGACTCTTATGCAAATAATGGGTATGCATTCAGGAGAACCTGAAGTTAGGGTCTCCTTTACAGAGTATATCTTCAAATTAACCTTATAATTTCAGGTTTAGAAAGAACTATGCCCACAAGGCCAGCAGAAGCAGACAAATATTCAACACAGCACAATGTGATGAACAGGAAATACCTTGCAAATGTTGACAATTAACTCAATTTTTAAGGAAATATTTTTTCAAGCTAACAGTGGATGGGCTAAAGAAAATTTGTGTGATGTATAAGGGCATGAGTCTTGAGACCTTATGCAAGCTACTCACCCAAGCTATATTTTAGTACTTCAGTTTCTTTCTTTTTAAAGTAGGGATAATAATACGACCTATCTACAAGGGTTGAAGTGGTGGTTATCATTAGTAAGCACTCGGTAAATAAACATTAATGGTTACTATTATTAATATTTTTAGGCTATTATTAAGTGCTTCTATGGTCAGGAATGGTGCTGGAATAAGAGGAAAACAAAAAGCAATAAGATATTGCCCAGGCCCTCATAGTACAGAGAGAAAGTGAAAAAGGTACAATCAGCAGAGTGAGTCCCAACTAGATCGAAGCACAGAGTACTTAGGATTCTCCGTCGAGGGGTCTCCTGCTGAGACAAGTGATAGGCAAAGGACATCAGGGAGGGACTCTTAGAGCAGATAATACCTGAACCACATCTTTAAAAGATGAGTACTGGTGAAATAGGTAAATAGTGGGGAGATAGAGAAGGTGTCCCAGCAGAAAACAGTATGGGCAAGATACATATGTAGGAGAGATACACAGATAATTCAGTAGGGATAAATCAGAAATTGCAAGAGACTCAATAGCAAGACACGTGCTGTAAATGTAAAACCAGAGCCAGATGTTGGAAGGGCCGTGTGTGTCAACGATGCAGGTTGCTGTAGGCTTTCAAGTAGGGCAATAGTACAACTCTACCATTATCTTTAAAATATTTCCTCTTGCTACAAAGCAAAAGCTGGATTGGGGAGATTCCAAGTAAAGGCAAGGAAATTAGGTAATCAAGAAGAGAATGTATAAAACCTTAACTAGGGAAGGGGCTTTGGAAGAGAGAGCAGAGGTTGGCTTTAGGAGATTTTAACTGGACTTGCTAGTGGATTGAGACGAGAGCACAAGGGAGAAGAAGTTGAGGATGACTTTTCGGCTTCTGGTTTAGCCAGCAGGAGGATGGTGGACATAGGAAGAGAACAGATTTGTGAGAGAAATGATTAGATTAGAAGGAGAAGGAGCCAAGGTGTGAAGCCAAGCAGAGAGGGAAGAACCAGGCAAGATGAAAAAGGAGCTGGTGTGTATGACCTGGCAAAGAAGAGCTGTGCTGGACACATGTCAGAGAAAGAAACCAACACCTGCTTCTGCAATTTGATTTCTCTCCTGGGCCTGTCACCTCGGATGTATCATGAAAAACTAATGGAGAAATTGGGGATGAATTAATCCATCAATATATATTTTATCCAATCCATTTTCTTACAAGCAGGTACCAATTTTGTGGATCACTTTCAGATTATAGTTTGGGGCCAAAGAAGAGAGCTTCTTGTCTTCCTGTGTGATGCCAGCTGGTCTCACGAGGAGACTCCACTCTGTGCCCTGGGATTCCTTAATTCCAGGCTCTAAGTCTGAGATGTGACAGCAAATTAAGAACATCTGCCAATTTATTCTAGCCAGATCTGGGTGAGACTTCATATGGAGACTTTAGCTCAGAGATGCAAACTGCGGTCCTGGAGCCAAATATGGCTTGCAGACGTTTGATGTCTCACATATGGCTTTTAAAAGCAAGATTTGAAATACACATAGAGAACACAGTTAAGTCACAAGACTCATATTTGCAGCCATTTGCTACCCCTGCTTAAGTATTAGATGATTATGCTCTTCTGCATATATGTTAGGATCATAACACATTTGCATATAATAACTTCAAAGGGCATAAGTACATTAATGATATAGATTGTGCTTTGACAAGTGATAGAATAGGAGTGAGTTAAAGTTCTGAAATCTTGTGTTTGCTGTGCTAACCCTTATCAGTTTTTTTGTGTGTTTTGTTCTTTTTTTTTACTGGAAAGAATGGAGCCAGCCAATAACTACACAGATCACTGAAGAGATCAAATCGGTCCAATGGATGGTGATATTTCTATGAATATAGCTCATATTAACATTCCGATACTTCATTACACTGACAAAGATTGCAATGAGAACAGACAATGGTGCAAATTAATCTATTCTTCTGACAGTCTGTAATGAGAATGGGATGTGGTTTAAAAAAATTAAGCCATTCTTAGTACAATCTCAAGATTGCAATCTCATGGTCTCTCTCAGATGCTATATGCTCTGGTGATACATTACCGAAAAGTGTCAGTTTAACAAAGAATGTCTTCGCTCTTGCTGAGATGGTAGAATGAATTTACTTTGTTTCACCATAGCCCTGCCTATTAAAAACAATGAAGTAGAATCAATTGTGTTTTTTTAGAACACACTTATGCACAATCAAAACTGGAAAAAAAAACATTCTGGCAACTTTATCTTAGTCAAAACTTACAAACAAAAAACGGTAATTTATTGTTCCTTTTTTTATATGAATGCCTAGATTTACTTCTATAAAACATAAGAGAATAGGTGATAAATTACTTTAGGAATTCAGAATCTAGTAACAATTTATCCATAAGCAATATATAGCTAATTAAGTTCGTCCTGGAGAACTGTGTAGTCATCCTCTTCACAATGGCCGTGTTGCATTGTGTGGGGGATGATGACAGATGAGATTGTTTGTAGCCTTGTAATTCACAGTGACTCAATGCAGTGTTTTACCTGGTATTCATACCCAAAGAAAACCTCAAAAGGAGCTAAGATTTCTGGTCTAAACAGAACAGCTAATATACAACAGTGTTTTTGATATCTAGTTCTCTAGGTTCAGAGTAAGAGGAATTAGGAAAACCCTTAGAAATGTAGGTAATAATTATAGCAACAACAATAGCTAACATTTATTTGGAATCTGGATGTACCAGCTCCTCTGTGTACTCTGTCTCTTTCATTTCTAACAATAACCTGTGGTTTGGGTCCCATCAGGGTGAGATAATATGCTCAATGCCATGTGCTAGCCCAGAGTTAAACGCATGGCTCTCTGTCCCCAAAGGCCGTACATGTTACCCTTACACTATGTCCTCATTGCTTCATCTTTAAACTTAGAGAAATTAATACTCACAGAGGCAAATTAGGTTAATTAGGATCTCCCAGAGAGTTAAAAGTAAAGCCGGACTGGAAATCGGGCCTCCCAACTTCCTTGTAAAGGGCAGTGCTCAGTAGTCATACTGCTTCAGTCTGTTGGAGCCCCCTCCCCAAAGGCTTGGGGCAAAAGGTAGTATTATGTACTAAATATGCCACCAGATCTCAATAATTGACTTAATTGTACTTTCAGTTGATAGTAAACTAAACATTGTATTCATTCTGTAATGTTTCTTGATGAATAGGAATTATTCTCTGTCCTGAAAACATAATAATGAATAAGATATTAATTGGCATTAATCCATCATCTTCACTTGTGTGTACAAACACTGCTTACTGAGTCCTATATAACATGATCTATATTATTTCCAGTGAAATATTATTGTAAACTGTCTCATTTATTGATTCATTCAGTGCATATCTATTAAACGCCTACTAATTGCTTGTCACTGTGCTCAGCACAGGAGATACAGTGGTGAAAAGCCACAGTCACTGACCTTGAGGCAAACAATTAAATAGGTAATTAAGTATAAAACATTGTATGCTATTATAGTGCAGGGTGCTGGGTCAGGACATAGGAAGCATGCCCAGAAAGAGTTCATCCGAGCTATGACCTAGGTGACAGTAGACATAATACAAAAAAAGAAGGTAGAGAGGAGGATACCAGAAAAAAACATCGCATTTCAATATTGAATCACAAAAGGCAAGGAAAAATCCAGTAATTCATTTCTTTATTAATTATGCACTCATTGACCATAGTTTATTGAAAAGTACAACACTTATTTTTTTCTTAGCTTATCATTCACATAGAATGTTATACATTCTGTCACATGAATAAATGAAGTTTATCACATATTATTTTGAATGCCTAGCCTGTTGTTCACTGGCCTCCTTTGAGAGACAACACTGACAATCTGTATTCATAGCTGTTCTTTTCTTGATAAAGTTTTAATAAACAATGAAGAACTTGAAAACACAAATTGACACCAGGGTTAGGTAGACACCCCTGAGGCTGACTCACAAAATTCTGTTTAATTTAACTCTCTTTGAGGATAATGGGAGAGGGGGACAGCACCTCTCTAGAACTGTGCTCTCTGATATGGCAGCCACTAGACACACACAGCTATTTAAATCGGAGTTTATGTTAATTGCAATTACATGAAATTAAAATTTCAGCTTCTCAGTTATGCCAGCCATATTTTAAAAGTACCTAATAGCCATTTCCTACCATTTTGATCAGCACAGGATAATATTTTCATCACTGCAAAAAGTTCCGTGGAGACTATGGAGTCAAGATGGAAGTACAGGTAGATGCATTTTGCATCTTTACTGGGTTTTTCTCTGCCTTTTATGGTTCAGTATTGAAATGTGACTTTTTTTTCTGGTATCCTCTTCATGGAGAGAATTACAACTAAAGCTCAAAACAAATAACAGCCAGAACTGTCAGAAAATCAAACCGTATGGAAGTCTGACAACCAAGGATTTAAAGAAGCCACAGTCATCCATACTGGTAGGAGGGGTGGAGACACGGAGATGGGCAGAGAGGCTAGGAGACTTTGTATGGCACAGAGAGGTGGCAGTGGTGGCAGAACGGGGACTCTCACGTTCACATGTGATGGATAAAAATTGGGAGGGATACCTGGAGAGCAAGTAATCTCAGCCTCGGGCCAAACGGCACAGACTAGGGTTTCAGCGCCAGGAAGATCAATCTCCATAACTTCTGGCTGTAAAAACCAGTGGGGGTTGGGGCAGAGAAAGAAACTGCTAGATTTTCAGGATACTCCAGATGAAGAGTCCACACGGTCTTAGAATGTGTGCAAACCCGCCCATTCTGGGATTCAGCACCAGGGTAACAGCGCACAGGGAATAGGTGAACATTTGCACACAGGGAATGGGTGAAGTGGGAATGACTGGAAACAGGGCAAATGCCGGGCAAACCTCCAGAAGCCAGGCAACTGCATTATCCTCTCCCTGAGCCCTACCCCACACAGAACCACAAAGTGATGAAGCAGGTTGCCTGCCCTGACAATTACCTAGGGCTCTGCCCCACACAATTTACAGCTGAGTTTTCTACAGTAGTCCACACTACTACCACAGGGAGTCAAAGCAACTCTACCTAATACACAGAAACAAAAACAGGGAGTCTGCCAAACTGAGGAGACAAAGAAATATGGCCCAAATGAAAGAATAGAACAAAACCCCAGAAAAAGAACCAAACAAAATGGAGATAGCCAATCTATCAGATACAGAGTGTAAAACACTGGTTATCAGGACGCTCAGAGAACTCATTGAGTATGGTGACAACCTAAAAGAAGAAATGAAGGTTACACTAAGTGAAATAAGGAAAAATCTACAGGGAACTAATAGTGAAAAGGAGGAAGATGGGATTCAAATTAGAGTGTGCAAAGCAAAAGGGAGAAGTTGCCAAGGCTTTGCAGAATCTGCTTTGAATAATGAATTAGACATCATTCATCTTAAACTGACTTTCCAGACACAGTGCCAAAAAGTGAACAAGTAACTTTGTATACTTGATATCAGAGCCCAAGAGAATCTGAGCTTAACTCACTTTGTGAATAGTCTCTCCCCACCCATTAAGATATGTATCATTAGCTTGAATGTGTTCACTACACTGGTTTATGTGCCTATAGTTGCTCCAGCTCAACAATATTCAAATGGTCATAAGGTGAAAAAGTAGAGTTGGATCAGTGATCATTAAGCATCAGTTTCTTTGCTTATTTCTTCACCTCATTCCAAAAAGAATTCAAAATAATCATGAGTAGCCAATGGAAGAAGCCAACCATGCCTAGTTTTTTGTAACACAAAAGATACATTTTATGAGTCATGTTCAGCTTGCTAAGTATTATTTGATCAGCCTTTTGTTTCTTTGTTTTCTCAGTTAGCAACCAGTGAGGGCCAGCGTTGGCCATGTTTGCCTAAGCCCTTCCTCCACATCCGGGGCAGAATCTCCAGTCACACATGCACAGCTCAAACCCCTCCCCCATTTCTGGGGGGCAAAGGGCATGAACTAAGATTTTAAAGACAATAAATGTTTGGGAAAACATTAAGCCTCACTACTCATTAAAGAACAAAATTTAAACAACGATGAGTAAGCTGATATATTCATCCCTGATATTAGCAAAATCTTTTAAAAAGTGAGAAAATCTAATTCTGGTGCAGGTGTCATTAAAAACCTGTTTACAGACTTGCTACTGAAAGTATAAATTACTACAATTGTTCAGAAAAACAATTTATCAGTATGTATGAAAAGGCTTTAGTTGTCTCCTTTGATATTTTAATTTTACCTCTCAAAATAACATAGTAGTTTGTGAAATCAAGAAAGTCATATTGAAAAAGACATTCTTTGAAGTGTTTACACCCAAATTTGAACGTAAAATTGAGGAATGATTAAGTAAATCACACTAAGTGAAGAGTCATTAAAAATATATTAACATGGAGATTTAACATTGGAAATGCTTATATTTAATTTAAGGAAAGAAGTATTACATAATTGTATATTAGAAATAAGCTCAATGATGTAAACATAAGAAACACTTAAAATATGTTTATATTTGTTTCCTCTGAGTAAAATTTTATTCTTTCTAATTCTCTTCATTTTCTAAAATTTTACAAAGAATAAGTATAAATTTTACATTTGGCAAAATTAGATAGTAATTCTGACTGATGCGTGAAGCAGACTGTTAAGTTACACTGCATATGATTTCACTGCACCAGATCTAGAAACGGAACTGAATTACCTTTCCACCAAACTCAGGTGGGAAGGCAGTGGCTGAGGGTCATACCTCGAGCCTTTAAGATACAGACAGATGCTTATGACATCACAGTCTAGGAAACAGGAAGGAGCCGTACCCTGGAACTTGAGCTCCCACTGATACAGAGTAATCTTTTTTTTTTTTTTTATTGAAGAATAAAAAGAGCTTGGAGAGAGCATGGAATCTGGAACGAGAGGCCACAGCAACCACTAGTTAGATTTAATTATTTTAATAAATTAAAAACTCATTACATACACACACCAAAACATAACAGTAACACTCATACATACTTTGCATGGTTGTTAGGTGGGTCAAAAAAGTCATGATGCCTGATACAAAATGTAATTTAATTTTAAAAGTTCTAGGCTTGGTTTCCAAGGGATTATAGAAATCACTGGTTGCAGAACAGAAAAATAATCAGCAATCAGTAATCTACAGTGAAGTTCCAAGAATAACAATGTAGTAACTCGGAGTTTGAGATGAGCAATATTCAGAAATGCAAATAGGCAGGCAGCACAATTTGCTTTTCAGTTCAGTCAGTGAGTGGTATTAGATAAATAGATGGATGTGAAGTCTGTGACAGACTTTAGCAAATGATAACTACTTTACAAATATTGAAAATTAAAACCCTAACATTCTTGTAATAGTCATGGAATTTAAGCTTAAAAAGTGATCTGCTTTGCCCAGTTACTCGAAGTACAAAGTTCCGTGGCACACAGTGTAAGCTGGTTAGCCTGAGAGTCACGGCATCGCACAGTCTGGTCCAATGTCTGTCTTTGTCTTTACTTTCTGTAACATCATGCACCTACCCTCTACTTCAGCCACACTCCCTAAATACCTTGCTATTTTCATGCTCCTTTGTATGTTCCTTTGTTCCTGGACATAATCCTTGTGCTCACTATTTGTTGAATGAACAACCAAATGAATAAATTTATAAAGATAAACATTTAGGATCAAATTATGCAATGTTTGGCTTCAGTTTTTCAAAAAAGCACAGAGTTCTTTTTGAATCTCTCCTGATGATACACAGATTGATTCTTGATGATTGTGGCCTGTTCATGTGTTTCTTAAAATGAATACGTGAATTACAAAATGACATGACCATTTGGTTTGCAGCGGCTGCCGCAGCTGACATGGCTTACCATCACATCAGACCGCCCATTGGCTATTCTATTCCGAAGCCCATATCATCTCTGCTGATGCGAGGGTGGAATGCGTGTCCTGAAGTGAGTCACTTTCATTTCCTCTTAGAAAATGTGTTATGGTCAAAATCTCTCACAAACAGTGTCACACCAAAGTCTTCCTTTAGTGTGTATATTAAGACTGTCAAAGCAGGAAGACTGATTCGCCTTCTGCTCTTTCGTCTCTAATTGCCTCAAGAAGTCTGAGTATCTCATATTTCTTTGCTGCTGCTCTCTGATTTTGAAATGTTTCTCACAACTGATTAGTAAAAGAAAAACCAGGGTATGACAGATGACTCACACTCTCATCTCAGCTGCAATTTTATTAGCTATGCTTCAGCCATATTTAACCATTTTCTAAAGAACGAAATTTGGCCCAGGATGAGTTTGTGTGGGCTTTTCAACGTGTGGCAGGTCTCCAGGCAAAGGCCCCATGTCAGGGGGTCTTCAGCAGTGCTGGCTCCAGCAGGAGGCAGGAGACCTGCTCCTAGTCCTTCTCTAACTCTGAGTGGCTGTGATGAAGTGGTGAAGAGCATCGATTTAGAGCCCAAATGAAGGGATTGATATTATGGAAGGAAAGGTAAAGTATGATGTGTAAACAGAGGGAAAGAACATTTTAAAATATGATCATACTCTAAGAGAGGAAAAGGAAATAGTCACATAATCCCAGGATGAAATCCCAGACCATCTGTGTACAGAAAAGGATTCTTCTTATTTGTACCAGATTGATGTCTACTTTGTCTTCGAAGACTGACAAAGGAGGAGATTCCACAACTTTCTTGAGAGCACAGTTTAGCACACTGTCTAAGAGTCCCCCTGCCACTATGTTTTGCTGTCTATTGAAATCCTTGTGTCTTGACGTCAGTCCACATTGATTCTTTTGCTCTGAGCAGAGGGACTTAGTTCACATTCTTCACACTGGAGATCCTTATACAAAAAGGCCTAATAGCCCTTATTCACCCACCTCTAACCATCCTGGTTATTGCTGTTCTCTTTTTATAGGTCCTTGTTTCTGATCCTTCCCAGGCACTTTATCTCTCTTTGACAAAGAAAGGAGCAGATAAAGGGAGGCTATTGTTATCTCAGAAAGCCTCTCACCACAGGAGAAATAGAATAAGCCATAGTCCAGACGTTTGGAAGGAGAAAGCAACTTACCTATTTTCAAAAGGCAAAACCCAGACCAAGTCGATACCCAATCCCACAAGTGTACAGGAAACTCTTATGAAGAAAAGGGAAGATTATGATGGGACATGGATTGAATATCTCAAAAGAAATAACCTCTACTCCTGACAACTTAACCTGAGAGATTACATATTGACATGTAGAATCTTCTCTCACTACCAGAATGTTAGCTGCATAAAAACTGGGACTTTTTTTTGTTGCTGTTCATTTTATTTTATACCTAGTAAGTGCTCTAAAATATTTATTGAGGAATGAATATTGAGGAAAGGAATGAATATCATTACTGCTTATCAGTGTCTCCAATCATCTTATCTGGATTTTGATGTCCAGAAAAACTTGTTTTAAAAGTCACATGATTAAAATAGTTCAGGATAAGCTTTCCTTGTCTTTCCAATGAACCTCAGATGCGTTTTCCAGGAGTAAGAGTGCCAAGTACCTAATCCAGAATTTCCTTCTCTCAGTGGGATTTGAGCTGTTCCAAGGAATAGCATAAAATGACAATCCAGGGAAACCCTTTTGCTTTTGTGAACTGACTTTTCATGATTATAGATAAGGGACATAAGGAAGTTTTAATTTGGTGATAAAAAAAGCAAATCATTGGAACCTTCTAGAAGTATTTCAGGGGCTAGAATGGATGCCGTAAGTAACAGATAGGGAAATGATAAAGAGAACCAGAATAGGGCCAAAAGAGGGTACATTAAGATTGAAAAATATATATTTACTAACGGGCCAAAGTCAAGCATTTAGTGGAAAGGTTTTACTGCTCAGCAGTGAAGACTGGGGATGAGGATTAGGGAAGAGAATAGGGAGAAAGCAAGGTAGGAAAGCAAAGTCTCTCTCTGACTGGCAACATCCGGGCTTGTCAGTCAGGTGGACCTGGCTTGGTTGTGGTGTCCACCTCAGCATTATGAAAATGAGCTGCTTCTTTATGTGACGTGCCTTGGTCATCATTACATGGCCCAGTAAGGTCTTTACCATGTCGGGAGACTGAGCGGTGAGGAAGAAGGGAATAATGGGCTGGTTTTCCTCATTTCCTTCAACAATTATTCACTGAGTCTCTACTACATACAGCCCCAGGAGTAGATGCTGGGGTTCCTTGGACATAATCTCTCAGTGGAATTTAAGTCCTAGTGGTCAAATGGAGATTAACTGGATAAACACATTAACGGTTTTATAATTACAAGCTAAGATGAAGAAAAACCAAATTAGATGAGAATGCATACTCAAGAATACTAGCAACTGGGGGACAGAGAGCTCATATGGGTCAGGTAAGGCTTCCTGGACGACATGACACCTGAACCATGAGCATAAACAGGAGTTTGCTGAATGAAGGTGGCTGGTGAGAGAAAAACAATCTCCGAAAAGAGGACATATGTAAATTTGTTGTGAGAATACACAAGGGAAAGACTTAGTTATTGAAACACTGTAGCCACTGAGGGATTAAATCTCTATACCAGGCATCGTTTGAATTATTTAGATCTAAGACACTAACATCATGCTGTCCTGGCCATTATTTTCCAGATTATCGATTTCACTACTCATTTTTTCTTTTATGTCTGTTTGTGCCTCATCTTTTGAATTTGAAGCACATTACTGTTTCCTGTGTGTGTCATCTTAGTCAAGACCCATAAAGATAAAACTTGATCAAAACCCATAAAGGTAAAAGAAGACAATGAGAATACTAGCCTATTGGGGATGGAAAATGCATATTGAAAAACAGGGAGAGGTGGGAGGAAGTCCTCATAGTTCAATGGGATCAGAGTTTGGAAAGCGTTGGAAACTAGAATAGGAAATTTGGACATGAAATTATGGGCAGTTCTTTTTTCTGTCTCTAAACCAGTGAAGAAATATGATAAAAGTAATTTTTTAAGAAAATTCATCTGAGTTTGGTGTGAAGGATTTATTCACTTGAAGAAGTGTGTGTAGTTCCGTAGGGAGGCAGGCACTGAATTTCTCCTCCTGTGCATTGGAATAGCTAAGCATTGTTTCTTAACGTGTGGGCTGCGTATACATGCTCCAGATGACCCTGGAATGTTTGCTGAAACCAAATTCAGGGGGCTGTGTTCTAAATCTACTACATCAAAATCTCTGGGATGGAGCAAGGACCTTTTCATTTGAACAAGCCCCCCAGGAAATGTGTGCCAGATAAACACAGAGAACTAGTGTGCTGAATGGAAGCAAAAGGCACTGAAGACAGAGCCTCCAGCTGGGCTGTTAGTAATCCAGTTGATTACAACACAGAGACTACAATGGTTGCCATGGGGATTCAGAACCAGGGGTAAACCTGGAAACTACTTCAAAGGAAACAGAATGTCACAAAGCAGAGAAAGACTGGATTTAGGAAACGAAAGAGAGAAAAGGGTCCTGGATCACTGTCATCCCTGACTCCTGAGAGGCAGCCAGTGACCGGAGCACTCATTAGGCTGGTAGATATCGGGGATGTTGTTGGCAGTGAGAGAAGAACAAAACGAAAGGCTCTGTATTAAGGTGAAGGCGCTTAAAAAATAAGAAAAGGAAAGAAAAAGAGAGCTAACAAGAAAAAAAGTAACCTGGTCTATAGAACTGAGCAAGCTGTCAATTAAAATCAAGTTATTGTGCAAGTCATTATAGAGGCTCTTCTCACCTTAAAGGTGTTTAACAAAGGGAGTGGGAACAGGGAGGCAGGCAGATGGCATGGGATTTAAGCTCAAGCAGAGAGTCTGCACAAAAAGAGAGGGGAGAGGAGTTGAAATTATAACTAAGAAAATTCTGAATCCAGGCAGAAAGGAGACAGAAGAGAGGTAATAAGGTTAGAGACTTTCAAAATAAGAAAATTGTCGGCTGCTGGCCATTTTGAATAAGAAGGAAAACAGAAGATAGGTGGGGCATGTCTGCATTATTTATTGTTCCAATAGTCTTCTGAGCTTTATAATATTGCCAAATGTAGACATATAGATACAGATACCTGGACAGATACAGAGAGAGGTGAAAGGAAGTTAGTCATCTTTGCAACCTTTTTCCCCCGCCTAGAAAATGTGAAGGTATGTTTCCACAGTTTACTGGCATATTAACAAAATTGTTTGAGTATACTGTCTGGCAAATAAGTGTGGCATTGAATGAGAGATGTTTATTCTACTATTACTTGTAAAGCATCCGTAAATCTGATGCTTACAAGCACATTTAATTTCTGTGCACAGGTAGGAATGCTAACACCAAACAATAGTGGCATGCTCAGCTCAAGAGATCAAACCTTCAAATCTTACATGTTAATGCGTTATTTAGTTTTCAGAATCTGAAGTTAATAAAAATTGGCAATAAAGCAATAAAGCTCCTTAAAGTTCCTTTTGTTCAGGATCCATTGTGTTGATCTTGAAGAACCATTTGTTTTCCTAAAATGATCGAAGCTGAGATCTCCACCTAGTGGATCTATAGGATTTTACAGGTTTTACAGAAATCCTCAATTTTTTTCCTCTTAGAAAATTTACAGATTTAAAAGACTTCTACTTAGGACCAAGCATAATTGTCAACCAAACATTCTCAAATGGTTGAAATATACCAATATGCACATCAGCTCGACTACAGTTAACAAGCAAAGCTCAATTTTTATTTACATACCATAATTAGGAAAGCAGATCAGGCACAAATATGAATATATAATCATCTGTGTGGAAAGCAATATTGTAATACCACTAATTGAGATGTGTATAGTAATTTCCATAAAATAAACATCAAGTGTAAATCTGCTCAAGTACTTTTTTCTTCTTTAATCTTTCTTTTACTTAAAGCTTTTTTTTTTTTTTTTAATTGACTTTCTTTTCCAGGACTAGGCAAAATTTTTCTTTCCCATTTCCCCATTCCTTAGAGAAGAAAACTCATTTGTGTCAAATATATCTTGTGGCTCCATCTTTGATTTTTGCTTTATATTCAAACATGTACTTTTATTTCACTGATACAAAGAGTTGCTAAGGATTTTTCTCCCAAATAATGCATTTGAAATGCATGCAAAAGCTGAGGGGGTTTGTGTGTTCTTTTGAAGAAAGCTAAAGTAGAAAATGATTATTATTTGAGTTATTTTGCTCACTTTGTTCTGCCTCCAAAGGTGATACATTAGCATATTCAGCCGATGGGGGATGCAGTGTATGCTCTAGAGCAGAGTTTGCAGCTTCATTTATTCTTGTAGGAATTAGAGACACCTCATTTTCTGCCTCAGAACTAAATGTCCTTTACCTCTGGTAGTGGGGGAAGTGCTTCAAGTGTCTCCGAGGCCATTGCGCCCTCTTTATGGGCACAGCTATCTTGATCTGGATGAGTATTTGGAGCCTCTCTCAAATCATGCATATTACTATTTATTTGAAGATCTATTTCACTGGAAGGTAGTCTATTTTCAGTTTCCTGACAACTTATAACACTCCAATCCTCAGCTGTAATTGTGGCCTCAACAGTACTTGAACCATGTAATGTAAGATTTTTACTTTTCCCATTTTCCCAAGTCTGCTGCTTTTCTTTTGTCATGCCTTTCAAGGTCATCTGTCTGGTCTGCATTAACATACTAGCATTTGCCTTGCTCTTATCAGGCATTTTTTCCTCCTCTTTTCCTACTACTTTTACCTCTAGTGCTTGGGTGCCTTCATCTCTAGGCAACGCATTTGTGCTGTCAGTTTCTTTTCCGCTACCGTTGGTTAGAGGTGAGATGGCTTGAGTACTAAGAGAAGTACTGATATCCCTGGGAAGTTCCATCCTATTTTGGGATGCAATAGATTTCATCTTCGTAAATGTTAGGTTGCCCTTGGATTGTGTTCGAGGAATGAGAGAGGAATCACATGTTTCTGTCTTAGGAAGTTTTTTCCCTACATCCGTCCCCTCGTCCGTAATACAATTTTCCGTAATCTGATGTGATATTTTGGGTTCTGTCACTAATGTTTTTTCTTCATTTCCAAGTTCTTCATGACTTGAAGGTTGCACTGCATGCTGCAACATTCGATTTCGATCTACAGTATGTTCCTTGTAGGTGCCAGTCTTGTGGACACCGACAGGTTGAGTTGGATTTTCCAAGGACAAAGAAAACTGGGTTAGCACACTGGTCTCAGATTTGTCCTGCTCGGTGTGCTGAGTGGGCTGTGTGGCCTCTTGGTCGCTAGTCCTCCTGGAATGGCAGGATGCTAAAACATCGCTGCCTGTATTTTCCCAAGAACTCGGTAAAGAACTGGAACCTACCAATGCCAGGTGAGTTGCACCTTCCATTTGCTTGGTCGAGAATGGAGCGTGTGAGTGCCTGCGTTCAGCTGCAGGGGCTATGAGTCCAGGCAACGTTGCTTGGCTTCCATCAGAAACGAGGCCAGGAGGGTGAGGGTTGCCTTCCAGGGAGCTCTGGTTGACTACAGGTAAGTTGTTAGTGGTGAGCAGAGGAGCCTTTTTAGTGTGTTTTTTGTAATATGGGGTCTGATTTGGGGCATGTTTGGGAGGCAGTCTCTTTGAAGTGAGTGCAGCATAGTTGTTACTCTCTGGCTGTTGGGGAACAACTGCAGATGACAGAAGGTTTATTTTGGCTTCTTCCTTAGAAGCTTTGGATAATTTACTAGGAGGTAACAATACTTGCTCACAATTTGGAGGGAGTTCCGGCAAGGATTTTTCTGGGTGGACTCTGGCTTTTCTAAAAGGGTGTGAATTTAATTTTATCCTTAAATTTTGCTTTCTAATTTTCCCTTTGAGATGAGACTGATCAATCCCCTTTTCTTTCAGAATCTGTGTATGAGTAAGCCATTTTCCTCCTTTGCCTCTCTCTCGCACACTGCTACCTTTTTTGAGATTCAAGGTGGTCAGGCACTTGCTTTGAGTTTTTTGCTGTTTTGAACAGATTGATGTTTTGGGTGACATCTCCAGCCTATTTTCTTCAACTAAACTAGGATCATGGAAGCTAACACTTCTAGGGGAATACGTTTTCTTGGTATTTGTTGATAACCCCGCTAACTCCATGTTGTCCTCACGCATAAGGAATTTTTCTATTGCGTTATAAATTTGGATCTGCTCATTCTTAGACTTGGAATGGTCTCGACTATGTGGCTTCTTTTCTTTCACATAATCTTTAAATTGGTCATAGGGCACATACTTACAGATAAGAGATTTTGGGGGCTGAAAATACCGAGGCCTGCTCTGTTTTAACAGTTCACAAGGATCATCATATTTTAATTCATGTTTTTGTAAGGTCTTTTGTACATAGTGTCCTTCGGGCTCATAAGGCTTGGATGATGAGCTGGTAATAAAACGTCGCTGCCTGTGAGGTTGTAAGCCATTGTCTTCTTTTTCTATTGGAAGCTGCCATGATTCATTTGTTAAATGCTTTTCAAGACTTTCTCTTGCCAAAGCTGAAGCTCGTGTTGCATATCTTCCACTAAATGTGTCACTGCTGATATCTGTGGAACAATAAATGCAGGAATTTAACACTGAGCCGAGTTTTATTACCCCAACCGAGCAGAGGCTTAGAAACCTTATCAAAGGGGTAAACATGATTCTTCTAATTATAGAAATTCTTGAATATTTTCTAATTTTTCATCAAACACACAAAGGACATTTAGCAATTTGTTGTGTTTGCAATGACAGTCTCTGTGGCCACATTTTAATCAGTTGGGATGCTAACTTAAAGTTGCGGAATTGGAAATAAAAATGTTCAGAGTTGTACATCTTTTGATTAGTTGTTTGTTGATTAAGTAGCTTTAAATATGAATAACACTTAAATCTTTTTCAAATAACCATAGTAATTTTTTTTCTGCATTCATTTCTCACTTGGAACTGAATATTAGAAAGGACATAATAAAATATCAAAAAGTGTTCAAGTTTCAACAACAAAAGAAAAATGCATATAATAATCTTGGATCCATGAAAGCAGAGATCATACCTGTATTATGTCCTAACACTGATCACAGCATTCATTAAACATTTGCTAAATGAATAAGTATTTTACTATATGGCCTGTTCTGAGTTATAGAAATCTCTGTCTGGAATTTTTAAATGGCTCAGGTTAATGATACATGTTAAATAATATTAATGACAAAAACATAAACTAAGAGGCAGGCATTGTGCTAAATATTGTACATTCATCATCTCATTTAATAACCATAAGAATCCCGATCTATTGAACAAGTCCTATTATTCTATCACTTTTACAAATTTTTTTAAAAAGCTTAGAGAGGTTGAATGTTTTCCCCCAGTCATGCCTGCTAAATGACATGGGCAGAACCTGACCCCGGTCTGTCTGACACTAAATCCTATCTTCTTAACCACAGTGCATGTTACGTTTACAATTGCATCTTACTAGTGAGCTTTCTCAATATTGTGGATTTGTTTGTTTTATCCAGAAAAAGAAAGAATTATTTCTGCTCAATGATAGAAAGGAAGAGGTGAACCGAGCCTCAGAATAGCATCTAATATTATCTAAGACCTGCCTTTGACTTTCTGGGTGACCTTGGAGAAGCCACTTACTCTCTGGATATCAAGATTAGACTAGATGGAAACTTTATGTGGATATAACTTTATGTGGGTATAAAATTTATGTGGATATAAAATTATCCTGGGGAAAGAATATGTAGCCTTTATCAGATTCTAACAGAGTTCTGTGGCTCAGAGATAAATATGAAGAACCATATGACGAGGTCATGCCTAGAGTCTCCTCTACCCCTGAAACACCAGCTCTGTGCTTCCTCCAGTCAGAAGGCACCATCGGAGTGATGGTGCCCCTTACTAACGGCAGTTCGGGAGCAGATGTGGCCTTTGTTGACTTCTCCTCAAATACCTGTCCTCTCCAGCTGTAGTACAATGCCTGGCATGTAGCAGGATTCCAAATGTTTCTTAAAAGTCTATCAGTTTGACCAACCAGTGTTCTCTGTATGAGACAAGGGACCGGGTTTTACATGGTTAAGAGGCCATATTCCCTTCAGTGTAGGATTTTCCCACAGAGAAGTTAAGGCACCAGACAAAGCTAAAATGAAGCGTGTGCCTAAGGTACGTTTGTATTGAAAGGCTAATAACTTTTTTTTGTAAACTAAACCAGTCTGATCTGGTTTTTATAGCTGATGTTCATTTCCTTGGTCATTCCTCTTCTGAGTCCAATTAGCAATCCCCAGAAACTGGTAAAAACTAAAGTCTGGGAAGGCGATGGAATAAATTCACATCCGGCCTTATGCTACTTATGAAATAACATACAGTTTTATTCTTTTCCAATGGTCCCCAAATCCATCCTGAGGGCTGGATCCCTGTGATAAGCATGCCTTGGTGCAGTACCTCTGTCATTCACATTCTGAAAGAAAGCTCTGCTTGTTGTAATCCAATTCAAATAAATGACAGGAACCTCTTTACAGAGCAGCTGTCAAAGTTTTCACTGCTGAGCCTGAAAGCATCGCCTTACTATTCAGGAAGAAAAAGGAAGACATTTAATTCATTGCCTCCACCTAAATATTGACATCGCCCATGTACAGTGGGTAGATGTCATGGCCAGATTCACTTGGCTCCCGACATGGGACAATGAATTAAGTCCTGACTTTCCCTGGACTGGGAAGTTATCATCCCTGACAGCTCAGCAAGCAAAGTATGTGTCTTGACATCATTCCTGAAATGAATCACTAGCATTAGAAGGCCCATTCTTCTAACATGTCATGCTCTGGGAAGGTTGCTTACTGCAGAATTGGCATTAGAACTAGAAGGATGTTAGAATGGAAGCCGATACTCAGGCTCCCATAAATCTTAACAGCACTATTGCTATTTAAAAGGGTTCTTCTATTTTTTTAACATTGTTAGGTGTTGGATCACAAAATTCACTTTACAACAGGACATACTCTCAGCTCCTGAAGGTGGGGAATCTCCATCTATACCTTGCCCCCAAAACACATGCATGCACACGCACAATGTTTTAAGAAAAGGAATAGACTGGTGCTACAGTGATCTTTATTCTCCTGCTGAAGAAATTAAAAGAGGCTACCTCCTTCGGAGGAATTTAAACAGAGTGAGATTTTCTAAAACAAGACCACTCACCTATTGTTCTTGTTACATGTCGTGGCAGAGTTTGAGGTTGGACTTCCCCAGGCTCAAGATTCCTTAAATTTTCAACTGTCTTTGGACAATATCTTGCAAGGAATCCCGCTTCATTAAAAGCTGCCATATTCCCAGAACGGGCTGCACATCCTGACTGCAGCAATCTGCCACCAAAGCAGATACAAGTGCTGTCTGCCTCATGGTCCTTCCCTTTCAGGTTTCTATGTGACCTTTCAATGGCTGTGGACTCAGAGGTCAGTGCTGCTTGGTGGCTGCTCTCCTGTGAAAGCGCCATTTCCTTTCTGGACCCCACAATGGACCGGACCTTTATCTCGTTTTCCTGGGTTAAGCAGCAGTTACAGTATCCCTTAGCGTGATGATTTCTTGCCTCGTGAGCACGCAGGGATTCACCACAGGTTCTGCAACAAAGCTTTCCTGGTGTGTGTTCATTTGCTTTGCCTTGTTGAATTTTCCAGTTAAATACAACTAAACCTAGGCAAGTGAGACCAACAGCTCCTGTGACAAACAGAGAGACCAGTAAAAGATAACATCATAGGAAGAAACATATAAGTCACCAAATGTGAAATCCACAAATATCAAGGTTAATGGCTTAAAGGGCATCGGAATGGGTGGGAGGTCTATCACCATGTGGAAAAATAGCAGTTCAGGGAGAGGCCATATTATTGACATGATCTGTGTTCTAATTTGAACCTTCTTTGTGTGTCTATTAAAAATTATAAAAAAACAATACTATCTGGAATGTCTTTAGTGAAAAAAAGGTATTTCTTTAATAGACTGAAATTCACTCAAGATAAAATAACTCATGCATTAGAATTCTTTTCCTGCCTATGGGAAACCAGCTTAATTCCAAATTTCCTATTTCTTAATCCCATAGTCAATCCTCAGAGTAGTCCAGAGTTAGTATATATCTGAACTTATCATATACCACATCCCCTCCTCAAGAAGGAAAATTGATTCTACCTAGTATTGCTCTATATTGAGCACCCTTAAAGATTCACCCCCGAGCTCAGTATGCCTCCTTGGCTTCCCATTATAAAGGCCAAACTCCTTGACATCCAAGTCTTGGTGCAATCTGGCTGCGACCTCCCTTTTAGCCTTGTGTGCCATTATTTTTCAGATTCAAACATTATGCTTCAAACTCTTCATTTTATTAGCCTAAAAATGTACTTCTAAGCTTTTGTGCATGCTCTTAGTGATGCTTGTAATACCTCCTTCTATCTCCGCTCATTTGAATTTTATTTAACCTCTAAAATCTACATCAATGTCTCCAAATTTATTGATAACTCTGTTGTTTTTTTCCCTTAATCTTGCAAAGATCATTCCCTTCCACGAACTTCCTCAACCACAGGATTGACATCTAAGTTTAGAATATGTGGCACTGTCATTTCCTGTCCTGTGCAGGTAGAGCTTATCCTCCGAATAAAATTGCAAAGGCAGTGTTTCTCAAACCCAAGTGCGGGTCCAACCTGCGTCTCCCTTGCTGCTCCCCATCTCAACAAATGGCATCATCAACCACCCACACGTTTAAACTGGTCTTCGAGTTACACCTCAATTTCCTCTATGTCACAGTGCTTTCCTTTTTACCTTAGCATCTAAAACAGTATGAAATTATTCTTTTCACTTACTAATTTTCTTGTTCACTGTCTGTCCTTTCCCGCTAGAATTAAGCACTATGAGAAAATGGCCATTTTCAGTTTTGTTTAAAAAATGTATCTCCCATGCTCATAACTCAGGCACAGAGGAGGCACTCCAGAAATGTTTACTGAGTATTAAATAAACACAAGGAATTCTGTTTATGAATTCTAATCATGAAAACTGCTGAGTGGTCTAATTTTACAAATCCCCAAAATGGTGATCAGGAAGCCATGGTGTCAGTGTTGCTGGACGTAGGAAGAATGTGTTCTAAGCCCAGCTCTGCCTGCAAACTTCGTAGAGGCTTGGACAGGACAGTTCCCCCAGAGAATTCAGAATGAGTGATGTGATATGTGGATGACATGATGTCAACACTCTAGGTTCATTGGTTGACTGCATCATGCGTGGTTCTCTCCACTGCAGACAACTTTAATGAAAACGTGATGATATATTTTGAACTTGAAAGAAAAATGAAGGTTTCAGTCATGGTTGTTTCATTTCTTTCTGTTAAAAATACAGATTAAACAAAAATAATGACAGTTTCTGGTAAAATCCTCCAAACTTTGTATAGTTTACTAAATCTTGAGGTCTTATAAATTCCCTTTAATATATTTGACAACAATAAATCTTGGAGAGTGCTGTAACATATTGAAATAATTTAATTTCTATTAAAGACACAACCTTTTTTAAAGTTGGTACCAAAAGTTAGATCAGAATATTTTTATTGCCAAGTCCTAGAGTTTGATTTATTTCAAATGAGAGCCTTGGATTTTAAGTGTTTAAAATGTATGAAAATAATAAATTTTTGGAAACACTATCTCCCTTGTATAGCATAAGAAAACTCAGGACTCAAAGCTTCATCCTGACAATTTTCTTGGGCAAGTTTTCTAACCTCTCTGAGCCTTATTTTCCACCTCTGCCAAATGGGGATAATTGATACCACCCAGAGACTAAATGACATAATATATCTGCATGTTTAATATAGCATTCTGATACAGTAAGGCTCAACGAATGGCCAGTGGGGTTTATGCTGACAACTGCCGCTGCTGCTGCTGTTTGGGTTTTGCATCATCCCATTAGCACCTACAACACTCAGCTGACAGGTAAAAAGAAAATTCCCAAAAGCAAATCAGAAAGAAAATTCTTTGTATGGTCTACTCAGGTACTAAACCAAACAACAAAGGAAAGAAAGGCCGACATTTTCTTAAATACATGCAGCGGCCGTTGAAATGGGAGCAGGCATAATCCGATTGTAAAATAAAGTTGCCCCTCTAATTGTGTCTGATCGGCAAGGGGAGCACTGTGGACATTAGAGCTGTGCCTGTATCGCATCACCAGTCAGGTGTGGTCGTTTTTTGTTTGTGCAGAGAGCAAAAGCAGCAAATGAAGCTTGTAGGCAGACTGAATGAGCTATTAAGAAGATGGTTGAATTTTCATTGCCGTGGGCACCGTTGCTATTTTTAAAAACTGATCTGACAATCTTTCTGTAGGAAAACAGTTGGAAAAACAAAACAAAATAAAAGGCAAAATTAATGATAAATTCTCATTGAAGCACTGGAAGCGTGTTCCAGCTTCATGAAAGCTTTCTATTTTTATCCATCAGGTCACAGATAAGCGGTGTCAACATGTCAATGTTTCGTGCCAAATGACCACTTATCAGATTTAAATTAACTGACTGTTATTATTTTATATTGAATTGTGGTGTTTATCTATAGCTGAGGAAGAAAATGAATTCAGAAGCCAAATTAGAGTTCCAAGTCTTTCTGTTCTTGCTCAGAGGTAGAGATAAGTGACCACACTTTTACTTCAGAAGGAGCAGACCCTTAATGGAATGAACGGAATGAACTGATGTCATAAGTCAGAGTTTTTTAGAAGAAGAATCTCTTTTTAAAACAGTATTTTTAACAATGACTCAATGAAAGATACATTATGATGATAAATTCATGCACTATAACCCAACATGCATATAGTTTTATTTATAAATTATCAGAACATATTCATGCACATTAAGCATCCTATCATTTTGACAAATCTTTGGAGTCTTTTGACTTTCTGTCTCTACACTAATGCAAAGTTGTTAACTTAGCAAAATCTTTTCCAAAAACAAATATTAAAGATACCTAGAAGATACTGAAAATTACCCTATTACAATATTTCCAGAACAATATCCTACAAAACATAATTCAGTGAAATCCTCTGTGACAAAGAGGGTTTATGGTCAATAAGTTTGAGAAATGCTTTACATTATTTCTTCCTCCTAGATTCATAATGTTCATTAGGAAAGGAAAGGCAATGAGAAATTCTTCAGTAAAGAAGCCCACTTCACTTTGTTTAATCCAACACAGCCCACATCTGTGTGAACCCACAACATGTTGCTTATATGTGAATCTGTGTTTGTTTTTATGCAATATCTGTTAATTATCCCCTAGAACTAGTATTCAAAGAAGCACATTAAAAAAAACCTGTCTCTACCCTATTGTTTCATCTTTTACAGTAAATCGTTTCTTAGCACATATAATTGCTGACATGGTTGCACGGTTTTCGAAACAATTTATCTTTCTGAGATGATTTGAATTGACTTTCAAATGAGTTTGAAAAACTAGTGGTAGTTCCTTTGCCTAGACCTGATGCTGGTCTCCATCTCTCCTGATTACAGGTATAACTTAGAAGTTAGACATCTGACGTTCAATTAATTTCCTGGAAATCTGCTATGGAATGAGTATTTATAGTACATATTCAAAGCACATAATTTCACTTCTGGATGTGAGCTCCTGGCCCTCCAGCTTTGAGGAACCCTTCTCCCCGCACATATGCACGCGCATGTGCACACACAGGAGCTTCTCATCACCATGGTTACCGCAGATGCAGAGAATTTCACCATGCACCCCAAGCATAGGGGGAAACACACATTGAGGTAAATGACACAAGAAATCTCATGTAGACTTGGTCTTTCATTAATGACACCAAGCATCACATATACCATTCATTCAGTTAGGTGTAATGGCAGCTGATGCAAAATTTCAATGTTTTTAAGTGACCAAAGAAAATTTAAAAGGTTGAATATTATACTCTCCTTAGTCTGTGAAGGGATGGGCCAAGTTTTTGAAAGAGACAAACAGAAATGTTAGAATTCAAATCCCCAAACAAGAGGAAAACAAGGCACAGAGAGGTCAAATGACTTGCCCAAAGTCACACAGCAAGAAATAGCAGAGCCAGGATTCAAACGTGGGCAATTCAACTGCAGAGCTCATGTGCTTCATCACTGTGCTGTACAACCACCATAGAGTGGGGTACACATGATAATAATAGCACCTCCTCGTGTACTTGGTAAAGATCAGTAATCTCTTAGAATCTTTACTTGGTAAAGATTCTTACTACAACACAGAGAGACACCCATATGTGGGTGCTTTGAAGAAAGGAACAATCCATGTCTCATAAGTTTTTTAATCCCTAACTCCCAGCATCTTAATAAATGTACCAGTGCTCTTCAGCATATGGACGATTGGCAAACTTACAAACTAGAATGCTGATGTCTACATAGCAATTTAACTTACTCAGGATCACAGTGATAGTTATACAAGGGACAGAACTCCTGAATTCTGGTGCAAGGTCGTTTTCGTCATGTTAGACAGCTTTTCTGCAACAGGAAATGATTGCAACCTGTGCCAAATCAGCTAACATCCTCCTGCATCTACTTATACATTCCCCCTTCCACAAGCCCTGGCACATTTTTCCAATTGCCAAGGAAAAGCATCATTTAGTATTTGTCAAGGATATGGATAAGAGGAGGGAGAAGAGAAGGGTACGCTTTTTTCCTGGCATACCTGCAAAGCCCAGGACAGTCAGCAGGGCCACATCCTGCCCTGGGAGGAGGGGACTTCTGTCCTTCAGAATCAGAGTGAGGTTGGAAGCCTTGGGATCGCAGTTGATTTCAGACAGCCGTAGCACGCTCTTTGCACCAGCCGCAGCAGCGGCGGGTGGCTGACAATGTAGGGCTTTGGCATTTCTGAGCTTGTGAGCAGAGGACTTAATGTAGTTTCTTAAAAACCGGGCAAGGGGGTAGAGATCACAAGTACAGCTCCACTGGTTCTTATCTAAGCTCAGAAGGATTAAGTGCTTCAGTGGAGTAAAAACATCTGGCATTTGGGCCAGCCGATTTCGGGAAAGGTCCACTTCCTGTAGCTGAGGCAGGGGCCAGAAGGTGTCCTTCCCAATGTAGGAAATAAAATTGTTAGATAAATCCAGATGCCTGAGGCTGTGGAGATTTGTGCCTCCAAAAGAACTGTCTGTCAGATTAGTGATCTGATTCCCATCCAGCTGGAGCCGGGTCAGGCCCCTGTTGTTCCTGAACCAGGATCCTCGCAGGGTCTGCAGGGCATTATTGCTAAGTACCAGCACCTGCAGGCTGCGAAGCTTGCTGAAGGTGTGATCCGTGAGTGTGGAGCTGGATATCTGGTTGTGCTCCAGCAACAACGTCCGCAGCTTTGAAAGGCCATGGAGGGCATCTTCCCGCACATCCTCAATGCCATTTCTGCTCAAGGAGAGCAGGGCAAGATTAAACAGGAGAGACAGATTTGTGCTCTCTATAGAGGAGAGGGATCCATCAGTGATGATCAAAACTCTCGTGGTCACAGGGGCTGCTGTGGGGAAGAAAAGCACAGACTAGAAGCAAGATACACACGAGTGGACGGGGAGTGAGGTGCAGAGCAGAGATAATCAATACCCTCTGGAGAAATCTGATAACCTGGGTAAGAACAATAAACAAAAGAAAACGAGTCTCTGATTTCTCAGTTTAAGGGGAAGCCAGGCTCTTTATCAGAATGATGGATTTTTATATTCTTTGTTACTATGACATGTTTATTTGATAACATAAGCCCATCTGTTCCTTTACATGTCAAAGTTAATTCATTGTTTGGGATTATCATCATTGATGTATTTTTTAAGGGTGTTTTTTCGGGCTGCTTCTCTGTGAGGCTGTGTACTGACCTGCCCAGCCCTGCTGGCCCAGTACAGATTCACCCAAAAGCCCAGCCTGCATCTGAGCTTGCTAACTGGTTTCCCATTAGCAATGCATATTTATGCTGTGAACTCAACCATCTTTTCTCTCAAACATAAAGGTACAGGTTGGGGCCCAGAAGGGGGGCCGTGGGGTGGGGAGTGAGAAGGAGCACTGGCTTCTGCTTTTTAGCTCCAGGCTAAAAGTTGGTGACTCAATAAGGATCTATATTCTCTGCAGACAATCCAAGGGTCTGTCAGTGGGGTTCTCATTATAGTCTGGGCCACCTCAGCCTCCTGTCTGATACCTGCTCCCTCCAATGAAGTCCATCATGTGATGGCAGGTGGCACACAGGGCTTCCAACTGTTAAATCCCTTCCCCATAATCACCTCCGAGCCATCACTGCTCTGTCATTAGAAATCAAAGCGTTTTAACTCAATAAAGATATATTATAATCAGGAGTTATTGTAACACATCTTTCTCATGCTAAAATTGTTTTGACTGCAAATGACAGTGTTATAAGGATAGAAGAGTCCATTGTCCCTGGGAGGTCTACAGGTGATATTAGAACAATCATCCATGAGGGAAGCAAGCCACAATTCCCTTATGAAATGCAGACCGCATCACTGAAACAAAGAGATTTTAAAAATGCAAAAGACAAAGGATTTTCACAGTGCCTTCTTTTTAAGAATTGTTCCCATCTCTGTAGCACAAGTAAGTTTAAGTCATGGTATTTCTTTAAAAATACTTATTACTGATTATTTGAATTCTATTAACTCTGGCCAGTTCAGCACTTTATTTCATCATTGTCTTAATGAGTTGAGGGAGTTTTGTTTTTATGGATCCCTAGTCCTCTGGGGATTTGTTAAATTTGAGGGAACAGACCATTGTTTCTGTCAGTTACTTCCTGCCTAGGACTAGACAAGCACTCCACTCACAAGCCATCCATTTACTTCTTTGTGTTTATGAGATTTAATTTCACAGTCTTGGCATTCTGTAAATGAGAAGGAAGATACAGAGGTGTAGCAATGTAAATGAGCAATATTTGTTTCTTATAGACATCCGCTATCTCTGGGCAAAAATAAATAATACACACACACACATAGTGAAGCTAGGAATCCAACTGAGAGGGTGGAAGTGTAGTGTTTAAATGGTTTAAATACTGATTGGCAGTAGTGTACAATCGACTAGGCTTGAAGCTGTCTCTCTCTTGTCAGGGATGACAATAACAGCTACCTCTTAATTCCCATAAAATCACAGGATTTTGGAAATGAAAGAAATCATCTTCTTCCTCTTCATCTCAACTCAGACTTATTTCTGAAAAATTTTCATTGGTACATTTTATAGCTTGTTTATCTCTTCTTAGACATCAGGATGTAAATCACATTCTCCTCAAATTTGTTAATAAGGTGTCTTATTAAATTGTTGACTTAAGCAAGCAATATGTAATGAATACAGGCAGCGTATCTTGTTAGCATTTCTCCAGCTCATTTACTATCAATAAAAAGACTAGACTTTCAAAATTAGGTGCACTTCAGTAATAATCTGTTTTTCTGGTACATCACTTAATCTTACTAATGCTGAACAACTGCAGTGCAGATTTCTGATTCATTGATATTTTTTCCAGCCAGTGGTAGAGTTCAAATTTGTACAAAGTGTGGACAAAAATATAATTTAAGTAATCTACTTCTTTCTTTTATATAAAAAGGTGAAGCTGCATGAAATGGTAGTTTTCTCCTGTAATAGCAAAATGTCTCAATTACCTCTGAAAGTCTTTAGTTGGGGCTGAGAACACCAGGAACAGGAAAAGAACATAATGTTATCAGTCTTTAGTCACTGGGAATGTGACTAAAAATGGCTTGCTCTTTACAAGTTTACCTCCTTACGCTGAGTCCAGAAAGCAGTCAGTGCAATGAAAGGCATGACAATGAATTTTGCAGGCACACTAAACATGGCTTTTTAGAGTTATTGGTGTTATTACCTACTATATAGGTTAACTGGTGACAGAGGGTCACGTCATTGGTGCACACCGAACATGGCGCAGGGCAAGCTGCCACCAACCTCAGCATGATGGCGGAGAGTAGGAGCCATCCACCTGAAAGGAAAGTAGAGAATAATGCGCATCATAGTGTTGACATTTATTATCCATCTTTTCATTACAAAATGCTCATGAGGCATTTTGGTGATTTTTGCCTTCTAATGAGCACCTTGGCCTCTCACAAGATGCCAGATAAATGGCTACAATCCTTAATTTGTATAGGATTTACACCAAACAGTTAAAATGTTTGACTATAAATTCAGAAAGCTCACATTCAGGACAAACTCATTAGTATAGATTATTAAAAGATTAAGTTACTTTGTAAAAGAATTTACAGTTTTGTGAACTTCAGACATACCTTCTATAATTCTTTTAATGCTGCAACTCAATTTGAGGTTGAGAAAAGCTGAAGCTCAGAATGGTTAATAAACTATCCAAAGTCACATAGTATTAGATATTTAACCTCAAGTCTTTTAACTCTCAACCCAGTGTTCTTTCTAATGTGCAGAAGCTAGAATCTCAGGTACTGAATCTCACATTGCAACTGAACTATTTCTTATGGATTTGGATGCCACACTCAGAAGGTGAGTACACAGGAGCATTATGGGTGATTCACAAGTACACCTGTCCACCTCACACTGAGTGTTCAGCAGTTGTTGTCAAAATAATGGTATGACCCTGTGCCCCATCCTCCCTCTTTACCTGATTTCACCTCAGGTGACATTTTTTTTGTTTGCTTGGATGAAAAAGTCCTCAAAGGGAAATGTTTTGCTGATGTGGAAAAGGTGAAACAGAAATGGCAGAAGCACTAAAAGTCATCAATCAATGAGTTTAAAAACTGTTCTGATCAATGAAAAAAATCTCAATAGGCTGTATGGCATCAAATGGAGAGTACTTTGAATGGGACTAAAGCTTAAGCATGTAAAAATAAATACACAATTTTTTATAAATAAATATTTTGGAGGGTTCCCCCTCTCATATATGTGCTTTAGGATTATTTGTTCTATTTCTATGAAAATGCCACTATAATTTTGATAGAGAATGCTTTGAACCTATAGATTACTTTGGGTAGTATGGACATTGTTAAACTATTAAGCCTTCGAATCCATTAACATGGAATATCTTTTCATTTTTTTTTGTTTTCTTCAATTTCTTTTATGAGTGTTTTATATATAACATCATGTCATCCACAAATAGTGATAGTCTTACTTCTTTCTGTCCAGTTTGGATGCATTTTATTTCTTTTTCTTGTCTAATTGCTTTTTCTAGGACTTCCAATACTATGTTGAATAAAAGTGTTAGGAATGGGCATCCTTGTCTTTTTCTGATCTTAGAGGAAAAGCTTTCTGCTTTCCACCATTGAGTGTGATGTTAGTTGTGGGTTGGGAACATACTTTTAACAGGCAACAAACAGAAGCAGCAAGGAAGTCAATTATAAGAACACAAGAAAGAGATGTCAGTGGTTTAGACAAGGGGTAGTCAGATTCTGAATAATTTTTTAGTATCGTGATGCAATATAACATAGCAAATTTGAGCTCAACTAAGCTATCCTGTACAATGGAGCATGCTAGGTATGCAGGAGTAACTAAACCATGCCTTGCCCTCAAAGCACTTTCTAGCTAATGATGTAGACAAGTAAATACTTAGTTATAACATAAGGAAGAACAAAGTAAATCTATGTAAAGGTGAAATTTATTTTGTGGAATTACTTGGACATTTGAAGAAGGATGTGTTTTATGAATTGGGCCTGGAGAGGGCAGAGGATTTCCACAGGCAAAGAATAAAAGTAAGATAATTCCAGTCTAAGAAAATAGTAAGAAAAATACCTTGCATTGGGCAAAAGATCTAATCTCAGTTAACTTCTTTTATTTTTTAATAACTTCATTCAATCTTTTTAACCTCTCTGGTCTACACCATGCAGTTCAGAGGTCAGCCAGAGATTTAGGCAGAGTTTATAGGCAGATACTGGAACTCCCTCTTTCAGATGGTCTTCTTCCAGGATCCCTCTTATTTTTGGATGGACCCAAGATTCCTCTCCTCTGGTGCACATGCCAACAATAATTCCCCCTTGAATTTGGGCAAAACCTGTGAATATGATGATGAAGTATTACTCCTATAATCATGCTTCCTCATATGGGCCAAAGGGGGATTATCCTGGTTAGATCTGATCTACCGGATTAGCCCTATAAAAGCAGAGAATTTTTCTCCAGTTAGTCACAGAGGAAAAAGTTAGAAAAACATGCCCTTTCTGGTCAGGAAGAAGCTAATGACCTTCCTTATATTGTTAATATAATACTTTTAGGGTCCATGTGGCAAGGAACTGTGGGTATCTGCTAGAAACTTAGAGTCACCCCTGACCAATAATTAGTAAGAGAACAGGGACCTTGGTCATAAAGCCTCAAAGGAATACATTCTAATAACCAGTGTGCTTAAAAGAGGTCCCTGAGCCTCAGAGCAGAATCATAAGGCTAGATGACACCTTACTTTTAGTCTGATGAGACCCTGAGCAAAGGACTCAGTTACTCTGTGATGTGAGGTGATAAATGGGTATTGTTTTAAACGGTTGCATTAGTGATAATTTGTTATAAAACCATAGCTAATACACTCTGGTTGCCACAAATTCTGTCCTCTGGTTCTTCAAAAAAGCAAACCTGTAGGTATATCATGAGAATTTTAATTTCTCTCTAAGATGCAGATGGGGTTTGCCCTCAGGACAAATGTTGTAGTAGTAGTAATAAAACAGATGAGAAACTTATCCCATGCCCTTCCTTTCTTCCAACTGACTTTCCTCCAGAATCTGACTGTGTTCATTCACTCTGCTGTCTTCTGGTAGCTATCTTTTCCATTCTGTCCAGATTTCACATTTTTTGGTGGGGAGGGTTGGTTCAGTATATATACTCTTTGTCCATTCAGATTCTGCACACATTTTGAAGGAAGAGTGAATGTGATTTGCTGGTGGATTAAAAGCGAAAGTGTAACAGGGGGCTTTGGAGACGGTGCCATGGTTCTGGACCTCTGCAAAGGAAAGGATGGAGTTGCCAGTTGCAGAAGTGGGGAGACCGTAAATGCAAGAAATTGCATATATGAGTTTAGTTTTCAAGGGTGAATACTGGGAGAGATAAAAACCTTTAGGATTTGCTTTTTTTAAAGCCATGAGACCGAATTAAATCCTCAACAAATTCGCTCTGAAAAGAGAAAATAAGGCCCCCAAAATGAGTCTTGGTAAATCTAAAATTTAATAATAAAGAGAAGTGAAACTGGAAGAGGAGACTGAGAAATAGCAAATGAGGGAGAAGAAGCATAATGAGAAACTAATTATCTCAAGCCCAACTGGAGAAGTTTCAATGTAACCAACGAATGATGATTTGTCTTTAACACTGTGCCAAGTAAAATGAGCATTGAAAATTAACCACCGAATTTAGCGGTGAGGAGGTATGTCTGTGTGTCTTCAACAAAAGCAGTTTCAGCAGAGTTGCAGAAGAAAGCCTGATTGGAATAGAGGACAAATTGGAGGAGGGGCATAAAAACTGCAAATTTAATCAAGACTTTAGAGCAATTTTGGTGAACAGAAAAAATTGAGTAATAGCTTAAGGAAGAAGTGGAGTCAAGTGTTTTGTTTTATTGGTGTTTATTTGTTTTTAACATGGGAAAATTTGTGGTATGCCTGTTTGTTGATGGAATTAAACAATAGAAAGGGAACATCAATGATGTAAGAAATAGAAGGGAGAATTATTGTTACAGTGATATCCTTCCATAGATTAGCAGATATAAGGACTAGTACACAGTGAAGGAATTGGATAGAATCAGACAAAGTTCATCTGTAGCAAAGACATAAAGTCAGATTATGTGAATTTAGACATAGGTGGGTGGGTGATGTAGTAGTGGGACCTAGAGGATTGGGAAGGAGGGGAAGGTACAAAATAATCATCTGAAGTGTGAGAGAGTGAGTGAGCTAGAAATATGGAATCGGCTCTCTAGGTGGTACTGGGGGTCCATGCAGCATTAGAGGGTCATGATGTTGAAGTAAGACCAGTCAGGATGTATTTCATCAACACTGGGATTTTTCAATAGTGTGCAAAATGCATGGTAGGGCAAAGACTTGAGGCTGTGTAGAAGAGACTGATTGTGATTGTCAGTGACATCTAAGGTAAGTGATGGAGAAAATGAGGTGAGCGAATGACAGTGAAAAGAAGGCAGGATGAACAAAACAGCAAGGAACATTCGTTAGACCACAGATAACTAAAAGATGATTGATAGATAGATAGATGATAGATAGATGATAGATAGATAGATAGATAGATAGATAGATAGATGATAGATAGAACAACATCAGCCGAAATATGGTTTTGAAGTCTGAGTAACATATACATGGGAGTTATTATACTATTCTTTTTTCTACTTTGGGGTGTATTTGAAAACGTTCACAACAAAAACTGTTCCCTTTGTGTTGTTGTTGTTCTTGTTGTTGTTTTTAACTGATAATGGTTTGTGGGGTTAAAGACTGTTGGCATCAGGCTTCCAGAAGAAGTCAGTTAGAAAGGATATAGAGAAAGAAAGGATATAGAGTCGCCAAACATGGTCTGGGGGAAACTGAAGGACAGAGCGCAAGGAGGGCTGTGAGCATCAGTAATAGTAGGGGGCTAAGTGAGTAAGGGGTGGCAGAGAATAAGGTCATTTGCATAACAATGGGCAAAGGAATCCAGAGGTCAGGGCATTGTCACGATTGTCTACCTGGATAATAAAAACACCAGGAATGATGGTAGAGAGCATGACAGTGAGCAGTGGCATTCTAAAACTTCAAAGAATGAGGGAGAGTGATTCATCGTAATAGCTTAAAAAGCTGGTGGTTTCTAGAGGTGAAATCATTTGAAAGTAAGGAAGACATAGACCCCCATGTGCCCTATCATGTCCCCACCCAACCTAGAGGCATAAGGAATATGCCACAGAAAACGGGTTCCACTTGGGAGGACTATGAGAGGAGCAGTGTCCTCAAGGGAGGGTTAGATATTAAGGGAGGAACTGTTCTACTAAAAATCGAAATTAGTTGGTTACTGCACCTGAATGTTAAATTGGGCTATCTACCTCCTGGCAGTGAAACTTTCATAAAAGGAGAATGGATAGGTTATGCAGTCCTTAGGATCTGACAAAGGAGGTATATAATTTCTTCAAAAGAAACTGACATTTTCCAAAATCTGAGAATTTTTCACAGATCCATTATTATTTTTATATTCCCATCAACTAGAACCAAGTGTGAAATATAATCAGATTATAAATGTTTGTTTAACCAAACTGATCAGACATGGGGGTCTATAATAGACAAGGTCTTTAATAGCACATTTTGAGGATAAAATGCTTATCTTAAACTCATAAAATAGGATGTGGTCAAGAAGTCTGTTGATTCTAGCTTTGCATCTAAGAGCATTTTCAAAAGTGGAGCTAATTACAAAATTAGCCTTAGCAGTTCTTTTCCTATAGACACATTGGCATGGAGATAGTTAATAGTTTTTAGTATTTACTTTATTCTTTCATTTTGAAGAGGAAAACCTGCCATTTAAAAACATGCAAAACTAATTAAAGATTTTTCACTATTTTATTATCTGAATGTACTTGCAAATTCTGACTTAAAACTCTTATCAGAGGGAGACAACATCCCTCCCTGAACAGCAAATGAACATTCAATTAACACTTCAATACAAGTGTATTTTAAATAAAAATATACATATTGTTAATCTTTCTTTACAAATGCAAATGCCCAATTTTAAAATCCTAGAATTGCCTCTCTTATATTCTTTTGGGAAACAAGTCCTTTCTTTCTTTACAGGGAAGACCCGAATTTTCTGAAGTTGTTACCAAGTTAGAAGAGTGTCTCTGCAACATTGAGGTAAGAAATTTCACTGCTGAAATGTGTTCACTGAAAAAGCCTAGACTGTCATCCAAGGATGTTGAGGAATGTAGGTTAGATGGTGCTTAGGGAAAGAATGTGAGTGTGGTCCAGAATTCCATTCATATGTTACCCTGTTAGCTAAGCTCCTAGGGTGAAGCAAAATTGACTGCATTGATGGGGATGAAAGCAAATCCAGAGTGAACCAGAGGCCCTTTAAAAAATAATCAGGCAGGCAAATGGACACAGGCACACCCAGCTTAAAAAATTGACTGGCATAAATTTGAAAATGCAACAAATATGTTACAAGGTAATTATTTAAATCAATTTTTGTATATACATGTTCTTATGCACAGTGAAATGTAAACTAAAATATTAAGCCATTGTTCACTTATGCTCAATGAGAAAAGGAAAAATTATCACCATAATTTGTGCATAAATTAATTGGGAGGATTGCTTTTATACCTCACATATGTTGCATAAAGTGATATATGTTGGTAATCAGGTTAATGGAATTTTCTTCCCTTAATATCAAGGAGCTGTTTGCTTTAATTTTCTCTATAATTGCCTCAATTTTCTATACACCTGGTAAGGAGATAGCATTTTAAAATAGGCGAGGAAGCTAAAACATGAGCAATAATTCAGAAACAATAATATATTCCCAAATGCAAATGAGTGCAGTAGGAGAGGGGAATGAACATCACACATATAGGCTGGCATATACACGTGCACATTAAGAGAAGGGGGATAAAATGGGGGGAACAGCAGCAACCTGAGACTGTATAACTAAATCTTAAAGTGGAACTAGTCAAATAAAGTTCTCTTAAAAAAAAAAAAAAACTCAACTAAGTCACTGGAACCCAGTCTGTTGGAAAAGAGTTTCAGGTCTGTAATGATCTGCAGCCTGCAGTGATCTGTAGTGATGACTGTGTCTCATTACTATCTACTTCTCCTAAAAAAGAAGCCTTTTATGAGAAGGAAACTTCAGTCTTTGGACATAAAACTTCCTTCCCTTTCTCTTCAGTTCTGAAATATACACCATGGGAAGAAGTAGTACGTTTGGTGGGGCTTCAGGCATTCCACGAACAAGACCATCTGCCAGAGGCTTTGGATGTTGAGAGTTGCCTTTAAAACTTGAGTTCCAAGTGCTCTCTTACTTTGAACCTTTATGTTTGACAGCATAAGGTTGCTCCAAGCCTGGGGATGCATCCAGTTTGATCATGGAGTAGCTTTCAGAAACAAGGACAGTGGTAAGAGCTGCTAAACTAGCTTCTCTTGTTATATTGCCCAAGCCTCTTAGCACAGTCTCCTCCAGTGGAAAAGATCAAGAACTATGGACAATATGCAAAGAGAATTTGCTGGACTGGGTTACACTAATTAATGGACCAGGATCAGCTTTAAGGAGCTTGACTTGTGGAGTTCCATAAGGCTCCATCCTCTCTACTCCAAAACTTTTTAGTCAGTGATTTAGACCAAGGTCAAGAAGGCACAGCTTATCACATCTGCAGATATAAGGAAGTTGAAAGAGACAGTAAAGCAAGAGTTGAAAGCAAGAGTCTACAGTATCTTGGAAGACAAAGCAATGGAACAGATCTAATGAGAATAAATTTAACATCACACACAAAGGAATAATAGTAAAAGTATCACATGGTAAATATATTGTTTAGGAGCATCATGCATGTAACTGGAGAAGTTCTTTGTGAGTTAGACTATGAAGTAGCTGCCTTGCTAAAGAATAAAGGGTGTGATTATCTCTTGCTGTTCTGAGATAACCAAACAAAATAGGACCCAGTTATATCCTTTTATTTGTTTTAAAGATTTTATTTATTTTTAGAAAGAGGCTAAGGGAGGGGAAAAAGAGGGAGAGAAACATCAGTGTGTAGTTGCCTCTTGCATGCCCCCTACTGGGGACCTGGCCTGCAACCCAAGCATGTACCCTGACTGGGAATCAAACCAGTGACCCTTTGCTTTGCAGTCCAGTGCTCAAGCCACTGAGCCACACCAGCCAAGGCCAGTTACATCCTTTTAAAAGGATAATTAACACTGGGACACTACATTTAGAATAGAGAGATCAAAATGGTGACTGGATTGGAAATCACATATTTGAGAACCAGTTGAAGAAAGCAGGGATGCTGGTCACAGAGAAAAGAAAATTAGGATGAGTCCAACAGCTGTGTTTAAATATCTGAAGAACTATCATATGGCAAAGGGATTGGCCATGATGGGCCAACAGATGGAAATCAAGTGTAATAATGGATTTGGTTTATTTTGAGAAGGAGGTTTATAATGGTTAGATCTGTCCTAAGATAAATACATCACTGCCCTAGCTGACTTAAAAATGATGCACAAAAGAGATTCAATCATCGAAGAGCCTGAAGGTTCATTTCAACACTGACATTACATTATTCTCGGAGCTTTACTTAGAAATGTCTTGGCTACTATGGAGAGCCTAGAATTTACATATATTATTCTTTGAAAACCAAAGGCAACTGTCTACATGTCTTATGAAATCATAATGCCAAAAGCACTAACGCGCTCAGTCAGGTTAGGTAGAGTGTATAAACAGCAAGGTTGTCAAAAACCCAAGGAAACCACTCTTCTATTTTTTATTCTTGTCTTTCTCATTTTTCCCTCATACTTTTTTATTTTCTAGCTATAGTTAACTATTTGTAACTAGTTTTTAAAAGTTTTTCACCACAACTCCATTTAGTCCTCATGCTTGCCAGACATTATTCTTCAATTTGTAAAATGAATGTATTTCATTTATACATGAATAAATGAAATACACACTTGGAAAAGTGTGTAAATCCATTTTATATAAAGGGGATAATTTCATGTAAAGGGAATCATTCTAAGCTGCAAGTTAAAGGAACTCTGCCATGAATCAGCATCATAGTGAAATATGTAGAAAATCTTTTAACCATTAAATAAAAACCTTCTAAATATTTATTTCATGAATCTGTTTTCTGAGAAATGAGCATAAATTTAATGGACCAGCTCTCAACATAGAACTAGATCAAAAAAGTAAATTAAGCAGCCAGATGTTGCCATCCAAGGCCAAGAGAAAGAGCAGCAGCAAGCTGAGAGGAATAGAAATTGAAATATGAGAAATCCTAGAATAGAAAGTTAAAATAAAGCCATATTCTATTCTAGGATTTTAAGCCTGTTGGATTTATTAAACGGTTCACACTGCCCCTCCTTTCCTTAGCTGATGTCTCCTGCGTCAAGTAACAGCAGCGGGTCTCTCTCACCTTCCTCTTCTTCCGATTGCCTGGTGAGCAGAGGAGGACCTGGCCGGAGCCATGTGGCAGCTTTACGGAGTCGTTTTGAATTGGAATATGCTCTAAATGCAAAGTCTTATGCTGCCTGGTCCCAAAGGTAAGGGCAATAATCTAAGCAACAGTCTCACAGGCAAGGCAGATTCCAGAGTCTCATCAAGACAGTCACCCAATTTGATTAGTATCAAGGGGCCATTTACCAGCCTTGTGGCAAGCTTTGAAAGAGGAGTGTTTGAGTCCATTTAAAAAAAATATTATGACCAAAATTAGAAATTTTATTATCTATTAGTTTAGGTTATCTAAGTTCCAAGTAACAGAAACTAACTCTAGCTTAAGCAAGAAATGTCTAGCTATAGCCACAAAGGAAAACTATTGAAAGTATTCTGGGGTTATCTTACAGAATTGAAGGAAGAATTCCTTGTATGCAGGAACTAAGAAACAGTTTTGCAGACCTGAGTACCAAAAGGTCAGCATTCTAGAATTATTATATGACCCAGCAATTCCACTGCTAGGTATATACCCCAACAAATTGAAAACAAGTACTCGAACAATACTTGTATTAAAAATATATAGCAGCACTAGTCACAGTAGCCAAAACGATGGAAACAACACAAACATCCTTCACCAGATAAATACATAAGCAAAATGGGGTATCTGCACAACAGGATATCATTGAGCTATAGAAAGGAATGTTGTGCTGATACATGCTACAACATGGCTGAGCCCTAATAACATGCTAAATAAAAGAAGATGTCACATATTGTATGACCATACTTACATGAATATCCAGAAAAGGTGTTTTAGTCAGTTTGGGCTGATACAACAAAATACTGTGATGCGGAACCCGGCTCGTAGGGTCTGCGACATTGGGGATGAGACACAACAAATTCACACAGACTACTGAGTCCTGTGGAGGAAAAGGGACAGCACGGCTTCTCTCAAGAGGAGAAAAGCCTCAGCCCTTGCCTTGACAAGCTTTTACTGGGTTTCTTGGCATATTACATGATGGTCCTCATTTACTACGCAGAGGTTTGCTTTAGGTGGTTACCTTTTACATAAAACAAAGGAGAGGATGCCGCTAATTACTTCACAGAAGACGGATATTCACAATTGCAAAGGGAAAAGTGGTTGAACTGGTTACACTCATCCTTGCAAGGTTTAGCGGAGACTTTAGGAAGTTACAGTAAGTACTTGCTGCTTCAATTCAGGGTGAGGGAGTTTTAGCAAAAGCAAGTCTCACAGCAGTCCAGGCACAGTGCCAGCCTGATTCCCCACAGGAGAACCGATCCGTGGGCGTGGGTCCTATGCATCTCTGAGTGAGAGCTGGGCCCATGCCATGCAGAATGGTCTCCTATAATACTGGATACTGGGCTATTTAAATGATAGAAACATATCCTCTCACTGTAGAGTTTGGCACCATCATGGTGACGGCATGGCCGAGCTCTGGTGGGACTTACAGATGGCCCCCTGCTTACCATGCTGTCACATGTCAGAAGGAGCACCGGCCTCTTTTCGTCTTTTATAAGGTCACCAGTTCTATCAGATTAGGACTTTACTCTTCTGATTTCATTTAACCTTAATCACTTCCTTAAAGGTACTATGTCCAGTGGAATCACATAAGGGGTTAAGATTCAGCATATGAATTTCACGGGAGAGGGACACAGCTCAGTCCATAGCAACAGGCAAATCTATAAAAACAAGTTAGATTGGTGGTTGCAAGTGGCTAAGGGGAAAGGAGGGATTAGGAGCAACTGCTTAGTAAGTATGGGCTTTTATTTGGGGGTGATGACAACATTTTGAAATTAGATAGAAGTGTTTGCAAAACATTGTAAATTACTAAATACCCCTGAATTGTTCACTTTAAAATGACGGATTTTGTTATGTGCTTCTCTTAAATGAAGAAAAAAATACCCCAAATTTTTTAACAAATGGGCAAGTCAAAAAGAGAAAACATAGTTCAGCATTCTCCTGCAGTGAGCTCTGACGTTTACACGCCCCAGTTTGCCACAGACAGCTCTTTGCCTCTCCATTTAATTGCACAGTTTCAAAAAGAGATGTATCAGCCATCTATCGCCATAATGCCTCTATGCAAAACCCATGCCCAAACTCAAGGGTATCTGAGCATAAGGACATTTCTTTCTCATGAGCCTGTGGGTGGTTTTAAGTGGGCTTGTCTGTGAGCTAAAGGTTGTACCCAGGTCTGGCCCACGTGCCTCTCCTCCTCTTTTGACTAAAACACATACTTGAGGCATGTTCTTCTCATGGGCAACCCAACATGAGAAACCCAAGAGGACAAGCCCAACTTCACATGCACATTTAAAGCCTTTGTTCAGTTTGCATCCATGACATTCCATCAGCAAGTCACACAGCTGAGTTCAACATCAACAGAGAGAGAAAATCCCTTTTACTCAACCTCTGGAGGGAAGAACTACAAAGTCACATGGCAAAGGGCATAGATACAAAAAGCATAAATTAGGAATACATGCAGTCTGCCACAAGAGCGAATGTGGTTGGCTTTTCTTCTCTGTTTTTTGTTTTTCGGATCAAATGGCTGCCTCTGGTCTAAGCAAATGTGGTTGATGTGGAGGTGGGGTCATATTTCATGAATATAAACTTGGCAGCCAGGGACTCCTGTTCCGGATGGGGAGCAAAAAAGGCAATCGCTGTGAGACCAGTGGATACCCCAGAAAGTGTGCATGACAACCCATGAAAAATCAGAAAAGACTGGTTTAAAAATCTCTGTCCTTCCACATGAGCTCCAGAGTATTTATACATGAGCTGTTGTTACCCATGTGCATTCACTTACACCATCATCAGAGTAAAACCCTTTATCTTTAATGTGGAGAAAGATTATCTGGAGTTAGCAAGGATCTGACACCATCTACAAACTGCTAATGTTGCCTTCTTAGCCACAGTCGTGATATTCCTGGTCTATCAGAAGATTTGTAGCTACAGTTTTGAAAAGACAAGAATCTGAATCATGAAGCCTTTAATCTAGGACTGTCATAAAATTAGGTATCAGCAAATTTGATTGATAGCCAGGCAAACTGGACACAATCCTTTATTGGATTCCTGTCTCTCACGTAATTTCATAAGGGGCTCACAGGCCCAGATTAGATTAGCTTCGGTCACAATATCGTCTTCTAGTTCCATCTGATCTTCTTACTCTTTGCTTATGGCTTTAAAATTAATTCTCTGAACAGTCAGGTTTTGATATTTTCAAAGCACAGCCACCTGTCTGCTTGAGGCAAAGGTTAAGAGGATGAGCTGTGGAGTCAGACAGATCTGAGGTTCAGTCTTGGCCTGGCCATTTACCAGCTCATTGACCTTGGGCAAGTTACCTATCATCTCTTAGGATTGTTCTTAGGAGAGGCAGTATTGTCACAGGAGTCAGTGATTGATTGAAAGATGCCATCGGACCAAAGCAAAGGATAGGAGTATCTATAATGTGGGTAAATCGCACAACTTACAGTACAGAGACAGCCGTTCAGCATGGGAGGCACAGTGGCTCTCCGGTTAGGTGAGTCGGGGGCGGAGGGAACACAGCTTCTCTGGCTTCGGGAACCCAGAGAGGCATACTACTCCTCATAAAACTGCTTGAAAGGGGTGGGAAAAACCCATTAGGTTTTTTGAGATGCAGCATGTGTAAGCCTCATAAGGTGTTTTATATCCTTTTGTTTCTTCATGACTGTCATGAAACTGTAATATTAAAGTGTTTATCTACTTGATTCAAATTTCCCATAACAACCTAGTCCACCCTGAGTATTTGCTGTGAGGATGCATTGAAGGTCAGTTCACTAGTTGTACCATCGTTCTAGCAAGCTCAGCAGTCTTTAGACTCTTGAAATTAATTCCAGAATAGACAAAGCATTTAGCTAAAGTGTAAGAATCACCAAGATAAGAATATCTGTTTAATCCATAATGGTATCCCCAGTATCTAGCAGCATAATTGGCATAAAGTCAATATGTAATAAATGCAAGTTTCGTAATTGAATAAAATGGCTTCATACATTATGATTATTAATTTGTGCCATAATCAGTGAGCAAGCTTGAATTATTTTCTCTATTTGTTCCATTTAAGTAGCTATTACTACTGAGCATCTACTGCATTCTGGATATTATTTTAAACACTTTGAATTGTCAACTAAGTAATCCTTAGGGAGTAAGTATTCCAATTTTTTTAATTTTATTTATTTATTTTTAGAGAAGAGAAGGGAGGGAAAAAGAGAGGAAAAGAAACATCAATGTGTGGTTGCCTCTCACATGCCCCCTACTAGGGGCCTGGCCTGCAACCCAGGCATGTGCCCTGACTGGGAATCAAACCAGTGACCCCTTGGTTCACAGGCTAGCACTCAATCAACTAAGCCACACCAGCCAGGGCTAAGCACGCCTATAGGTGAGGAAACTGAGGCTCAGGAAGGGTGAGCAACTTCCCTAAGTTTGTGGAGGCAGAGTGGGAATTCTCACCCAGGACTCTCCTATGCTTTCAGAAATTCTGTGGCACTTTTCAGAAGCCTGATCTGTCTCGCCAGTATTTATACATGTATCTGCCACACTTCTTCCAGTCTCTTCTGGAAGTGGGTCAGAGAAGCAGCTACTCCTCCCAAGCCTTTTTCAGCTTGTGTATATGAAAGACAGAGCAACTGAGACCAGAGATCAGTAGGTTCTTAAAGTCAAAGAGTCCGAGGATGCAGGAACTGATGGACTAACCCCAGCAAGGCCATGAGTTTAACAACCTGGAAGACAGTGGCTCTCAGCTTTGGCTACACATTAGAATTCTCTGGGGAGCTTTTATAAGCACCAATGCCCAAGACCAATTAAACCAGAATCCATGGGGTGACACCCAGGCACCAGGATCTTTTAAACTTCCCAAGTGATTCCAATATACCCCCAAGTATGAGATGCACGCTAGAAAAGAATGCTGCCCTGTGAACCTGCCAGTCACTCTGTGGGAAGGGGATGCAACTGATAGAGCAAATAGAAGAAGAAAATGAGAGCATAGCTGAGACAGCAGCTGTGACCAAAGGAGAATATTGTGAAGGCTGATTACCTGTGTGGTCCCTCCCAAAAGCCCTTGCAATGTACCAGTAACCTCTGAGCTAAGAAGCATCCACACTATTTATTAAAATCACACAAGGTATAATTTTTAGCCTGGCATCAGGCTTTTAAAAAATGAGCACAGGATTTGGCCTGCAGTTCTGACTAATGAATGTTCCCAATTATGGGCCTCAGAGCCCTCAACAAATGTCTTTAAAATAGTACATTTATATTTTCCAACTTTGATTATGAAGTTTACAGCTTATCACTTTGTAATGCTTGATTTGAAGGGTTTTGGGGGTTTTGGTTTTTGCTTGTCTATTTGTTTTTAACAATTATTTTCTTTCATAAAATAAATGTCAAAGTGGGACATTGTATCAGATATGTTTTCCACAGGTAACAGGCGTTCACTAATTCCTACTGAAACCACAAACTGAGGAAATCTGAGATTGAGGAAGGCACACTTTATGTTCTGCTTCTTTAAAATATTTTGTGTCTCTGAATATATTTGGAACACTAAGCATGTGGTACTTGCTCCTCCCACAAGGTCTGAAATCTCCCATCTTGTACATGGATTACATCATGTAAATTTAGAAATGACAAAGTGATACACAAACTTTCAGATGTGAAAACCAATTAGTGTTTGTGTGGGGCTCTAAGAATAGATTGCTATGACCTAGTTAGCTGTCCAGGAGAAGAAAAGCAGAGATGCAGAGATTGGAACTAATTTTGCACATTACAAAAGGGCCCATCAAAGGGTTCCTTTAAATAGAAACTTTGCCCAGTGTACTTAAAATGCAATTCACTTTACAAAAGTTGAATATGTTATAAAATTTTAATTTACACATAGTTTTTCTGGAATACAGCAAATGTGTAAGATAATAGCACCATGAAACTGATGTTCCTAGGAGGAATAAAAAAAGACAGTCGTGAGAAGATCTGGTCCATTCGCTGTTGTGGAGCAGGAAGTTTACCAAGTAAAACCAGTGGTGTTGCCTCCTTATCACTAAAGGTCAGATGCTCCCCTTTTTAACACCACCTCTCCTGTGTGCTTTCGTGTCCAGAAACTTCCCTTGCGTTCCTTAAATGTTTTCTTTTCTTTCAAATCCTCCTTCATCTCAGATTCATTTCCTCATGAGCTCACCACAATCAACAGTTTCAGCACTGTGTTCATGATCTCTTTAAACTCCTCCCACCTTGCTTCTCTGTTCTTCATTAGTTTTTTTGTGGTTGTTGTTTTGTTTTGTTTTGTTTTGTTTTGTTTTGTTTAATCCTCACCCAAGGATATGTTTTCTTCCATTGATGAGAGACAGAGAGAGAAAGAGAGAGAGAGAGAGAGAGGTGAGAGAAAAATCAATTGGTTGACTGCCATATGCACCCCTAATGGGGTTCGAACCCACAACCTAGGTATGTTCCCTGACTGGGAACCAAACCCACAAGCTTCTGGTGTCTGTCTGTCTGTCTCTCTCTCTCTCTTCTCTCTCTCTCCTTCCCTCCCTCTTCCCCCAACACACATACACACATACATACACTCATGCACAAACCATTATCCCCCAGATATGTCCGACCTTGACAGATCTGCTTCCTTTGTAAAGTCTCTAACTTCTCTCACCGTCCAGCCCCCCCATGCTCTAATCCACCTACCCCTCTACTGCCAGCGTGTTTTATCTCGACAGAACTAAAGTCATTACCCTACGTTAAAATAGTCAACAATTCTCCATTGCCTGTAACCCAAAATGGTCAATGATCCATGTTTTGAGTTTTAACTCTCACTGAACATCTTAAGTTCCACTGGTGCTAGACAGAGAGTGATACTATCACTTCTCAAATGCATTCTAAGATTTGGGGAACTGTTGGAGGCATTTTTTGGTAGACCCAATGACGAGGGAGGTGCTAGAGATGTTTAATGACCCAGAGGACAAAGTATTAAACTTCTACAATGTTTTGGACAATCCTACAAAATAAAGAACGATCCTGCACAAAACAGTAATAGAATACCTGGTAGTGTATTGTGCACTATAGACAAACTAAAAGTTCTGCTACTTCCAATACACACCCTATGTTTGACCTACTGTCAACCTATTCCTGTACTCTAATTTTTAACTTCATCCCCACTCGGTCTTGTCAAAACATTAATCAGCCTTCAGTAATATCTCAGTCAGCTTAATCACTATATCATGAGGGAGCTACCCCAACCCCACCCCGGCCTTACCAAGGGCCACAGCTCTTTGTACCACTTTCATGCACTTACATTACTTTATCTTATAATTATTTGGTTTTTATTTCCTCATTAGCTCATAAATAATTGAAGGACAGAAACTTTCTTTTCTTTTCATTCAAATGCTGACAATATCTCATTTATAATTTACCTGTATGTGATATTAAAGTCTTTAACTTATGCTAAATTAGGGGAATCATTAACAGGCCTATGAAAGATTTTGACCCTTACATTTCTTTCAATTCCAAATCCCTTTTTGTCCAAAAACAACAAACCTCCAGCTAATTCAAGCTTCTTTCTACCCCACTTCTCACCGATAGAGCATTAAATGTTCTTCTGTTTCTTTTTAATAAAGAAAAGCATAGACTGTAGGTACCTGAAATGTGTGAGAAGAGAAATGGCTGACACATTCATTCCCGATGTGTTTATAAGAGATATTGCTCTCATTTGAGATAGTTGAGAAAAGTTTCATTGAAGAGACAGATGATGGAGATGTCATTCAGATATAGAGAACGAGGTAAACAAATATGAAATAATGATTATGAACATTTTTCCTTCCTCCTTAAAAATAGTAGGCATGCTCTTTCCAGCTGATCTATGATAGTAGTTTTTCATATGTCAAGTATCCACATTTACATACTTCTGTTTTCAGTTTTTCTATTCTTCTGCATTGGTACATTTGTTTATCCCTGTGTCAGTGCATAATTTAAATTACAGTAGTGTTATTAAAAGTCCTCATATCAGGGGAGTGAAGGGGGAAAATGGGACAACTGTAATAGCATAATCAATAAAATATATTTATAAATTAATAAATAAATAAATATCCCCATATCTAGTAGGGCAGTTCTCTTCTTGCCTGTTTTTGACCTTTCTCGGTTTTTTACTCTTCCATATAAATTTTATACTCAGCTTGCATTTTCCACAAAAAAAGATTTTGGTTATAGATATCTTTTTCATTCTTCTAAATTTATTTTATTGATTATGCTCTTACAGTTGCCCATTTATTTCTCCCCTTTATTCCCCTCCACTCTAGACCCTCCCTCCCAACAGCATTCCCTTCCCCTTAGTTCATGTCCGTGGGTTGTACATCTAAATTGTTTGGATTCTCCATTTCCTCTACTATTCATAACCTCCCCCTGTCTAGTTTGTACCTACCATTCATGCTACTTATTCCCTGTACCTCCCCCACCTCCTCCCTGCTGATAACCTTCTGTGTGATCTTCATTTCTGTGATTCTGTTCCTATTCTAGTTGTTTGCTTAGTTTGTTTTTGTTTTTGTTTTTTAGGTTAAGTTGTTGACAGTTGTGAGTTTGTTTTCATTTTACTGTTTATACTCTTCCATATATAGTTCCATATAGTTTTGATCTTCTTCTTCTTCTTTTTCTTAGATAAGTCCCTTTAACATTTCATATAATAAGGACTTGGTGATGATGAACTCCTTTAAATTGACCTTATTTGGGAAGCACTTTATTTGTCCTTCCATTCTAAATTATAGCTTTGCTGGTAGAGTAATCTTGGATGTAGGTCCTTGCCTTACATGACTTTGAATACTTTTTTCCAGTCCCTTCTTGCCTGTAAGGTTTCTTTTGAGAAATCAGCTGACAGTCTGATGGGAATTCCTTTGTAGGTAACTCTTTCCTTTTCTCTTGCTGCTTTTAAGATTCCCTCCTTATCCTTAATCTTGGATAATGTAATTATGATATGCCTTGGTGTTCACTTCCTTGAGTTCAGCTTCTTTGGGACTCTGAGCTTCCTGGACTTCCTGGAAATCTACTTCCTTTGCCAGATTGGGGAACTTCTCCTTCATTATTTTTTCAAAAAGTTTTCAATTTGTTGCTCTTCCTCTTCTCCTCTGGTGCCCCTATGATTCAGATGTTGGAATGCTTAAAGTTGTCTGGGAGATTCTTAAGCCTCTCCTAATTTTTCTGAATCCTTGTTTCTTCATTCTGTTCTGGCTGAATGTTTATTTCTTCCTTCTGTTCCAAATTGTTGATTTGAGTCCTGGTTTCCTTCATTTCACTGCTGGTTCCCTATACATTTTTCTTCATTTCACTTTGCATAGCCTTCACCATTTCCTCTATTTTGTAACCATACTCAACTATTTCTGTGCGCATCCTGATTATCAGTGTTTGGAACTCTCCATCTGATAGGTTGGCTGTCTCTTCATCACTTATTTCTATTTTTGGAGCTTTGATCTGTTCTTTCATTCAGGCCATATTTCTTTGTCTCAGTGCACCTGTTATGTTGTAAGGGGCAGAGCTATAGGTATTCAGGGGGTGGGCAACCCTCTTCAATGTGTATGTGGAGGAGGGGTCAGAGAGGGAACAATGCTGGTTCTCAGCTGGCTTTCAGTTACTTCCTTCCACCACTCCCAAGAAAATTTGGCCCTTCTGATGCTGATTCCCAGGTGGGTGGGTTTGTGTACATTCTAGGACCCTGTAGGTCTCTCCAATGAACTTTCCTGTGAGACTGGGAGTTTCTCCCACCACCACAACCCCCACAGGTTTTTACAGCCTGAGGTTTTGAGGCTTTCTTTTCCCTGTACTGGAACCCTGGGTTGCGCAGTCTGTCTCACTCCCCACTTGTTCTTCCCGGTTTATCCACAGACAAATGTGGGACCTCCAGCCACCTCCTTGCCCACTGAGTCCTCCAGCCATAGCCTTTCCACGTGTCCTCTCTGCTTTGGCTGTCTATCTCTGTCCCTCTTACCAGTCTAGATGAATGTTTCTTCTTTAACTCCTTGGTTGTCAGACTTCCAGACAGTTTGATTTTCTGGCAATTCTGGGGGGGGGGGTTTGTTTGTTTGTTTGTTTTTAAATTTGTTGTTGTCCTTCTTTTGGTTGTGCAAGAAAGTAAAGTGTATCTACCTATGCCTCCATGTTGACCAGAAGTCCATTCCTGATTATAGATATTTTAAAACTATAGAACAATATAGCAAGACCGAACATCTTTATGATATTGAGTCTCCCTTTGAGTGAACATAGTACATTTTGGCACATATTTAGTGGTCTTTAATACCTTTTAGTTAGATTTTATAATCTTCTCTGTGACACTTTTTGTGATATTGTGATTGCTGAAATAATTTGCATTCATTGTTGCTATATTATTTTATTAAATGCCATGCTTTTTCTCACCCTATCCTTTTTTGTTTGTATTCCTTTATATTATTTGAATACACACACTATTTTTTTTATTCTTTAGAGGGTATCCTGGAAGTTTAACACATTATTTAACACATTCAACATTTAGTACATTTGTTTTATTCTCAGACAAAAGAGAGATCTTAAGAGCATTTTAGTTTCAAATTATTCCTTCCTGAATTATACATTTCTGTACCTACTTTAATCATGATTTTTAATCCCACATTTTAGATATGATTAACTTCTTTTATATGGCTATTACTTATTTAAATTTTCCCACATTTAATGTTTCATTGATAATTATATACATACTTAATTTCACACCTTCATCCTATATCATTCTCATTTTCCTCAAATGTGTCTGTAAATATTTTATTACCATAACTATTGAAAATAAACATCTAAAACATTTTTGCCCTTTCCATTTTTTAAAATTATATTTATTGATTGTGCTATTACATTTGCCCCAATTTTTCCCCTTTGCACCCCTCCACCAAGTACCCCAAACTCCCTCAAGCAATTCCTCACACTGTTGTTCATGTCTGTGGATCACATGTATAAATTATTTGACTACTCCATTTCCTATGCTGTACTTTACATCCCCATGGCTATTCTGTAACTACCAATTTATACCTAAACCCCTCACCACTTCACCCATTCCCCCAGACCCCCTTTCCATCTGGAACTATAAAAACACTCTCTGTATCCATGACTCTGTCTCTGTTCTTCTTGCTTGTTCAGTTTGTTTTTTTAGATTCAGTTGTTAATAGATTTTTATTATTGTCATTTTTAGTTCATAATTTTGATCTTCTTCTTTTTCTTAAATAAGTCCCTTTAACATTTCATATAATAATGATTTGGTGATGATGAACTCCTTTAGTTTTTTCTTGTTTGAGAAGCTCTTTATCTTCCCTTGGATTCTAGATAATACTTTTACTGGGTAGAGTAATCTTGTCTGAAGGTCCCTACTTTTCATGACTTTGAATGTTTCTTGCCAGTCCCTTCTAGCCTGCATTCCTTTTGAGAAATCAGCTGACAGCCTTATGGGAACTCCCTTGTAGGTAACTAACTGCTTTTCTCTGTCTGCTTTTAAAATTCTCTCTTTATCTTTAACATTTGACATTTTAATTATGATGCATCTTGGGGCCTCTTTGGGTATATTTTCTTTTGACTGTCTGTGTTTCCTGGACTTACATATCTATTTCCTTCACCAAATTAGGGAAGTTTTCTTTCTTTTCCTTTTTAAGATTTTATTTTATTTTTAGACAGAGGGGAAGGGAGGGGAAAAGAGGCAGAGAAATTTTAATGCATGGTAGCCTTTCACATAACCCCTACTGGGGACCTGGCCTGCAACCCAGGCATATGTCTTGACTGGGAATTGAACCAGCAACCCTGTGGTTCATAGGCCAGTGCTCAATCCACTGACCCACACCACTCAGGGCTGGGAAGTTTTCTTTCATACTATTTTCAAATAGATTTCCAATTTCTTGCTCTTTCTCTTCTCCTTATAGCACCCCTATGATGCAAGTGTTGGAATGCTTGAAGTTGTCCCAGAGACTGCTTACACAATCCTCATTTTTTTTTATTATTTTTTCTTCTTGTTCTGATTGGCTTTTTTTTTTTTTTGTCTCCTCATATTCCAAATCATTGATTTGATTCTTGGCTTCATCCACTCTACTGTTGTTTCCCTGTAAATTGTTCTTTATTTCAGTTAGTGTATCCTTTGCTTCTGACTAGATCTTTTTTATGCTGTTGAGGTCCTCACTAAATTCCTTGGCCATCCTTATAATCAGTGTTTTAAACTCTGCATCTCTATTAGATTGCTTATCTTATTTTGTTTAGTTCTTTTTCTTGAGTTTTGATCTGTTCATTTGGGCCACGTTTCTTTGCTCATTTGGGCAACATCCCTGTGTTTGTTTTTGTGTATTAGGTAGAGCTGCTTTGACTCCCTGTCTTGGTAGTGTGGCCTAATGTGTTAGGTGTCTTGCAGGGTCCAGTGGCACAGCCTCCCCTATCACCCAAGCTGGGTACTTGAGGTGCACCCTTCATGTGAGCTAAGTAGACCCTCCTGTTATAGTTAAACTTTGGTTGCTGTTGGCAGGTCAATTGAAGAGATTTACCCAGGCAAGTCAGCTGTAAGGATTGGCTACCCACTGACCACCAACCTCCACCCTCCATGGAGAATAAGCTGTGCAAGGACAGAGTAGTGGTGCTCTGACATAGTCTGTAGCTGTCCACTGGGCTTTCAGTCTCTGGTGTTACCTGGATTGTGCACACTAAGGTCAGCCCCAACCTGTATTTTGACTGGGGCTTCCCTGCCTAAGTTATAAAGCAATCTGCAGATGGTTGTTACTTGTACTGTGCTTGGATTTTCCCAGGCAAAGCCAAGCTGTGAACCCAGGCTGGCTGCTGCTAGTGCTGGACCTAGGGCCACTTACCAAGTGGTATGGGGGCTAAGGGTCACTGAGGCCAGCTGTTGCTTATTTGATAGGATTTAGGAATTTGTGAAGCATGAGCCAAGACCAGCCATTCACATGGAGAAAGCCACTGTTAACAGCTTGGGTGGGCCCATAAAATGAGTGGGATGGAGCCGTAGGGGATCTTCAAGGTGGAGCAAACAGTATTAGCCCCATTGACAGAGATGCAGATATGGCACCTGCCTGCCAGCTCTGTGGCTGAGTGGGAAGAGGGCTGAAAAAAGGGGCAGTGGCCTCTGACTACCTTTCTCTCTGGGAGGAAACTGTCCCCCAAGTTCTTGCCTTGATACCAGACACTTCAGTTCCTTCCTGTATGCCACTGGTGCCTTTCAGTCTGCTACCCCAATGGTGCTGGGCCTCAGAGGGTGTGAGTCTGAGTAAGTGAGTACATGTATGGGTTCTTCAAGGGAAACTACTTGGGATTCCAGAATTTTCTTCCACTGACTCAATCCCTGCTGGTTTTTGCAACCAGAAGTTATGGGGACTTACCTTCCTGGCCCTGGAACTCTGGGATGTGGGGCCTGATGTGGGGCTAGGACTCCTTGCTCCTGAGATATGCCTCCCAAATTTTTACCTACCATACATAGATGTGGGACCAGCCCATTCTCTGTCTTCATGTCTTCTACCCATCTAGATTTATGTGGTATCTTTAATTCTGTAGTTGGACTTCCATTCAACTTGGTTTCTGATGGTTCTGAGTCATGGTTGTTCTGTAGTTTAGTTGTAATTTTGATTGGATTGTGCAAGAAGGCAAGCTGTGTTTCCCTACACCTCCATCTGGACCAGCACTCTTTCCTCCTTTATTGAAAGATATTTTAGTGATATGGAATTTGAGGTGTTTAATTACTTCTCTCCTGCATGTTCAAGATGCATTCCACATGTTTCTGACTTCCTGCTGTTAAAACTTCATCTGTGAATCTAATTGTAATTCCTTTTATTTTCAATCTACCCTTTCTAACTGCTGTTAGAACTTGTTGTTTTTGGTATCCTGCAATTTAACTATGTTGTATATAATTATAGATTTACTTTTCTTGCTTTGAATTTATTGGGTGTGTAGAATCTGGAACTTGGCATCTTCCATAAATTCTGGATAATATTCAGCCACCACCTTTTCTAATATATCTTTACCTCGTGTTCTTTATTATCTAGTTCTGGAATTCTAGAAGTATTTTATATTTTTTCACTGTATTTTTCAAATTTCTCAATATCTTCTTTTCTTTTTTATTTATTTCCCACCCCATACTTTCTCTATGCTGCTTTCTGACTATTTCTTCAAATCTATCTTCCAGTTCATATATAGTTCTAGTATGTTGTTCTGTTCATTGAATTTCCATTTCAATTCACTTCTTATTTCTATTTCATTTGTAGAAGTTTAATTTTTTTCAACTTGGCTGGACAGATTTGAAAATCTCTTTTTCCTTCCACATGCTCTTAAATGCTTATTTTTATTCAAATGTACTTATTTTATATTCTATATTTGAATATCTGATATTTCTAATATCTGCAGTTTTTATAAATCTAATTATATAGTTTGCTGCTTCTGATAATCCTTGCTCCTTGTTTCATTATGTATTTAGATATTTTTTGTTTGTACTTTGAGCTCATATTGTTTAGAATTATATTTCTGGCATTTTTTTTCTTATTTGGTGACTTCACAAATTTGTTTTTTCTTTTGCTGATTATCTAGGGAAGCTAACCCCTCAAGACAACTTTAAAAACTCAACTTGGAGTTCTTTATAAAACACATGTAATAATATTTTTCTTCCAGAACTTACTTGTGTTTGGTCTTATGGATGAGACTTCTCAGGGTAAATATTTTATTTCTTATTTATCTCACCATATCTGGAGCCAGGCATGAAATAGGGCACATATCCTCTGCATCTCCGTGTTTGGAATGGATTTATTCTTTCCTGGTTTACCCTAGGGCTGTGTCTGGGGGATTCTGGCTTCATATCAGTGTTTTTTATCTGACCTCCCACTCTACTTGGGTCCATGTTGTGTTTGCCCACTGTGGTCCGATAAAATCCAAGCTTTAGACCAACAAGAATCAGTATGAGAGCATCTTCATATCTTTCACATCATCTGGAATTGCATTAGTTTTTGGCAATCATTTCACTGGTATCTACACTAAATTGTTAACAACATAAGGGCATGAACTTCTCTCCTTTTTGATGCTGTATCTCCAGTGCTTAGAACTGTGTTTGGCACATGGTAGGTGCTCAGTACCAATATGAAAAAATGAATGATCATAATAGCTCCTCACAACCATCACACCATTTAATTTTTACAACACTCTTGTTAAGTAGTCCTGATGTACTTCCGTTTTTCAGGTTAAAAAACTGAAACTAAAATAATTTAAGTAATTTATATGAAACTACAGAGTGGAAAGTGGCCTTGTCTGGTACTGTTTTCACTATACCATGCTATCTCTAGAGACTAAACTTGCCCAACATGTTTGAACCATCTTTAAGGAGAAACTTCTAGCCTCCGGTTTTGGCTGGGAGGAAAATCAGCTCAGAGCTATCCAGAGTGCTGAACCACCTCACCCTGTGCCTGTGCCGGATGTGATGCACCATAGTGCACTCTCGGTCTATGCAGTCAATGTTCCCCTTCTCACTCCGACTACCTCTGATAGTAGCCACTTTGCCTCAGCATGTGCCTGCTCATGATAGAGCTTTATCATCAGCTGCCTGCACTGATATAGACCTGACCTGAACAAAACTCCACATGCGCTGCCTCATTCACCAGCATGCCATGGCCTGACCCTGCCCTCTCTATCTTCTTGAATCATGTCTCTCTGGAAACCAGCCTCCCTGGCCATATCTCTGAAATGACAAAAAAGAAAACATTTATAATATATTAAAAAAACAAACTCTTGGGAACCAGTTTTAAGGCTAACTAACTCTAGCACCATTTCTTAATGAAGCACATTGCAAAACCAAACTTTTTTATTTCCTCATAAATATATTTTCTACTACAGCAGTAAATTACATTTACTATATTCTTAAAAGAACATTTTTGCTGATGTTCTGAGGCAACAAATAGGTTATCTAGTGATGGATGATTTCATGGGATTTTTAATCCTGGAAATAAAGAAAAATACTTCACTTTATAACTCGTAAACAGAATGAAAGCCCAGACTCTTAGCTGACTCTACACAGGAATGATGTTAAGATTTACAAATTTAAGGAAATAATAAAAAGATAGCATCTTTGGCTTTCTAAACTGTTTCTTTACTTATTAAATATTGATTTAAAGTATGACATTTATAGAATTTATAAAAGAGCTTAGTGAGCATCAAAGCATCTCATTAGTATTTAACTCTTATTTCAACAATATCTTCTGAGCCTGTAGAATGTGTTTCCTTACTAACTCACTTGACTTAAGTTACATCGGCCTTGCTCATAGTGTTTCTGTAACAAGGAGAGCAAGACGTTGCTTGTCTAATCCAGGGACAAGACAGCTCTTTTTCTGGGATAGTTATCACCTGAGGGATGTGCACTTTGTGTGTCACTCACTTGCTGAAGGTCAGATATCAAGCTCATTAAGGGTCTGCACTGAAAAAATATAAAAGCCAAAGGAGAGCAGCTGGAATCTAAGCAAGTGAAATGATGCCCGTCAGCTGCCTTTTATCTTGTTCTTTTTAAGCTCAAATCTTCTTGAGGTGCCCATAATTCCTCTAATGGACAAAAGTAGAAAAGTCCTTAATGTCATAGGCTATGAGCTGGAAAGAGGAAAGAGCTATTCACGTTGACGTGAGGATGTGAAAGTACTTGGTACACCTCCTCATTATGTCCCCGAATGTGAGCTAATAAGGAGGGAAAATTAAGGGAAGTGGAGATGGGTCTTGCAGGACGTTAAAACTATTTCTCTGGAGGTCCAAAAAATAAGCATAGCCATCTGTTTATAGTTTCAAAAATCTCCTCCTAATAAGTCCAGGTGCACTACAGTGAAATAAGCAAACAATCCCCATATGCACGTATACACACACACACAAATAAAAAGACTGTAAATTGATGGCCAGTGCCCTCTACTTTCCATGCTGCTGGTATCCTAAAAATCATCAGAATTGGAAATAATCTGTGATGAACAGGTATGGGGCTCTATGTGAGAGCTCCCTTAGAGCTGCTGTGGACCTAAGGCAACATTGTGGCTCCTTTTCTAGTTGCTTTGCTCTCTAGCGCCACCTAGCAGTCAGTTGACAAACCTCTCATGGGGCCTACAGCCCCTTCTGACTGCTGATATTTAGAAAGAGAGAAAGGCTTGGAGATTTATTTCACACTGAACAAAAAGCATTCAGCCTTAAAGTCAGGAGCGTGTGAAAAATATCAGTCTTTCCTTTCAGTTCCTTGACTTTTAAAACCACCCTTAGCTTGAAACAGGCTTTCTCCATGAAAAAATAAAAGAAGAACATCAAACAAAACATTCTGTTCAGTAGAGGAAGTGATGAAAAATGGGAAACTAATGGAAGTGAAGACATGAGAAGAGCTCTACGCATGTAAAAGTGGCACCTATTTTATAAGCTTCAAGGCACAAAGCTTTGCATGAAAAGAGTGAGTGACTGACACATTTAGGTTACAACATATGCACTTGAGAGAGAGAATGAGATGCAACTCTTGCCACGGCTATTCTGAGGCTATAATTTCATATCCTTAGTAGTGCTTGGGAGCAACCTAAAATGGGCTTCCTCATCACCCAAAGGGCCAGCCACAGTATCCTTTCCTCGTCAAGCATTTTGTAATACTAATTAACTAATCCCCAGCCACTTGCATGGAACCTGCAAAGTTTGCCAGAGGCAAACGGCTAAATAAAAGGTGACAGATTTCTCAGTTTCCAATTAGATGAAATGACATATTGGGACAACGAATAGCCTGACTTTCTAATGATGAGAGTTTTATGAGTTTTTCATTCCTGGAAAAGAAGAGCAACCCTGGCCCTGTCTCTATTCACAACCAAAACAAAAGCCTAGACCCACTCTGCACATCAAAGCACACAGACCTGCCTTTGGCAGTGACGGTTGCTGTGTGGATTGAAAGTAAGACTTGGTCCAAAAATGCTGCTTTTGAGACTGCTTCTCCTCTACTGAAATGTCTGACAAGACACAGTACAGGGACCAAAGAGAACAACCGGCCTAATTAAATCTGTACAGGCAGCATTGTGCACTGTTCAACAGCCCGACTCTAGCTCTGGCCCCGCCCAGCTCCCTCCTGACTTCAGTGTTTATGCCTGAATCTCTTGCTAGCATGGCAACTGTTGCTATGTTTGCAGTAATAAGCAGTGGGCTATGCTGGTGTTTCTGTAATGATTCAGACACAGGAGCAATGATTTCCAAATAGATTTCTGAAGCAGCTCTTACAATGGCGCCGCACAGTTTAACAGGTTTAATTCCTCATAGACTCTTTTTTCCTTTTCTCCTTTAACACCTCCTATGTGGACTAAATCTAACCCTCATATAATGCAAAATGGCAACATCCTTCCTTTTGCTTGATAGTGTTGAAAGTGGAAGTTTCCTATCAAAGAAGACATTCCACAAGCCATTATTTATTATTTCTTGGAAACAATGAGATTGAGGAGATATGTATGTGTGTATATATGTATATACGTGTGTAAAAATACATATATATGTAATACAGCCTGAAAAAATGTGAACCCAGCAAAAAATTAATTCCTGTACTAATCAAAGTGGAATGAAAACCATCTATCATTAATATTCATGATATTAACTGAGCATTTTCTATTAATGAGCAGATGTTTTAAAGGCCTAGATTACAAAGAAGTACAAATTCACTAGTGGATATATGTTGACATTTCTGCATTCTCTCCCAAAGAGATAGTGACAAATAATGAAATCTCTTTTGGGGGGCCCTTAATTAGGCACCGATTTGCCAGCCAGTGGTAACTGCCCCCCTACATGTCACGGAATGCTAACACAGCCTACACTCCTGGAGAGATGCGATTGAGTGAGACCACATGCACTGATGACAATATTAACCCAGCCAAAAAGAAAGAAAAGGAAGACACATGCATGTTTTTATCACTTCCTATGTTCCAGGCACTATTGTGCATTTCTTGTATGTCAGTCACCTTATTGACTTATCACAACTCTTTTACAAGGTAAGATTTATTTATCAATATTCTACAAATGAGAAAACTGGAGCACAGAAAGGATAACTGACCTGCCCCAGGCTTTGTAAGTAGTGAACAGCTTAGAGCAGCCTGACTCCAAAGCCCACGTTCTTTGCACTACTTGCTAAGCTGCTGTAGCGTGAGAGAGCTGGTCTCATGCTAATCAGCCATGTGGCAAGGACAAGTCCCTTCCTGCCCTGGGTTTCAGGATTCTCATCCACACTGAAGCACGTGAACTTGATTCCTGCTGCCCACAAACCAGCAGCTTCAGCTTCACCTGAGAGCTTGTTAGAAACTCAGACTCCCAAGCTCCCACGTGGAGTTTCTGAGTCACAAGCAACATTTTAACAAGATTTTAACTGGTGTGAATATACACTAAAATGTAAGAAGCACAGGACTTGCCAGTCTCTAGGGACCTACCCCTTCCAGCTCAAGCACATTTAGAACATTGTCCCTCTTGTCTCTATGTTTCTAGATCCTACCTTTCCTCCAAGGTTGTGTCACTGCTCCCTATAAGCATTCCTAATCTCCTATATCGGATAAAAGATTTTTCTCTCTTCTAAGAGAAGTTTTATTTATTTCAGTTCACTCACCACTTTTTACTTAGTATTATGTCTCTGTTGTATGTGTTCCTTGATGGGGAGACCCATCCGTATAAAAGAATTTTTTTACCTTTATATCTGCTGGCATAGTGTATTATACTAAAGAAAACCTATTGAAAGAAAAGCTGAAGAAAACATTATCTTAATTTGGTTACAGATGTCATATAAGGCTCTGATTGTAAGATCCCCATACTCCACAAGCACTCTCCAAGAATTCTTTAAATGTGGGGCAAAGAGGCTTGCAAATAGCACACATGCCAGGAGTGGTTTTTAGATTTTCCACTGCGCCCCCACCTTCTTAGCACACAATCGCATGAGAGATTCGGTAGAGACCAAACTCAGCTTCAAAATCTCCTCCTCTAGGAAGTCTTCCCTCCACCAGTTCTATATCCATCATGTTTTTTGCTATCTTATCCTGTGCATATTACATGAAGGCATAGAAACTATGTTATAATCATTGTAATTATGTTAACTTCCCCCTTACACACACACACACACACACACACACACACACACACACACACACAGTATGCTCCTTGAGGTCTCCTGTCTTTCATCTTTGCCTTCTTAATATTTATCACAGAGCTTGGCTTAGCACATAGTAAGTAAGTGGTAGGTATATGCATATTGAATAAATGAGTGGCTTATTCAAATGCGAAACTGTAGACTCCAAAGTCTCTTGTTGCTCCACGTTAGGTTTATTGACACCTAGGACATGGAGAAATACAGTTCAGTGGTGAGATTTAAGAAATGCTTGTTTCAGCCATGTTGGCTTTCACTACGAACATGGACTTTAATTTAGTGTCACACGAGCTAGTCATCTAGGCACATGAGCTCTGAGACTTAGGAACTCAAGTGCCTTTGGGATACCTAAGGTTGAAAATGGAAGCTGTGTTTTTATCTCTGTTAGTAAGTCAGACAACCATTTACTCAACAAACATTTACAGAGTGCCTACATTGTGCTAGGAGTTTGCTAGAGACTAGAGATGTCAAGAAGAATACATAGTGTCATGTTTCCTCCCTTTAAGTAGTCTACAATTAACAATAGACCCCAAATGTGTTTACAAGTTATGTTGAGAAAGTATTCAGCCATACAATATATGAAATGGAGACATTTATTGAAGAAGGTAGAAGATAGAAGAAACATTGTACACAGGACAATGATGCCTCAGTCCCCTTCAAAATAGGCACCTTGAAACTTCACACAGTTCTTCCAACGCCATCAGCTGCCCCATCGTATTTTCCTGAATCTCATTGATAGTCTGAAATCTCTTCCTTTTCAAAGGTGATTTTAGTTTTGAGAAAAGCCAGAAGTCAGAGGGCACCAAATCTGGACTGTAGGGGGTCTGAGTCACCTGGGTGATTTGATGTTTCACCAAAAAACTGCACAAGATGTGATGCATGAGTCAGCGTATTATTTTGATGAAGCTGCCAGTCACCAGTTTCCCATAGCTGCAACCTTCTGAATCATCCAAATAGTTACCACAGAGGAACGTTCAAGCTTAACGCAACATTGCATGAAGGTTCATTGCTCTACTTTCTCAGTCATTTAGAATGTGACAGCCAGACAGTGCACATGCTCACTCAGTGGTGTCTGCCACCCCCACTGACTAGTACAGTGAAGTTGTCATTGTTCACACATGTGCATTCCAGTCCACTCTCCTTGGCTGCCAGGTTATATCAATGTCATGCAAACCATTCTCGTTATATCAACAATGGTTGGACTTTTTCTAGACAGACCTCATATAATACAATTTGATGCTTATGGTAGTGGGCACATGACTCTTAGGTCAGTAAACACAGAAGGGGCACTGCTGATAGTGGGTAGAGATAGTCCACTGGCCTACTACGTGGGGAGGTAGGTCCAGCAAGTCACCCATTTGTCCTTGTCTGGAAAGGACAGTAAATTTTTGGAGAAAGAGTGGCTATGGATTGCTTGGCAGTGAATCCACACACAAGAGGAAAGACAATGAAAACACAGAATGAAAGAGAAGGAAAGCTGGTTGGTCATGGATTCACTAGTGGCACATGGTGTAAATTTAAACCTAGTTTGTGGGAGAAAGTTATAAACAGAGGATTATCCAACTGCACACGATTCCCTGAGTTCATATTGTATCTCAGAATGCTTACTCTGTGGGAGGATCCTATGGCTTTACTCTCTATATGTTTAAAAAAGAAAATGGAATGGGGAACATGTAGGTGACTGTTCCATGATAAAAACTACCCCTCTGGACCAAGAAATGGCTTTGCTAAGAAGAGGAAACCTGTGGACCTAGGGAGCCAGGCCTTTCCTGTCCTTCTGAAAAAGGAAGAGAAAAGATTTGTCTCTCCTCACCAGGTGGCATGATAAGGAATAGTGAGTGGGAAAGGGGAAAGATGGTGTCTTCCTTGCCTACTCAATACATCGTTGGTTATCCAATACCGCTTTAGTGAGCTTTCAGTTAACACTAATGGCTCCTGAGAAAAGTTTTCAGCTGAAAGTAAGAGAAAACTCCACGAACAATTGTTTAATAAATCAGTGGCTTGTTTCTCACACATAGCGAGGAGTTTCTAAGGAGATAGTCATGGCCATGACTATATGACTATATGACTATATGATAGTCATGACTGCTGCTTGTCAGGCCACGGGCTCCTTTTCTTTCCTTCTCCATCTTCAGCATGTTCATCTGTCTTTATCACTTTTGGAGCTACGTGGTAACAAAATGAATGCTACAGCTCCAATCATTACATCTCCATCTAAGGCAGGCAAAGGGGGCTAGTGTGTACTGGCATAGTTTTCTGTCCTGCATCATTTCAGCAAGAAATCAAACGTCTTCTGACAGTGACTTCATTGTCAGAACCTGGTCCAGGGAAAATGCCCTTCAGAAGAGAGGCCAGGAAGGGAGAGGATGATTTTGGAAAATAGTATGCATGTTGAAGCCAGAGATATTTGTGTTCAAATCCCAGTTCTGCCTCCTAAGAACAGTATAAACTTTGGCCTTCTTGGGCTTACTATAAAATAGGTATCAGGATGTTACCTTGTTTCGGTTTTTGCAAGGATTGGAGAAAATACATATAAAACCCTTAATACCACCATCCTTTGAAGGTTTGTGTTGTTTTGTTTTAAAATAAAGATAATTGTCCAGTATTTCATAGTTCTACCCAGAGATGGATGAACACCTTTCTGAGGCTGAGATGAAAAAGCTTATGCCTACCTGGATTTCAGAACCCTAATTCAGGCACTCTCTTGTCCTTTTTAGCACTTACCCTCTTTGAGGTAGTAGGCTCCTCCTTTTTCTCTTAAATAGATGCTTCACCCAGGGGTTTCTCACAGCTTTTCCTCACCTACAGATGCTGCTCTGCTCATTTGTCAAATTCAACAATGTTGACCATTCCAAAACAACTGCCGTTTGGATTAAAGTCAGGATTTCTGTGTGTTTTCTACCGAGCAGTTATTTACATGAAAATGACAGAAATTGAGGGAAATGACTTTTGAGGATTCAATTTTTCTTTCTTTGTAATCCTTGAAAAGAAAACTGTAGCTAATTGTGAATGTGCCTGCTAAGCACTAGCAGACTACATGAACATGGAAAGGATTGAAAGTACTGGGAAATAAAAAATCTAAATGCATTGGTTTTTCGCAAATGAACATTTTTCATTGTGTATTAAAAAACAGGGTTTTTTATTGTTCAGGGCAAGATGATGCTTATACTTTCTTCTTCAATGCTATTTGATCAGATACATAGAGTAAAAATCATAGGATCATAAAGAAGTAAAATAAACATAGGTAAAAAATCATCTTTTGTTCTCTCTTCCCTCTTTGTGTTTCCCTTATTTTCTCTATTTAAAGGGTAACAATATTTCACTTATAGATGAGAAAAATTCAATATGTGGTCATGTTCTCTTAATACTATAACCCTTTCATTTTCCTGATTCTATTAAATCTTTCTTTAGGATGTCCCACTGAAGATGCATTCGTTTAACACTTATTAAGCATCTACTATGTGCCAATCCTAGAGTGGATATTGGAAATACACAGATAGATAGCATAGCCCTGAGAGAATTCAGTCTAGTGAGGAGGCCAGAGAAGCCAACATGAAGTACTGAAGCAGGTGGAGGATGTCCCAGGAGCCTAGAGAGCATCAAGGGAGGCTTCTTGAAGCCACTGCTGTTTAACTTAAATATGGGAGAATGAGTCAACTAGAGAGAAAAGGAAAGGTATACTAGGGAAAGGAGCGGCAGGGGCAAAGGCAGAGAGATGGAAACCTGTGTGGTACATCTGGAGAAATAGCAAAGAGTTCAGTGTAATGAGAGCAGAAGAGATGCATGTAAATTTAAAGTGGGCAGAAGTATATATAAGAGAAAAACATGGAGACCAGTGAGCTTAGTATCCAAGGGAAATTGGAAGGAAGAGAAGAGCTTTCCTTTATGCAGCTTCCCTTCTGGTCACTGAGACCTCAGACTCTTCATCCAGGCAGTAAGATGTGAGGCCTGGGTGGGACCAGTTACAGAAACCAGTGGTCTGTGTTGAAGTTGCACAGGGGCATGACCCTAAATCCTGACCGACAGCAAGGGAGCATAGTTTCTGCAGCTGGGTTTGGAATGGGCCATTCGAAAGATGCAGGTGGGTAGACAGAACACAGTGGTAACGGTGGGACCTGAGTGACACAGACACAGTAAATCCCACCTGGAACCCAAGACTGGCCCCTGAATCCCTGCAAACCTGGCTCCTGGCGCTCAGCTAATACTGTACCGATGCCACCATTAACATGATCATCCACTTATGAGGCTACGTCCTTAAATGATGAGGAAATGGAATCAAGTTAAAAAGATGCAGACATCATGATTTTTTAAAAAATGGAATTAACTTACCAAAAGGTTTCGCAGCTTCTAGTTTGTTAGTCTCTACATTGAAAGGTGGGTGATGAAACTGAGACCTACTGAGTTAGCTGCCCAGCGACTCAGCCATATGCCCTATTTCTCTTTCTATGCATCTCTACTCCCACATCACTCCCATCTGCCTTCATTTTTAGTGCCTGGAATAGCACTTGGCAAATGGTAGTTCCTCATCCAAAGTTCATCGAGTGAAGGAACCAACACCTACCACTGACACGGTGCTATTCATACTGTTCTGGCTTTCCTGTTGGGAGCTTCATACTATGGTCTTCAAAATGGGCATTTCACTGCAGCACGCCTCTCCCTCCACGTGGAAAACCCCTCCCTTAACAAGCCTTGTGACCGAGTAGACCATGCAAGCACCCAGTTGGGCTCTTTCTGCATCGTGGCCAGGTGAATGGCTCACCATGGAAAGCCATAGATGACTCTTGCCATCTCAAGAGCCTCGCTGATGACAAGACACTTGAACAAAAATCCACTCTTGGGTCCTTAATGTTGATGCTCACCTTGGATTATTAACAAAGGCTTTGTCAAAAGATTTGGTCATTAGATCAACCGAGTACACAGGTTTCTCAGTCAGTGCTGCTTGACTGGCCTGAGACAACAGCAGAAGTGCCCAAGATGAGGAGCTGGCTGTGGAGAACATTGGCATGACCTGGCAGGCCACATGTGCTTTCCTAGTTCATTCGCTCGGCTAAAATTTTTGGAACACTTATAGTGGGATTTGGGCATGTACTTGACTAAAGTCCCATCCCTCCCCTCAACGAAAAAAAAATTTTCATCCAGTGCACTAAGTGCTCCTACCAAAGTGAGTCCATGAGAAGGTGGAGAAACAGGGGCGCTGCTGGGAGTTCAGAGCCTGATGCCCACTCTCTTGTACTGTGACGTTCTCTCGGGAGAAAATGTTTGCTCAGCAAGCACGTGTCTGCAATGTGTAGTTTCTTTTCCTTCCTTCTTTCTTCTTCTCTTCCTCCTCCCTTTTACTCTAAACCAAACCTAAGCAAGTCTGCTATCCAGAGGCAGCTGTTGCTACAATGCGGGAGTGTTAAATGTTTAACATCTTGTCACTTGCAAAACTGATGGAGTCATCCTTTTTGTTTCAGAGTTTCGTGTTTAGGGGCTGAAAAGCTAGATTGATGAGCATTACCAGAGAGAAATATTTTTTGAGAAGTAAGTGAAGCTGATGACATGGTGCTTTACAGTTTAGTGAAATTCAGCAAATCTAATTCTATTATGCTGTCGAAGTTTCATGAGAGGAAGACCTAAAAGCATATTTAAGATGAATCTTTAAAGATTCCAGAAGCTATACCACATCTGCAAAAATCAGATGCATCTGGCCCTGACAGACCTTTGTTTTTTTAATACAAGAAGGAGAGCAAATAATCTTCCAAGAACTAATTAAACTTAAATACAGTTATCTTGGTGATGCAGTGCCTGCCTCTTCTCCCTGGAAAAGGTTGCCATGCAGTAACCATACCACACTTTTTAATTCAAAGGCTTTTCAAAGTTTACATGGCTAGATTTATCCAGGCACACCAAAATAGAAGCTTCCCTTATGAATCATAGAACAGAGTACAGAGTACAGAAATGCAGATTGCATAGGGCTTGTAAAGCCAGGTCATTTACGCCCTTGTTTATTTTCACGAGAGGAGATACCACATAGGAGATACGGCCTAGTAAATGCATTCTTACCAAAATGGCAGGAGCAAGCGTTTTAAAGCATTTACCCACGACTCTGTGCTTTCGGTTGTGGTTCGCAGGCTGACAAACTCAGAGGGCTTTATGACGCCATTGGCAGTTGGTGGGACTGAAATGCTTATTATCAATTCCAAGGGAAACATTGAATTGAAGGTTCATTTCAGTAGAAATGTTTCCCCGCCATTTAATAATCACTCATTGAAGAAAGAAATTCTCACTAGAATTTGTTGAGAACTTACAATGTACTGTACATTAATGTGCTATTCCTAGGTGGTAGGAATTTAACATTCCTGCAAGGTAGATATTATCTCTATTTCGGAGGTGGCAAAACTGGTCAAAACATTTAGAAAATATGCCCTGAGATAGCAAGAAGGGAATCGGGAGTCGACCAGTCTGACTAGCCCAAAACCGCACGTGTGCTCTGTCCAAGACAGCATAAGAAACTCCGTTTGGAGTTCATGTCTAAAACAAAGTCAAGGGTGTGGTAGAAATAGGAGGGGCCTTTCTGGGTTGAATTGCATCCCTCAAAAAGACATGTTGAATTCCTACCCCCTAGTACCTCGAAGTGTGATCTTACTTGGAAATAGGGTTGTCGCAGATGTAATAAGTTAAGCCGTGGTCATACTGGAGAAGCGTGGCACTGCATCCAATACGACTTATGTCCTAATCAGAAGAAGAGAGAGACACCCTGGAGAATGCCATGGGAGGACAATGGAGGCAGAGGTGATGCATCTACCAGCCAGGCACATCAAGAAGCTGGAGAGAGGCATAGAACAGATTCTGCCTCAGAGCCCTCAGACGGAACCAACCCTGCCAACACCTTGACTTTGGACTTTTAGCCTCCAGAGCTATGAGAAAATAAATTTCTATTGTTTTAAGCTACTTGCTTTGTGGAACTCTGTTACAAAAGCCCTAGAAAAAAACTGAGACAAGGAACACTAGGGCTTTATAGAGCCCATGAAGAAATCAAGCCCGAGACTTGATATCTGGCCAGTGCCTTGCACGAGGAGCAATAATCACTTATCACTTTTCCTCCGTCATTTGTGGTTCTACGGAAAACCTACACTCACACCAATAACGATGTGAAAGCCGCATTATTGATTCCTTCTCAGAAAAAAAAAACACATATGACTAATGAAAGTTGCAGTTAAATTTTAACATTTTATAATGCCCATGAATGTCACAATGACACTGGGAGAGGACGTTTTAACTGAGGTTTCACCAGTGTCTCTCTGGTGGTTGCTGTTGGCAACCGGTCCTGTAACAAGCACAGTGAAGACCTAATGAGGGCAGGAGTCAGGAAGAGATTGCAGGTAATGGAGGTCCAACACAGCTGAGGTCAGGCAGGTGACCAACGTCCGATGCAGTCAAACTACGGAGGTCATGGTTTGAGGCAGGCAGAGATAACAGGTGAAGGCTGGAGAGAGGACACTGATGAAAGTAATTAAAAGCTGGATCTGACAAGGACGTTTGAACAAGGTCAAACAATAAGTGTGATAAAATCTAAGGTAAGTCGGAGGTTTTCATCTTCAGAAACTTAGTCTTCTTCAGTGGGCTCTTTCTTTAGAGTGATCTTCAGTTGTTGAAAGCACTGTAACTTAGCCACGCCAGCCTAATGCGCCGTGGAGCCGGTTCACCTCCATTATTCCCTGAGGATGCTGAGATCTGACTCAGCGGAGAAGGAGGAGTGTGCCTTTCGCAGAGGGTGTGAATGGGGAGCAGCACTGAGGGCTCTCGGGGCCTCCGAGGGAGGGGCAGGAGAGATCATCCACTTACTCCCTGATGGAGTCCTCCTCTGGGGACCTTCGAGCTACACCTGGGCTGAGGATGGGAACCTGAAGTTCGGATCATGCATAGCTATACTTTTTATTGATGATAACCATGGCGCTTCTTTGCTGTGGCCTAGAGAGGGAAAGGGGCTGCCTAGTAGCAGAAGAAATCAGTTATAGTATTGGCCGAATCAGACTTTAGTTCATCTTGCAAGGTTTAAAGGAGGAATGATGAGTCATAGGGGCCATTACAAGTGACAGATGATAACATGTTATCTATTCCACATATGAAGATGGCATTACATATTCCCCATCGCTAATTCAAACCATTGATTTCTCCAGTTATTTCAACAATATTTACATTTATTACTATAAATATAAAATATTTAACAGAATATAATATATCAATATGATACAGTAATAATCTTTATATTGCTATAATGAATGTGCCCTCATACAACCACACTCTTTCCCCAACTCTTATTATGACAGGGCAAAGCAGCTTATTTAAGGGATTTTCCAGTGTTAAAATATTCTGCATAGGTGGCATGTGCTTATTGACAATTCTCACAAGTGATCCCAGTAATTGTTAACCACATGACAGGCAATATCCTCTCTCGCAACCTCTCTCCAAATGTGACAGAAATCTAAAGAAAATATTTACAGTGTGTGTTCCCATGAGCAGAGGTACAAGGAAACACTGATAATAATTCCAAACAAAACAGAAACATCATTGCCCCCACTTTGGTTAATAGAGATTATGCATAGCTTGTCCCCATTTTTGCAGATGTGACTCATTATTATGCATCACAGGAATTCTCAACACCTGTAGGCACTTTCTATGTGCAGTGACTCTGCAGGGGTAATTCTTTTAAAGGAGGTTAATAACATTAATCCCATTTCACAGATGGGAATACAAGCAACTGGTTTATCGTATTTTTCAGGTCATATAGTAAATCAATGCCTCATTAACATTCATTAAAATTTTCACTCCATTCAATTTCAAACAGCTCCTTCCCTAAGGCACTTAATTAGCATCAGGAATTTTCTGGCATTTGCTCCTCACTGATCCGTATGCCAAACAGTGGAGCCCATATATAAGCAAGGCACAGGGTTAGTGGTAGAAGGCCTGCCCGGAGTGCTGAGTGGGTCAGCCGAGCCAGCCTGTGGGGGGCAGTTTGGGTGGGCTCAGTGTGGGGGTAGCCTTTAATTACACTAGTTACTAGTAAGCGTGATATTTATGGAGGGCTACGTGTGGGTAAGCCCCTGTGTTGAGCATTCAATTTGCTGTTTGTAACTCAAAGTGGCAACCTTAACTAGTCCTAGAGAGTTACTTGTGTAAGGAACGCAGCCAGTAACCAGAAAGGATTTGGGAGGAGACCATCTGAGGCCAAGAGTTCATGGTCTCAATCACTAAGTTAGTGCTTCTCAAATTTCAGTGTGCAGCAGAATTACCTGGAAGACTTCTTAAAGCACAAACTGTTGGGTCCACTCTAAGAGTTTCTGATTTTTTTAACCAATTCCCAGGGGATGCTGAGGCTGATGGTCCAGATACCACGTATCGAGAACCACTGCTCTAAGTGATATTGTTACTTAAAGTAATCATCTTTGACTGTGTCCAGCACACAGTAGGAGGCCATTCAAAGTTTTTGAGCAAGCAGTGACCTGGCCAGAGTTCTGCTTTTAAAAGATTAATCTGGCAGCTTTGTACAGGGTAGCAGAGGACAACAGCAGAGCAGGAGGTTCTCAGCTCAGGCAAGTCGAAACAGAGAGACGGTAATAGATGTTGAGAAATATTGGCCCGGTGGCGTGGAGTGAGAGGATTTGCTGATTGATTGAACAGAAAGGGGTCATCAGAGGTGACTCTACTCTTTGGTCGAGGTGACTAGAAGAACTGTTGAGCCATTCACAGAAATTAGAGGACAGGAGGGAGATCCACCTTCTTGTGTATTTCATCTCCTATTTCCACATAACTTCCTGCAGTTGGCCCCTTTATTTATTGTTTTTATTTATGAGAGTTCCACAGCATTTTCCTTCTTCTTTACCTACGGGACCAACGCATCCATAGGGCAACGGCAGACTCTTTCTCTCTGCTGAGATGCTATTCTTATTTCTAGAAGTTGTCTGACTTTCCAACATCCGCTATCACCTCCTCCTTTTCAGCATGGCAGTGTAGTTCATGCTCCGTCCAAGGCTCTTCGTGGAGTTTACTAATTGTGACTAGGTTTATGGGTTCTGGGTTGTACCAAAGCCTATCTGGGGAACATACTGTCAGTGATGGAGGCTTCATATTCCAGTATAAACAGTGTTCAAAATAATGTCTGTTTTTTCTGGTTCAAAATTATTGCATTGCTTCTGGTTTCACATTTAGTTTCTATGCAATTCCTTTTTCATAAGTATAAGATGGACTTTTAAAACACCATTTACAAATACGAATCCTTAAGAGAGTATTTAGTCTTCAATTTAAAACAAATTACTTTACCTTAAAAGTGCAATATTTAGAAGTCCTTAAATTGATTTTTCTAAACTAAAATAATAGGAAAGCAAGACTAACAGAAAACTTCTGAGAATCTCTTCATAAAATAAATGGTTTTACAGAACAATCCTGCGGGATGTACCTTAAAAAAATTCGATGTTATATATGGAACTTTCCTAAATTGAGGGCAGAGATCAGAAACGAGGATGTATTATGACTGACATATACCAAAGGTTAACATTTATAATGTTCGCCATTCTATTGTGAAATGTTTATTATCTATACCTGGATTTAGATCGACAATTTATTTTTTCCAAAAATTGCCAGAACTGGGTGTGAAAGTGTGACTGCATGATCTTCAAACACGCTTACAGAATTCACTTGACCTTGCTTCAGACTTTTCAGATTTTTCTGAAACCATTTTTCTTGGCCCCTCCCCACCTCCCTAAAACTTCATGAATCAGCTTCTGTTCAGCTTCAAGTAGAGAAATGGTAGCTCTCCTTTCTGAGGCGGCAGCTCCCTTTCTTCCAGGCCTGGCTCCAGCCATCCAGGTCCCTCTGCCTTTTTCTCCCTCCTACCCTGCTTGTCGCCTTTGGACTTCTCCTTCCCTCTTGTCCTCTGACACAGACTTTGTCTCACAGCTTTAAAGTAGCAACAAGCTTATTATTCTGCTTTCATTTTTAATATACTGATGGCAAAAAAGAGCAGAGAAGAAAGGGAGGCTTGGAACATAAGCAGTACAGTGGTCGCGGCCCACTGGGCTGTGAAGAAATGCTATGAAGTCCTCTTCACGAGAGACTGCGTCCAAGACACGTCAGGGACCTGCATTCTGCATCCAGACGCCACACTTCTGATCTCCCGCAGCCTTAGCCTCAGCACACTGCCCACTTCTGTCTTTTCAGTAAAGATGTACAATTTCTGAAGAACTCGAATTAGTCACCAACTTCGAGACTCCAGGTTTCCAAATGTTATCTATTTGTTATTCTTTCTTAAGGTGCAAAAGAAACCTCTTTTCTGGGTCTGGTGCCTTTGAGAGCTGCAGCCAGTGCTTGGGCTATGGATGGAGAGCATGCTGGTTCAGAGTCCCCTCCAAGCTGTACCACGTCTAAGCATTTGGGTGTGGGGGACTTGAAGGCAGGCTAACAGAAGACAGGGAAGCCCCTCACTGAACTCAGACCTGGAAGGTCCACGTGGAGCTGACTCTTCTCAGGGTGTTTGAGGTTTTAATTTGCTCAGTTGTGAAGGGCGGCGACATGGGAGCGGATGTAAAGAGACTCTGGAAGAGGCCGCCCTGTTCCTGGCGGCCGTGTCGGGGTCCTGTCCCCCAGAGCACAGGTGTAGCTGCTCTGGGTTCTGGGTGCCCTGACTGGACAGTGTTCCTGCAGTGTTTTCCCTTTGGGCAACAGCACTACCTCCAGCTTCAACTCAGAACATTTTTAGAAAAACTTCCTTTCTCCATCACCACAGGAATTTGCAGAGGCGAAATTTTAGTCTATGGGCAGGCAGAGCATAGCAGTGGTGAGGAACACTCTCCCAGGTGGGTCGTCTGGCTTCATATTCTGGCCATGCCATTTCCTATGTGTGATGTTAGCCAAGCTAATTAACCTCTTTATATTTGCTTCCTCATCTATAAAATGGGGAAATAATAGTACTTTATGATTATTGTGAGGATTTAACAAAACAAACTATGTAAGTCACTTAACATAAAATCTGGCCCACAGCCACTGTTCAATAAATGTTAGCCGCTATGTGAAATATACATTCTACTACAATAAATTCCTACACAAGCAAATATTTATATTATATTAATTATATATTAATTATATTATATTGTATTTATTATATTATATGCTATTCCCATGAAGCCTTTTCATTTCTTTTCTTCCTTCCTTCTTAATTGATGAGGACTCCCTATATTTCAGGCAAGGGGGGTATACTGTTCAGCCAGCTGGACTCACAGAGTTGGTGAATAGCTCATTTCAGCAAAACATGGTATATTTTATGACATAAGGGACACGGGACCCAATAGTAAGTGCATGAATGAATAAATGAGTGAGTAAATGTTCCTAGCTATTCCTACTGAAACATTAAGTATTCGGATCCTTAAGAATACGTAAAATTTCTTTAAAATCTGTGCTAGTCTGTTCACAATGTCATTTCTGCTACGAATCATAACTACTCCAAAGCCCAGAGTGATTGTGGGTATGCATCCAACTGTTGTTAATCTTCCAAACAGGTAGCTGGGTTCCGGATAGAGCAAGACATCCAGGTGAGGAAGGTAGATCAATATCCTTCCAAAGATAGATGGCGGGAAGTAATCACTATCTGCCTTAGCTCCTACCCTTCTCACTTTTCCAACTCTCCTGCTGAGATTCACGGGCCAGGGATTATTCTTAAAAAAAAAAAAAAAAAAAAAAATCTGGTTTAGCTCTATTGGAAATTTACAGCAGGTGAAGCATTCAGGTCCATGATGAATTGGGGCCAGGCCCAAATAGAAGGCTGTAGACTCAAGGGCTTCAAAGAGAGACATTTAGGACAGTTCTGCGCTTGGAGCTGCTGCTTGTACTTGCTCAGAGCCAGACTCCGAAAGACACAGCTGCTGCGAGGGAGCATAAATAGGAGAAGCGTTGTTCCCAGCGTTCCTATGGGAACCTGCGGCAGCTCGGATTACCTGTTCCCCAGACACGTTTCTTTCAGCTTGCTGTCTTATATTAAAAGGCAGACGAAGAGGTAGACTTCCAGAGTGGTGCTTGGGGGATGTTTGCAGTGGGGATTGCATGACTAATGCTCCCAACCCAGCACAGGAGTCTTACTCCCGAGGATAGTGTACATTTTAAATGTAGCATGAAAAAGAGGGAAAATCTGTCTTTTTTCCTCATATTCCAAAAATGTAAGTGGTTTACATTTTAGTATGTAAAATACGAAAGTGTGTGTGTGTGTGTGTGTGTGTGTGTGTGTGTGTGTGTTAGAGAGGCAGAGACAGACAGAGAAAAATATTTCAGGAGGCAATCCCAGAATAACATACTCATTTTCTGATTGGAGTGTTAACAGTGTGATTCAAATCTGGGTTAAAATTGGTGTTTGTATAGGTTCACAATGTGTTGTCTTTTTTACCTCAGCTCCTGCCTTTAGTGAAAACTTTGCCAATAAAGGGAATTCAAGATAAGGCTGAGCACAGCTATCACCCAGCACAGCATGATCCAAAGCTTCAGTGGGTTCATAACCAGGAGCACGAATTCCTAACATCAAGTCCAGTTGTTCACTGGAAATTGAAAAATCCAAATTATTAATGAGAGGAAAGAACCCCAAGTGATCTCTCCACTCCAGCAAGACCACAAGGCTTGCTGTAATGCAGCAACATGGAGGAGCAGGGAACACTGAGCCCAGCACGTGTCTTCTTCACCCTTCTCCTCCCCACCCCTGGCCAGGTCACCTCAGACAAGTCACCTGACCCTCGTGCCCTTCCGTCTCTTCACAATAATAATAACAATCCATAATAATAATAATGCCTGCCCCACCTGGGGGCAGGTATGAAGGTTGCCTTCATGAAGATTCAATCTTATGAAGATGGCTATGAAGATTGAGTGAGCAATTAAATATATAAAACATGTGAAAAAGATGTTCTAACACCTGTGATTTTAAAAAGCGCTTTTATAGACATTATCCCAACTGACACTCCTGTGAAACTCATGGCTTTGTAAAGACATGTATAGCAAAACTGTGATTGTCGTATCTGTGTCTTGCTATATTCTCTAGGTGACGTATCCAAGAGAACAAAGCAATTCTCCCAAGCCACAATTCTGAATGCATGGGTCAATTTGCAGCTCTTGCTTTCAACAGACAAGTGTTTTTGCAAAACTGGGCATTTGGCAAGAGCCCTACTATGGCCAGACACAGACACAGTTCAGTAATTTTTGCTGCAATGTCCACAAAGTCTCCAGTGAATTCTTCTATGTGAGAAACCTTTAAAACATACAGTAACCATGTAGTAATTGGCCCCAGCTAGTACTTGGAAGTACTCAGAAGACCTGTTGGGTGTTTAGCAGCCTGGTCTCTGCCTCATTCACCTGCTGAGGGCCACCTGCCGAGGGGATGCCTCTGTGGACGTGCCTCAAGGAGAGGGGTGCTGGCTCTTCCGACAGAGTGTCGCAAATGCTCTACACCTGGCACTGCGCAGACTCCAGGGCTGCTACCTAGTCCTACCAGCTGTGGCCAGACCTCTGGTAGGTCCAACTGGTAACTCGCTAAGGGGCCTCCGCACAGCCATTCTTAGTCAAAAACTGCACAAGAAAATGCATTAGCAAAAAGTTACACAACCTCTCTAGAAAGAGCCTCATAAAAGATTTTCCATTTTTTCTCATACTGGGGGCTATGGGTATTCTTAAATTTAATGAATTTATTTATTTAGGAAATACTTTTCCAGAGCCTATACCCCTAGGCTCTGCCATACAGGGATATAATCTCTTCCCTCACAGAGCTTTTGTTCTAGTCGGGGAGAAGAGTGATAGACTTTTCCTTTTAAGTAAATTACGTAGTATTTTAGAGCAAGGATGGGAAATAAAAGAATGCAGAAGGAGATGTGGTCTGCAATTTTAAACAGAATGGTCAGAGGAAACCTCACCCAGAAGTGATATTTCAGCAAAGATGTAAACACAGTGAAGGAGAAAACCACAGGCCCCTGGGGAAGAACATTCCAGATTGTGGGAACAGTAAGCACAAATCCCCTGAGTGAGATGATGTCTGTGAACTCAGGGAGCAGCGAGGACACTGAAGGGGCAAAGTGACCATAAGGAAGAGCAATAGGAGACACAGCAGGGAATTGTTGGGGGTGCGCGCGGCAGACAGATCATGAAAGAGGTGGCGGCTGTTGGAAGAGCTGGGGCATTTACTGAGACTGGGGTGCAGGCCACTGCAAGGGTCTGAGCAGAGAACTGACATGATCGGGCAGTTGTGTGTGTGTGTGTGTGTGTGTGTGTGTGTGTGTGTGTGTGTGTGTTCATCACCATTTGTCCCTTTGTTATGGAAAATAATTCGGAAAATAATGACTCTGGTGCAATTGCGGTGACAGAGTGAGGCTTTATTACACACGCGAACCCAGAGGAGGCAGTCTCCAAATTCTGGGCTCCGAACCTCGGCTGGGCAGGGCTTTTATTGCTCTCTGGACGCCCTATCCTACGTGGCAAAAGCAGGAGGTACAGAAGCTGATGCAAAAATAACTCTAGCCTTGAGGTGTCCTTATCGGAAGCTGGGTGTACAGAAGCCAAAGCAGAAATTATGACTACCTAACTGAAGCCCGACAGTTTGGCTGTTTCTAAGTAACCTAAACAAAACTCTTTCCCAGTTCCCGGTCCCTCTTCTGGGTCACCTTGTCCTGGTTGACGTTTCCTCTACACCTTTACATCTTCTTCTACCTCCACCAACCCTCCTCCTCGCCACACTGTTGTCCACGTCCATGAGTCCTTTTTCCTTTTCGCTTGAGGATCACTCTACTTGTTGTACTTTATGGCACTGAGAAGAATGGTAGGCAATTAGTTTGACCTTTAAATCTACATTCCTCTCATTGAGTTATTAAATATTTTATTTAACATGGTCTGTGGGCTGAGCACTGAGGGACACAGCAAGTGAAAAAAGCAGTGATCAATACTGTGATAAAGAACATACTAAAGTGGGCTACTAGCCAAGTGCTGGGGAGAAGGAAGCCGAGGCCTGAAGATGAGCTCATTATCCAATGGAAGAAGAGAAAAGAAGAATGCAATAAGTAGAAATGGCCATCAGAATGAGAATAATGTGCTCTAGGGATTCTTCCACACACTTTACCTGTGTATCATTGCATAATCCACACAGAAATCCTACAAACATGATAGGTACTATTATTATCTTCTACTGTACAGAAAAGGAAACTGGAGCACAGGCAAGTTAAGTAACTTGGTCAAAAGCTACAACTATGCAGTACAGGTGCCTGTACCGAAAACCTGACTCTGTCTGACTCAGGCCTTGTGCTCCCAACCACTTGGCCAACCTGCATGGAGGACTGGGGCTGAGCAATGAGGCTGGAGAAATGATGAGGAGTTCAAGTCCACCAAATTCATTATTTACATATATTTTGAGAGCTAAATAACGCCAGGCCCCAAACACCAAGGCTAAGAGATAAATAAGAAAGCATCGCTCCTATTCTGAAGGCGTGTTCAATCTGGCGTGCCGCAATCAAAACTTTATAAATACCACCATGAAAATGAGCACGGAGGCCCAGCAGTGCAGAGGCTCAGAGCACTTCTTACAGAATCTACAGTCATGTTCCCGCCCACGCAGAAGGCAGGAACACCAGCCTGCTCAGCAGGAAATAACAACCCCCGGCTTGCCCCAGGGTTCAGAGGAGCACACAGCACATCCCACCAAAGTGGGGTAAGACAGCCCCCACATTATTGGCAGGAGAAGAGTTTTTCCGTGAGAACAAGGCACTCTGGCAACAGAATACCATTTTGTTATTCAGGATCCGACAGCAAAGAATACACAGAGGGGGAGAGAAAAGCTTTGGTGTTGTGTGATGAGGCAAAAGGTCCCAGAGGTTTGGCATACATGCACTTAAAACAAACATTGCTTGTAATTTGTAACCTCCTTAGGGTGTTTCAAATGGTTTGTGAAGATCAATGTTCTGCCTGTTCAAAGAGTTTAGGGAGTTTTAAACCTTCCCATCCAAACTGGCCTGTCGCAAAGAACAAAAGAATGTGGAATTTCTTGCAGGCATCTGAATTCACGCAATGGAGCCTAGAGATGTAATATCATCAAAGATGGACTTTGAACTTCCATCAAACCAAAAGGGGAAATGCACTTGTACTGCTCTATAGGTGCCTGTCTAGTTGTTGCTTTCATCTTTCATCAATAAAATTCGTTTTGTGATTTGTATTTATGTCCCACCCAGTGGCCATTATTATAAAGTAGTAGTTAAAAGCTCAGGTTCAAGTGATTCTGAGTTCAAATTTGACTTCAACCATGTGCAAGCCATGTGACCTTGGGCAAGTTAGTTGGGTTCTCTAAGCCCCAAGCGCCTTATCCATAGGATGAAAATAAGAATATCACCATCTATATAGTGTTGAAATGAGGGTTAAGTGAGAATACAATTTGTACATGTCTGATATATAGTAAACTCTGAATAAATGTAAATTATGTATTTTTTCTCTTTTGCCATTACCACATTTTAGTCTTTATTATTCAACTTGTAGATAAACAAAATGAAAGATGAGTGGAGATCCTATTTCCAGTAAGACAGAATTGTTTGGTTCAGAGGCAGATTAGGGAAGAAACACTCATTGGATTCATCCATTGCTCCGAAGGAGTGGTTGATAAACTATGGTCCACGGTCCAAATCCAACTCCCTGCCTGTGTTAGTTTTTTGTTGTTGCTTTTTTTTTATTTTAGTGGGACACAGTCTCACTCATTTGTTTACATGTTGCCTATGTCTGCTTTTAGCTACAACAGCAGAGTTGCATAGTTACAACAGAGACCATATGATCTGCAAAGCCTAAAATGTTTACTATTCACCCTTCACTGGAAAATTTTTCTGACCTCTGCTCTAGGCACATAAAAAAAAAATCTACTAATTCCAAGTCACATGGATCTGAAACTGCAAACATTGGAAACTCAACTCCCCACAGGAAAATATAAAGGCTACCTTCCACAAGTCAACACATTTACTAGTCAACACATTTACATCTGACTAGTCAATGCAAGGGGCTGTGTGAGGCCCCAGAGGACACAGAAACTTCTGAGGGGCCCTCCGCACGAACAATCCAGAGCCCAGCTGTGGATCAGATGAATGTGTAATATGAAACAAGGTCTGTGCCAATGATGAGAGCAAATGGGTGGGGCACCACTGAGGCCACTGAGGTCCCTTCTCTTTTTCCACATGGCCGTCACTTCTATGCCAGAAGAGGGAAGGTTTAAATGGAGACTCACTTTCGTATCTGTAAGACCCCCTGAACCACTGAATGGGTGCTGATTGCTCTAACAGAGAATCACTCTCAGATTTCTCTGGCAGTGCTGTGGAGGGTGAAATGGGCTGGACAGGGAATGGGAACTGGGAGACTTTTGCAGAGCTCACAGCTCTAGTAACAAACAATAGAGATGAGCCCTGGAAGTGTAGTCTTGAGCGCTCACTGTTCTAATGCATGCACCAGCCGGTAGTAACGCCTTGAGAATGGCTAAAGAAATGGAAGGAGGTTGACCACCGAATTAGAGGTAAACAAACAGATAAACATGAATACAGTTTCAAGGGAGGAATCATCATTCATTTATTCAATCATTTATTCAATACATATTTATTGTATTAAGTACAATAGTACAAACTAGTACAACTAGTATGGTATTAAATGCAATACAAGTATTGTACAATACTAGTGTACTAGTATTGTATTTAGTACGATACTAGCACAGGACAATTAATTTAAGGCACTGGGGATCAAGACCCAGTAGTAAGCAAGACAGACAGGTTCCTGCTGTTATGCATTTTACATTCTAAGGAGAGGCAGGCCATCTTAATTTGCATTCCTCCAAAAACAAGCCAGGACACAAGGATTTGAGTGTAAATTGCTTTTCTGGGACATGATCTCAAGGAGCACAGTGAAAGAAAGAGAAGGAAGGAAAGTAAATAAGGGGTATGTTAATGAAAAAGTCACTGCTGTGGGCAACCCAGGCTTAATTTCACTTTGTAGCCTCTAGGGGTGTAGAACATGCCTTAGAATTGTCAAAGGAACGTTAACCTCCCTCCCCTCCTTCAAGGACAGAGACACAGGAAACTATGAGCATGTGTAGAAACTACGGAAGGTGACTTCCCAAGTAGGTCAGGTCCCTAAACAGAATACTCTATCCACCTATACAGGTGACAAACAATGAATAAACTCATAAGAAAACTGAGATGGTGACAAGGGCTGTGCAGACAATTCAAACAGGCTGAGGGGATAAAGGAGTGACTGGAAGGCTAGTTTAGGTGGCTTGACGAGCATGGTAAAAACAAGGAAACAGCATTTAGGAGAACTGAGAAACAAAGGTAGAGTTCCTAAGGTGGAACAAAGGGAAGAAATAGAAGGCCTCTGTGGTGGACAGAGGGTAGGAGGCAGGGGGAATGTGGTTCCAGGCAGACAGGTAAGAAGTCAGACCATGAAGGCTTTAGCAGCCCAGACAGAACATTTGGATGTTGTTCTATGGGTGCTGGGTGGTCACAGGGATTGTGGACAAGGACATGATGTAATCTGATTAACATTTTTAAAAGTTCATCCTTATTGTTCTTCTCTGTTCCCTTCCTAAATGGTTTAGTCCAAAAACCATTAGACAGGGTGCAGCAAGGTCAATTTCCCCACAGGGTACAGAGCAGGATGTCTGACTTTAAATCAGGTGCAGAGAATATCCGTGTGAATGGTGAGAATGGTGGTCAGCAGCTACATGGCATGAAGTGTCAGATCCAGATCTGGGGGAGGAAAGGATTTCCACAGGGGTTTAGGGCTTCCTAGCCAAGGTTCTGGAGTCCAGGTACAGTGAGGAAGGCATCCATATCAGAGAGCAACCTGACATGGGAGGTCTGAGTCAACTGTGAGACGGGGTGGCAAACCAGTGGCCCCACACGGAGTGCAACAGGTATGTTCACACAGGAAGGTGGCGGCCCACTGTATTTCCATGAATTTTGAGAAGGATGTCTACACAGGAAGGTGTCCAGTGTGGAGAAGTTGGAGTATGAGGATGGTAAAGAAGATATGTGGGCAGGCAGCTGGTGCCAGTGAGTGGAACCTGGTTAGAATGAGGAACTTAGCTCAGTGCAGAGTGCTGGAGCCCAAGGTAGATAAGGAGGGCACCTGCTACTTGGGTCAGGCAGGTGAGGAACAGCACAGAGAAGGGTGTGAGGATGCAAAAAGTTAAGGAGGGCATCCACACAATGGAAACAGTGGGTATGAGACGTTGGAGCCCAAATGAAGTAAAGAAGGCATCCTGTCTGTTCAGGGGTAAGGGTGTGATAGCAACAGGAGGTTTGTACATTCAGGGACATCGACCAAATAAGTAAATATATTAAGGATATTGGGAACCAGGTTTCTTACCATTAGACCAGGGCATTATAGATAAGGAAAGAAAGAAAGCTGGCTGGAGCCCTGCAATATTGGACTGGAAGTGGACGGTAAGAATTTATAACTTGGGGATGGGGAGAGGTCTAAAAGTGTTTACACATACAGATATACACATGAATGTTGTCTTTCCCCACTCAATGTGAGCTTTGCCCACTCGATGAGAGGGGCTGGGAGCACAACAATTAAGTGGGAAAGAGCACACTTTTCACCTAGATCTTGATTTCTAAATTCTCCACCAAAAGCAAACAGAGTGCTTTGAAGAAATGGCAGATTTCAAGTCTGGGAAAAGGAATGTATAAAATAAGGCTGGAACATCTTACACAAGAAAGTAAAGAAAGTAAAGAGATACTCAGAGAAATGTGAGTATATATCAAAGGGAAAACCATTCGATTTCCTAGGTCTTTGCACATGTCTCATCAACCCTAGCTTGGCCCCCAAAGGTCCCTGCTCTTGGGAACTCATGCTTACCCTTTTCCTATGTGTAGGGAGGGTACATTGTAGAGCATGCGCCAGGTTCCCAGGCACTGAAGTTCACTTATACATGCCTACATTTCTGTTTACCCCAGAGAGTAGAATCCATCGCATGCATATCTGTATCCTTAGCACTTAGCACTGGACCTGACATTGTGCTTGATGAACAGTCATTGAGAGAAGAAGAGTAACAATGTTACAGATATAAATTTGGGAATTATTTCTAGAGCCAACACAACAAACTAAAGTGGGAAAAGCAGGAGATTTGGATACTGCTTGGCCAGGGTTCGAATTACAGTTGTGTGATCCTGGACAAAGACTTAGGCTCTCTGAACCTGCTTTTCCTCACATGTAAAATGAGTTTTTAGGTGGAACAAATGGAACAAAGTTTGTAAGGCACTTAGCAGGCACACAACATATTTTAGTTTCCCTTTTCTCCTGAACAATAAAAATAAAAACCATCAAAGAAGACTAGAGCTCTGACCAGTGTGATTGGTTGGACATTGTCCTGCAAAGCAAAGGGTCACCAGTTCTGTTACCGGTCAGGGCACATGCCTGGGTTGAGGGTTCAGTCCCAGTCAGGATATGTACAAGAGGCAACTGATCAATGTTTCTCTCTCACACTGATATTTCTCTCCCTCTCTTTCTCACTCCCATCCCCTCTCACTAAAAATAAATAAATACAGTTTTTTAAAAAAATGGGATGTGGGAAAATGAAAATGTGAGGAGTGAGCTTCATAACCATCATGTTAACAAGAGCTCAGAACTCTAAACTTGTAAACGCTTTCCTTTCCTTGGATGACAGTGAGTACATATGGTAAATCACGTTCCTCAGTTTCGCAATCAAGGCGTTCGAAGTCCATCTCCTGCTGTATCGTACAACTGACTCATTTATACCTGCTTCAAGTAGAACTAAATTGAGAAGGGGTGGTGGTGTTAGGTTGCTGGTGAGCATATTAATGCTTTATGAGCCATCAAAGATTTAATACACATTTTCAGTTCTCACTGCATTCTTCCTTATTCATAATTCTTTGCCTAATTGCTTTTTCCTTTGAAAATGGGGGAGCCGAGACCTTGGATGTTTGCCTAATGGCTCTATTTGAGCCATGACCCGTTGCCAAGTCTCTCAGTCCTTTCACAGCCTGGCGACATTTGCCACTGAAAGAAAGCTGATGGCTTTGATTTTCCTGAAAGAGATATTTTGTACTGACCTCTGACCTCATTAAATACTTTGGCCACTGCCCATTCGCTGTAATGGGAGCAATAAATTTATTTTAATTTAGGACATTATCAAGTAGGGGATATTGACAAAGATAAAATAATGTTTTGAAAATAGCCAGAGTGAAATCATGAATAAATAAATATGCTGAACTTAGCTGATAAATTAACAAATGCTTATTCATAAGAGTCTGACTGGGCTATTTCAAAGTTAGGCCAAAGGTGATCCCGTTTCTAATAGAGTCTTTCTCTTCAGGCCAGAGGAAAGGTGTGCAGCACAGAAAGACGTTGAACGGAAGGGCATTTATCCGTCTGACAGATCTGTTTTAAATAGACCTATTTGTTTTCAGCTGAATGCCGAAAGGAACAGGCAGATGACTCTAGAAGCCTTTTCTGTGACAAAGCATTAATTTTCCTTGTGTAAACACCTATATGAGGGATCTCAGAGGGCTGTTTCTCCACCTTTTTGTATTAGTCCTATAGATTCGTGTCAAAGAACTGAAGTTCTGGTTAGGTGTTATTTGTGTATGTTTGCTTCTGAGTGAAAGAAGTGACTCCTAACTTGGATACGTTCCTCCTGAGGAAGGGGATAAGGGTGTGTGTGGTGCTGATCCTCGTGCTAATGTTCTTCTGTAGGTCTCATCCTTATGACAGGTGGCCAAAAGAACCAACAAACCACGAAGCACATTTGTGAAGCTGTGAGACCTTGGATGATGCTGCTTTATGCAAAGTCCAAATGGCTAAATCACACAGGTTACAGGTAGCCCAAGAGCATTTTCAGTTGCCTCAAAACTCATTGGACCAACTTGGATGGAAGAAAAATTTACCTGAAGTCTTTAATCACACTAGTAAGCTCACGGTTTTCTATTCAGTATAGCCAGGACAGTGATTTGGAAGAGGAATCCATGCAAGATCAGCTTAGAAAAGCTTACACAAGATTGGAGACTCACACTAAACTTTCTAAATGAAATTGTTGGGCAGGGGAAAGTATAATTTTTATAAGACCTAACAAAGCAAAACCCAAAGAAAACTGATCTGCTCTCTCTGCGATGGATAATGAGGGATATTTCTCTAGAAGGAATTTATATGCAAATGGTCTAAAACTCTGTACCCATCGCCAATTCAGTGGTAGCAGACCAATAGTTTGACGTGGGCTGAGATTACATGTAGTGTATTTTAGAAGAAAGAAAGTGGAACTGTAAGTTTGAAGATCTCTTGTTCAAGTTCTGGCTCTGCCTCTTACTAATTCTGTCACACACATTATTCAAACTTTCTGAGCCTAACTTTCCAAGCCTAACTTTCCACCTGCATAGAATGGAGGTAAGATTAATGCCTTCCCAGGCACCTCACTCTTACCTCGGAAAGTAAAAATGCTTTAAGTAATCAACAGAAAAGTATGTGCAAGCTATAAAGCCCTTTGCAAATCCAAGAAATTATTATTATTACATCATTATGATAGAACTTAATGTTCTAGGTCTTTATTTTTATGTAGTGGTTTTAATTTCACTCTTGCTTTCAAGCCACGTAAACTATATGTATCTATAATTCACCAAAGCAAAGTTCCCAGCTCTGCAAAAACCACTCTTGGACAAATGTGATAAAATCGGTTCCTTTTGGACTATATGCCCATCTGAAGTCTTCTTAGGAATGCAATTCAGTCAGAAGCAATTACAGCACAAGCAAATATTCTGAGAATTCATGAAATCCCACAGCCAAAACCGGGATTAGTTGCTATAATACCGGAAGCATTTGGCAAGCTGTGTTTGGGAGCCACACTACCGGTCACTTTGGAGGCCCTCGATGGGTCCGTGAGGGCTGGGTGTGGCACTGCCTGGGCCACCGTCTGGAGAGATGGCGCCCCACTTCCCTGAAGTAGTCTTTTCTGACAGAATTTTCCTTATATACTCCTGCACCTTGGTTCAAAACATACCTTTCTGGATTAATAGATAACGTAGTGTTTAGGATTTTCTCCACCCCTGAGGTATTGCAACATGGATATTCCACATTTATCTTATATAAAACCTTTAAAGCAAGTCTGGATATTTCAGAACCAACCATACACAAACTAACCTGTCATTCAAATTCCTAATGATGTATTTGTGTGAAAGTGATTCCCCCACGCTTTCTCTTCGCTTCGTCTTACACGGCAGTGTGGTTCTTCCTCTGAAATAGAGCACTGAAGTGGATGGTTCCTTCAGGCAAATAGTACAGTTCAGCCACTATATCAAATGGAATGTGTGTACACACAAAGCTGCAAACACCACCCTGAGCTGCAGCCAGGTAAGCTGCAGCACGTGTGTGGAAATCTGGCATTCGGCCCTGTCCAGCTGTCAGATGCTTCAAATAAAGAAGATAAAAATCTTCTACGTAAGTGGGGACTGTGAAATCCCTCTCCGCCTTTCCAGAATATCAAAGCTGAGTACTTTTAAAGAACCACAGACTGTTAAGAAATAGAGGGATCTGGGACACCATGTCAGGAGACCTCCAGGTGGACATTTATGTCCCTCTCGCAGCACCCCAGGCCATCTGATGCTCCAGCCACAGTTTGAACAGTTCCAGGGATTGGACAGCGCCCCCTTCTGGAACAACTCAGTCTATTCTCGCACAGTTCTAACTTTAGGATACAGGCAACTTGGTTTTAAATACTCCTAACATCTAAGGCTCAACTTAACCATGTGGGTAATTTCACCTACATCGGTACTCTATATCAACAAGTGATGATCCAATCTAACCACTCATCTGGCACAGCTCTCCCCTGCTTAGTTACAGAGCAGTCAGGAGAAACTCTGTCCAGGATCTGCAAAAATCCAGATGTGTGCTCTAGTCTATGCATCCCCCCTTTAAATGAATTCTCGACACAGAGAAGTAACGCAAATGTAGGGTGTTTTTTTTTTCTTACCGAACCCATGATAGCTCCTAGTAATCAGTACTTTTTTTAAGTGTACAGAAAAACTCTATTTTAATATTGCTTTTCTTGAATTTTGTCTAGAATGTACATTAACCCATTTGTCTGGTTTTCAGATTCTGCCTTACTCCTGCTTTGCAAAACTGAAGTTAGCATTTTTCCTGTTCTTCATAGCTCTTCTGTAATCTTACATACATATTGATTTATGTCTCACTGGATATTTTTTGCTAAATGTGCCTGTCATAAGCATCATTATCACTACATTCATTTCAGCCAAAAGAGCCCCATAGTTTAGTTTTCAATGCCCCTGTTGTCTTTGGCTAGGTTGCATGAGTTCATTTACAGACCAGGAGACTATTTGCAAATGTGTTAGCTTGTACAGGCCTAAGTAGCACGCACACACCAAAATACAAATTACACAGGTGGATTTATTTGGGTGTAAACTGTCCTAATTAGCAGACAATCTTCTAGGTAGTCTATACCCATAAAACATGGATTGAGAAGCAAGAAATTTTTTTTTCAGTTTTAGTTCTGCTCTGCATTCTGGATAAATTGTTCATTCCCTAGTGCAACTTTGTAAGAGACAATGGCTGATGATTATGTTAATCTTAAGTTTATATGAACCATCACAAAACTTATATGAACCATTTATCCGAAAACTTCTTTAACCCTAAAATAAGATGTATTACTATGTGATAGTATTCCAAAACTAACCTAAAGACTATCTTATTCTTCTTAAGAGAGAAAATTTTATTCCATTCTCATAAAAGTGTACATAAAATTGCTCATATATTATTATATATTATGCACATATATGCCTCTGTATGATGTATATTATCCTTTTAGCATAAAGAAGCCTACCTAGTTGAACAGTAACATGGAAACGCTGCACAATTGAGTGCCCTTCTTACCTGCCATTAGCTCACATTTACTTTCACTGAATTCATGGTGCAGCTGCATCACTGGAAATGCCTGTTTCCACTGACCACAACTTCAGCAAACACAGGTCCTGGTGTTTCTTTTTAAACTCTGGGCTTCTGTGAAACTTCTGAAGTTGGGATGCACGTGGGTTGAGAACAACTGGTTCCATTGATCAGGGTCTGGTTTCTTCTACTTTGTTAGACACGGATGTGCTCAACTTCCATCTGTCTGTCATCCGTTCAGAGCGTCTGGAGCCAGACTATGTGGTGTCTCCTGGGCAGGGAGGTTAAGTCCCCTGGCACAAACTGCATTCAGCAGCTGAATGAATAAGACAGCTTGGGGATGGGCTTTTATTCATTGGAAACCAGATAGCCTTTTTGATGATAAAATATTTATTCTCTATTATCTTGTTGTTGCCAAGACTACTGTGTGCAGCACATCTCTTAAAAAGGAGCTCGGTGCTAAAGAGGTTGCAGGTATTAGTAGGCTATATTTTATTTTGAAAAATACCTTGAATGACATTCTATTGCCCAGAACTGAGTGTGGTTTGCCATTTAAGTTTGACTGACATCACAGCATGTCCCACTTTCAATCAATACTTTTTTCTTCTTCTTTTTAATCATGATTTTCCTCTAAGGAAAAAAAAAAAAAACATCTTTCCTTTATAGCTTAAGAAAGTGAAGCCAAACATGCAGTCATTTTTTAAGGCAGCTCAGTGAATTAATTGTAGAAATTTAGACAAATCTAACTTCACAAGTGAACATTTGGCAATAATGTTATTTAACACACTTGCATTATTTTAAGTATTTACAAAGTACCAGTTAAGCCTTGCGGGAGATCCAAAGATCTTAGCTAGAACCTCTGCCCCTCAGGAGTGTTCTGTTCAGGGGGTTCAGCAGCGCACACACGCAGATCACTCCACACCAAGGCAGGCTCTGATAAGCCTTGGGAAAAGAATACAAAGTTCTAGAACACATGGAATTTGGACGGGGGTTTCCAGGAGGATGTCAAAGACATGCTGTCTTTGAGTTGGACCTTGATGAATAATCAAAATAAGTAACGTTTATTGAATACTTACTAAATGCTAGTACTCTTCACAGGACCTTAAACTTATTCATTTAATTCTTTTTTTTTGTTGGACCCTTCCTTTAAAAAAAGATTTTATTTATTTATTTTAGACAGAGGGAAGGGAGGGAGAAAGAGAGGGAGAGAAACATTAATGTGTTGTTGCCTCTTGCACACTCCCTCCTGGGGACCTGCAACCCAGGCATGTGCCCTGACTAGGGATCGAACCAGCGACCCTTTGGTTCACAGGCCATAACTTAATCCACTAAGCCACACCAGCCAGGGCTTAATTCTTTTACTTTTTATGATTAACCTTGTAAGTCTTGTTGTATTCCCATTGCTATAGTTGTATCCACTGAGGCATAGAGCAGTTAAATAAACTTGTCAAAGGTTATAAAGCTAGTGAATGATGGAGTCAGGATTTAAATTTAAGGAGTCTGGTACCAGAATGCTCTTTCTTATCCAGAACAGCATACCACTCCCTGTAAGAAATAAAAATGATGTCATTAGGCCGATTCAAGTAGTGAGAGAAGCTCAGCTACCACCATGGAGGAGGGAAAATTCAGGTACGTTTGGAAAGTTCAAACCTGTTGCTGTGGCTTAAACTGGTTAACAGGGGTTGTGTAATACAAGATCTGCACAAGATGCAAGCAGAACTGGGTTGCAGAGGAGCTGGAACGGCAGCCTGAGCAGCAGCTGTGGGAGCACAGAGTGCCATGGGGGGGGTTTTGTGCCAGGCAGACCTTGCGGAGGGGAGGACTGAGTGACCGAAGAGAAGGACATCATTTATGGGTCTATTGCTTAATTAAATCTTTTTTAAAAACACTATCTTTTTAGCCTCTCCCATGTACCAGGCACAGTTCTGGGTGTTGAGTATATAGCAGGAAACAAGGGAGGCTTCCAACTTCATCATGTGAAAGGATAGGGACAGTATGTAAATAAATGGATATATAAGTAAGCTAATTTTATATAGTTCTGAAAGACAAAAAGTACGTTGACAGATGTGATGGAAAGTGAGCGTAGGCAGGGGAATGGCCACTTTGGAGCGCTGGCCCGGGAAGGCCTCTCTGAGGATGTGACAGACCACCTGGGGCCTGACTGGCAGAGCAGCCTGTCGCGGGTGAAGACGGGACAGGGGTTCAGCCAAACAGGACTTGGATTCATTTAGCATCCCAGGCAGAGTTTACAATGCAAAAGCTCTGGATCAGGAAGGAGCTTGAAGGGTTCATGGGACAGAAAAAAAAAAAAAAGGCCCAAAAGAAGTGCTTAGCAAAAGCCAGGGAGTGGAGCACCTGTGGAGTCCCTGTAGGTCAGGGGAAAGCTTTTGTATTTTATTCTAAATGAGCTGGGAGGCCAGTGGAGGGTTTACAGTAAGTGAACGGCTTAACCTGTTTCATAGTTAGTAAAGATCACTCTGGATAATACACAGAGAATGGACTGTAAGGGGAAAGGAGTAAAAGTAGGAAGAACAGTTAGGAGCCAAACTGCAGGGTCCAGACAAGAAAGAAATTATATGGCCTAGACCTTGAAGGAAGAGAAAGATGGATGGATTAAGGTTACATTTTGGAGGCAGAGTGAAAAAGATTTGAATTAAGTGGGAGATGTGGGGAAAAGAAAGGCACAACGTACGGTTCCAAGAATGCTGGCTTAAGTAAGAATGTGGTACCAGTAATTGAGGTGGAGAGAACTTTCTTGGGGGCAGGATATTGAGTTCTGCTATGGACACAGTGAGGATGTTCTTAGGGGTAGCTATGGCAGCTTCTTTGAGGATGCTCGAGCTTGGATGAGACAGAGGAATACAGATATCTAAGTAACTGACTGATGTGATTAAATACGAGGGTGAGGATTTTGATAACTTTAAGTTTTGAGTCTGAAGAAAGAGAAAGTTAGCAACACCATTAACCAAAATAGAAGTAAGAGAATAGGAAGAATTTGGGAGAAAGGAGGATTAATGAAGGCCAGGAACCTGGAATAAGTGGATAAGCACACATGCTTTGGGATCTAAAAGACTTGGGTTGAATCCCTGATGAGCCATTTACCAAACCTATGTAACAAGTTACTCAATTGCTCCATCTTCAGTTTTCTAATCTATAAGATGAGATAAATGATTTGGTAATGATAAGATAGTGATAAAGATTAAATGAGATGATATATGTTAATGATGAATACATAGGAATCATGCAATATATATTACTATCACTCTCTTTTATAATTGCTATCATAATAATAATAATATTATTATAATACCTTTTGGGATGTGTTTTTTAATCGATTATTATGAGGATAATAATTTTGTAGTTATTAGTTCCTTTTAATAAGGCTTGCAAGCATATTAACCCAGATTTTAGATTCAGTACTCCTTATTGTTATATTTAATCATCAAAACAAACTCAAAGTCATTTAGGTACTTATCCTGTTGATATAAACTGAGGCTAAGAAAGGGTAGCATGCCCCAGGTTACACAGCTAGGAACTATAGCCCACCAGGAAGAGCCAGGACTCATGCCTAGATCTGACTTACTCCAAATAAAGAAGCCCTCCCACCCCACCCCTCCCTTACCCACAGGGGATTCATTCCAAGATCTTCAGTGGCTTCCTGAAATCGCAGATAGTACCAGACCCTATCTATACTCTGTTTTTTCCCATATGCACATACTTATGATAAAGTTTAAACCACTCTTGCACTTTGGGGCTGTTATTAAGTAAAACAAGGGTGGCTTAAAACAAGCTCTGTGATACTGTGAGATAGTAAATCTAATACCAAGATGGCTACTAACTGGCTAAGGAGTGTGTAACATTTTGTGGACGTGCTAGACAAATGGATGGTTCATGTTTGGGCAGGACAAAGTGCGGCGGTGAGAGGTGTTATCACACTACTCAGAACAACAGGCAATTTTAAACTCATGAATTGTTTATTTCTGAAATCCTCCACTTAATATTGTCATACTGTGTTTGACTGCAGGGAACTGAAACCATGGACAGCGAAACTGTGGGTGTGGGGGCTACTCTCATTCTGAATGCTTCCCCAGTTCATCCCTTCTTAGATAGAAACACCTTTGCATCAGCTTGCCAGTACTCTGGGATCTATGCTGAGTGAATAAATCTGTTTTATGAAAATGTTATTGGCAAACCACCACGGCAGTTTTCACAGTGTGAAACCATGTGTCTCCTTGAATTTTCAGTGCTGGACCATGGTCCCCTCAAGGCCTGTCTTTGGAGGAGATGAAGAGAAGTCTTCAGTTCTCATCCATCGACAAATACGGTAAGTGTACACCTTCTTCAGGCTGGTTAAGGAAATTGCTCAGGTAGGTGATACTCTGATAACGAGGAGGAAAAAAATCTATTTTGTAATAACTAGAAATGAAGGATGCTTTTAAAACATTATAAAAATTCAAAATTTGATCTTGAAGTTGAAATGTAATTCTACATTTATCTTTGAGTTTAAGAAAGTGTGACAGTGTGTGTGCATAAGTGTGTAAGTGTATGTACAAGTATATTTTAGAATGTGTGCACATGAGAAAATGTATAGCTCTTATGAGCATAACCTCCTGCATCTCGTGGCATTTCAAACACCTTGTCGCTGCCTTACTGAGCCCACTGTCTCTAAGCCCCACATCACAGTAATTCGGGGAGGGAGGAGAAAGATGAAATGAGTTTCCACAATTACAACACACACTGGGGAAATGCTTCCCCTTTAGCAAGTGCCCAAGGGTAAAAGGTAAACTCAGCCGTTTCCTCAAAAAGCTGGAGAGGAAGTGAGGGTGTCACTGACGGGATCCATCTTGCACAGGACTACTTTGAAAAGAAGTAATATTAACAAAGTTCTTTGAAATAGTTAACACAGTTTTATGCAGGCCCCTCAAGCCAGAGGATGGACAGTTGCCCTTGTCATCAGCTGCCATATTAACGTGCTAGGCCAATGATGTCCTCAGCCTGAGAGGCTCTCTGTTTCATTGGAATTTTAGCACAATGGCTTCATTTATTCATAAGAATTTCCTCGGACAATAAGGATAACTAAAAACACTGTATGTCATACAGAGATCAGCTTTATCATGAGAACTGGGTTTGGGGAAGAATACATTGAAGGCTGCGTCCCACGTGCTCTGAGTTACGTGGCAATGGAGCCTGGAGACCCTCAGCTTTGGGATCCTCACCCATGCACCTCATCCTCAGAGTATCATCACCTAAGGCATTGGGGAGCTTTTAAGAAATGAAGGGAAAAAATTATTCTGGATGGACGCGAACTACTCAGGATCACATTAAAGGAAGGAAACTTTGACTTCTGACCCCCAGCACGTGTCTAGAATGCAGCCTAGTGCCTTACAGCCTCAGCACTCATACACAGTCGGCCAGTCCAGTCTCGGGGGGAAATACGCTCAAAGTGTCCCGTCAGCACACTCGTCGTGGCTATCATTTTCTCACACTTCTACAGCTCTGGCTGCACAACCACAAAGTACAGCGCCGCCTTTGCCACATGCGCTCTCATCGGCGGCCTTTCCTTTCATGGCGGAGTTTGAGAATAACCACTTCTTTAGCTTAATGACCTGTTTCATAAAGGAATACGACTTTGAGTAGAATTCCTCAAGGCAGAGAGACAAGACAAAGAGGGGCAATAATATAAAAGTTGGGTTTTTCTACACATACCTGTACCAAGGGTGAAAGAAAACATGAGGTTGTCTGGATGGAGTGAGAGCCCCAATAGACAAAGAAGATAGAGCTAATATCTTCTACTAGGAACATCATGTTGTACAAAAAGAACCCTTTAACTGTCCTCCATTTCCATTTCATAAACCAGTTGTGGTATAACAGCAACTTTATGAATGGTTTCTTCTCCCCAGCCCTCCACCCCACAGAGTCCTGCTAGAGAATGGAGATAAAATGAAGCACGTAGCTATTTTCTCTGTACTTGAAACTTTTCACCCTAAAGTAACAAAACGTGCAGATGTGCTTCAGTCTTTTCTTAAAGCCTGCGGTCACATTTCACTTGAGTGCCTCTCAAGCTGAGTGGCTACCCAAGTGCAACACGTCTGCCCTTCAACTCTGGCAACAATGGCATCAATAATAAATGTCGGCATCCATGCCCTGCTGATTTTGCTACACCTCCCTGAAGGAGAGGCTGCCCACACTGGAGGGCCATGCCCTCACAATCACATTTCCACTGGAGTGCTGTGGGGAGGGAGGCTTGGAGCGTCATAAGCCAAGAAACCACAGGCAGTACATCAGAAGGTGGATTATAGTAATAAAAGGATTCCGACCTTTTAAAGCATCTATCTATGCCTGAATGAAGTCACAGTTTCAGGTTGGGTAAAAGGAAATATGTTTGCGCCAGGGTATAGATTTTATTTGAGCCCACCCAGAATTAGGATTGGGGAATGTGTATCCCACTTCCCCTCATGTAAGCCTCCCCCTTCCTCGGATCTGACCAGGGCCAGGCCCACTGTCGGAGGGTGCTCAGCAGCATCAGCAGCATCAGCAGCTGTGACATTTCCCAGCAACAGAGTTTATGTGCTTCCTAAGAGATTCCAACAGAGAGCTTTCTTATGAAAATGAATACGCCTATCCAGCTGCATATTGCTAGATGTCTTGATGAAAATGTAGATGGCTGAGTTTCTGAAAACTCAGCTATCAAAGGGGAGCAAATGCTATTGACAAATGTGCCCATCTTCCCAGAAGCAGTGAATAGCTTCCTTCCTCGGAGTACAAAGGTAACTGCTTCCCTGTACATGTCCTGAGAGTTTTCTAGCACAGTGGCTGCATCCTGAGCCACTAGCTCCATTTTCTGGACACACTCAGGGCTATTGCTTCAATGAGCATCAAATATCACTGAGTTTTAGACCTAATCATTCATGTGCACTTAAAAATCGGGCTCTTTGGTAGAATAAAACACATGGAGCCAACCTGCTCCAAAAAATGGCTTCTTCCTTTTTCTCTACTGCTATCTCCGCCTTCCTTTCTTTAGCCATCATTTTTTTAGCATTCACTGTTCATCAGACCCTGTCCTAACTGACTTCTGTGCCTTACCAACCTTATGAGTAAGTACTATGATGACTCCCATTTACTGATGAAGACACAAGGCTTAGAAAGGTTAAGTTGACAAAAGTCCCAGAACCAGTAAACAGAGAAGTCAGGGTTTAAACCCAGGTTTGCCTGACACGGAAGCCCGTGTCGTTAGCCATCATGATATAACATCTTTCTAAACTGCAGCCTTCTTTACTCCAAATTCAGCATGCCACCTGGCCAGCTTGGGTCCAACACAGACATCTATGTTTGTTGTGCCGGCAACTCTCATCCAGACTCAGTTTACGAGAGCCAGGAGAAGCTGCTTGGGAGCTGCACAGTGCACTGGGGGAGGCTGGTGCAAAGGGGAGATGGACTGGAAGGCCGATGAGTAACACCTGAACTTTTTTCTCATGCAGGCTACGTGTCCGATCCCATAAGCCCGATGTATTTTTATTCTTGCCGGAACAGTGGCGGCTCTGAGGACAGCAGCTGACAGCCTTCTGCAACCACCTAAGGAGAGTTTTCCCCCAAACACACACAACAATCCCAAGCATGGCAGACTTGCTTCAGACGCAATGTTTTACCCTCTAAATTCTCCTTAAATGTGCTTGTTTATACGGGTCTTATTTAATTCCCTGCCACAAGTTGAGCTTTGGGTTCATAGCTAAGCAATGAAATGGGGGGGGGGGGAAGACAGAATGTATTTGAAGAATTGGTTTTAATTTTGTAAATAAAAATAATAAATGTATTTTGTTCCCAGGAGAGGAGGCCTAAGCCTATGGCGGGCACTTACCCATTACTGTGTTTTCTTAGACTGAATGATGTGGACTTGTGTTTGTGAGCCGTGAGTTTGCTTTCCTAGGACATTGTTTGCTTTCTTATTTCATTATATCACTCCTAGTGTCCAGCTTTGTCATTAAGGAGTCTTTGGTGGCACACTAAATTGATTCAAAAGTGTGTTTCATCAGTTCAACCAGACTTCTGCTGAGCATACCTCTTTAAGACATACTGGTAGGAAGAAAACGCTGTGGCCCCCAGAGCAGGAAGCTTACACAAATGCAGCACTTACTTATTTAGCGTCCTTTCTGCATCTTCCCAAACACTCTGCTCTGCTAGGTCACCTGTTGCTGTCAGCCCCAAGTGTCATCAATGCCATTGGTGCAGCTGCAAAACTGGCCCACAAATGCAAAGCCGCCTTTCATACCCGAGTCCGGCAAGGTGCACCGGGAGGGTGTCTGAGGTGAGATCTCTGCCCTCCAGGCTCATTGCAACCAGGCAGACAGGGCTGCTTCCGCCAAACAAAATAGCTTTGCCATTCAAATCCAGCCTTGGAAAAAAACAGGCAGGAAACCTTAAGAATTCAGTGTGCTCAGTACTACTTTTAATCTTGGTAAGAGAAATGAAATTAGTAAAGGAAGACTGGGTACCCTCTAAACCCAGGTTTCTAGATCTCAGCACTATTGACATTTTGGAGGGGGTATTCCTTGTGGGGGCCCTTCTGCGCACTGCGGGATGTTTAACAGCTTCATGGCCTCTCCGCTACCCAGATGCCAGTAGCAGCTCCTCTAAGTTGCAGCCATCAAAAATGTCTCCAGATGTTTCTAAATGTGCCCTGGGGGATGAATCGCCCCAGGTTGAGAAGCACTGTTGTAAATCCTGAGAGGACAACTAGGGGCCTGAAAAGCAGCGGAGAGAACCTAGAGCCGGACTCTGGCAGGCTGCGTGCAGGCTAATCCGCTCTTTCCTCCCGAGGAATGTGGACTCAGCTGCCAATAGAACTGAACAGAAGTGCTGATTTCTCCTTGATGGTCTTTGGCAAGCTCCTCCTGTCTTCTCCGTCCCCCGGCCCCCACTAGAAAATACAGGGTGGGGCAAAAGTAGGTTTACAGTTGCTTCTGAGGAAACTCATACAACAATTAATAAATACTGATACAAGGGTAAATTCTGTGTTTCACATGCTCACAACTGTAAACCTACTTTTTCCACACCCTGTATGTTTCTTGATGGCAATTTCTATCATAACAGCAACCCACCTCTAAAATCCCTCTGAGCCTTTCTGAAGACCCATAGTTGCAAAGTTGAAAGTCCCCACCTGCATGCTCAGTAGCTTCGGGATAGCCCAATGTGACCCAGAGGTAGAAGTTAAAGCCATGGTACTTTGGTTAGATTTATCCTTTTTTAGCCCCCAGCCTTTTCATTTCCCCACCCAATTATTGTGGAGTCACAGGTACTCCATCCCACCAAGCAAATTGCCAAGGGGCTTTATAATCAGCAGGAAGAAGAACCTGATGTGGCCCTACAGGTGCAAAGCCTCTGGCAAAGTCAGGAACAAGGGGCTGGGTTAACGAGCACCTGTGTCCACAGCTCTCCCTCTATCCCTCTTAAGGAATGAGCCTGCACTGAGCCTGGGACACTTTGGGGATGAAACATCTGATGAGTTGAATTGAAAGGAATATCTTAGAAAGTTAAAAAAAAAAGTAAAAATGCATGCATACATTAATACTAGTTTTAGCCAAAAGATTCACAGCAGATGGAATGCTGAATGTGTGTATAACCAGGGCTGTGCTGGGGGTAGACCAGGCATCCTCCCAGGTCCCCACCGAAGAAGGTTGTGTCCAGAGGAAGAACTGTTGGCTTCTGAAATACCCCCTTTCAGAGGGGAATTTTGTAGAGAAAATATGTCAGGCTCTTCTTGTTTTCTTTAATTAGCCTTCTCCTCTCTCCACACTTTATTTCCTTATGTTGCTGCTTCCCTCTGGCTCTTGTCTTGTCAGTTATCTGCAAATACTGAGACTAATGTATATTGATTACTAAGAAAGGGGACCTTTTCACAGATGCCAACCTGTAGCTCAGAAACCCTTTTCATTACTGCACCTTTAATGGGGCCCCAGGATCATCTTAGTGCTTGTCTGGAGACCATAGGGGTTTTTGTATGTGTGTGCTTTTTTTTTTTTTCCTCCTTGCTGAAGAGTGTTTCACTAATTGCTTTCTTTTTCTGCTGGTAAAATGAACTTCTATGGTCATGTTTTTGCATGCTTTGCACATTAAATTTTTTTCTGTGTGCATGCAGCACTGAGCTTACTTAGATGTTCAATTAGGTATAATTGTAAGCCAAATTACAGCAGCACCAGGAGAGAGTTATTCCAACAGAGTGATTATTTGGGTTAAATTATTTCCAAAGCTGACATTTCCCTAGGAAAGAGAAAAAAAATGAATGCTAGTGGTAGAAGAAAAAGCTAGTGTTAATCCATCTGAAATGAAAGACCTGATTTATTTCTGTCTTTTGATTTTCTGTCTTTGTTTCCTTAATTTCTTAACTCCCTCCCTCCCCTTCCCTCTCATTTCTTCCTTCCTTCCTTCTCTCTCTTGAACAATAATTATTGGTTTTGGAGTTACCCAGAACCTTCCACCTGGTTGGGCAAATCACTTAACCTATCTGAGCTCCAGTTTATCTGTTAGATGGTGATAATGAAATTTACTTTATAGAGTTGTTGTAAGGATTGCAAATAATATAAAGTGCTTTCTACAATTTCTGGCACACAAACGATAGCAGATACTGTAAGTGGTGGTGTTGTTCTTTGTTACTATTACATCACCATCCAGTCAAAGAGCTGGACAGTTTTTTCTCTTGGGGAAATAACCATCAATGTGTTTTAAAATCCCACCTTTGCAAATAACGAGCCACTGAGCTTATATGTCTGATGCAGCCTGAACCAAGTTCCAGCAGCCTCAGGTAGCAATGTCTTATTTACATCTCATATACAATTAGAAATCAAAGCCTTTAAATGAAACACAAGAACCAGAAATGGTTCCCCAAACAACAGGGATGCAAAGCAAAAATAGAAAGAAACCACATTTATTGTGCACCTACTATGTGTAAGGAACTATTTTAGATGATTTTAAATGAATTACTTTACTTAATTATCTGAAAATCTCTGGAAATGGAGAATTTTATTTTATTTTTTATTTTTCAAGTGAATAATGAATTCAAGCTAGTGTAGTAACAGTGGTTTGTTCACTGCATGGTACTGCTTTCATTGTGATGGAGAAAATAGAATATAAATAGCCAATGTTCACAATCCAGAATTGTGGTAAAAGCAAACACATCTATGATCCTGCAATCCTGAAGAAAATCTGGGAGTGACCCTGGGAGAAGTTTCAGGGGCCAGAAAAACAAACCTTCCCTGATTGCGATAGCTCCTTATTGCCAAGTAAAACCAAGAAAGTAATCATCATCACTTTCTCCATTTTAATTATGGAAAAGAAGGGTCTGGAATAATCTCAAGGCTCAAAAAACATACATTGTTATTTTCCAGGCAGAAAGAACCAGAAATGATTGACAGATGCAAAACTCTCACCATGATAAGCAGAGACAAAATAAGTTATGAGGGCAAAGCACAGCAATTAGGGAAGTCAAGGAGTTCCACATTTTCTCTCCTCATTAACACGCTGGGTGGGGAAAACAGGAGAGAGGGTTTAGCCATTACCACTAGGATATGAATACCTTATTCCTGCCTAGTTTCATGTTGCTTGTAGTTACTCAAGCATAGAGACTGAAGAGCTCCCCCTGGTTAATTTCCGTCCGTATTTCCAGAGTCACAAGGGCAAAGATGAGCCATTTGACATTTGCAATGTCTTCACCCAGGGTCAGCTGAAGGCTCAGCTGCTGGGATAACAGACTATGGCCCGAGACTGCCAGCTCCATTAGTGCCTTACAGACAATGGAGAAGCAAAGTTCCGCTCCCTCCTCGGATATCCTACCTTTTATGAGGCTAACTAAAATAAAAAGCGCAGGGCTGCACATTGCTCCTCAGGCCAGAGATCAAAGGCAGCACAGCAGCCCACCCAGTGGCAGGGTGCTAATTAAATTAGGCTTCTTGAATTAAAACACTGCCGTGGGTGGGTGAGAGGCCCTGCTGATGAGGACATGTCTCCAAAGCATTCTCAGTTTAGCTTTATGTTTAATTAGTGAAATAAAAAGAATATCATCTCAAATATCTGTCCTTTAAGCAATAAGCTCATATGTAGAAGAAAGGTATCTTCAACCATCTTTAAAGAAGGTTTTAACACTCACTAATTTTACTAAACTCCACGTCTTCTTTTATGCCAACTAATCAGAAAAGGGTAAGATTCCAGCAAGACCATAAAATGCAGTAAAAATAATTCGAACGCTGGTTTGCCCTTTAGTTTTTTTAACTCATAATTTATAGTCTGTTTGATACCACTTCAAAAATTAACCCACAGTGTAAATATCAAGTTCTTCTTTTCAGGGTATTTCCCCCTCCTCCCAAACTCAAATTAGTCTAAGGAAAAAGAATCAATGTAAAGATTGAGGATAATTTGAGGTGAGCAGAATAAAAATGAATGGGACATTAGATGATGTATGTTTATTCTGTTCCAACTTTGAAACTGCAAGGGGCAGAGCAGCAGAGAGCAGTTCTTAAACACTTCTTAAACCTTAGTGTGTGTCAGAATCATTGAAGGGTTTATTGAAATGCAGGGTTCAAGCAATGAAGGATTTATTGTTGGGCCCTGACCTCAGGATTTTAGAATCAAAAGCTTTCAAGTGGGGCCAAGAATCTGCATTTCCCACAGGTTCCCAGGCAATGCTATGTTGCTGGTTCCTGGACCACACTTTGAGCACTGGGACAGTGGTTAAGAGTGTAAGCTTCAGAGTCAAGCTTGGGGAAGGTCTGGTTCTCCTCCTAATTGAGTGACCGCCCATCAGCATGTTACTTAGTCTCTCTGGTCCTCAGCTTCCCCATCTGGAGAGTGGAAATAATGATTCTTACCTCATAGAGAGGATTAAGTAAAATAATGCATGTAAATCTCATATCACAGTGACAGGCACGTGATAAATATTCCATAACAATTGGCCATGCTTGATGTAACGTGTCTGAGAGAGAAATCATCCTTTATTTCCCAGATTATGGCTTGAGAAAATTTAGGTGTTTATAAGGCAAATAAGCCTTAACTTAAAATCCTGCATTTGAGGCTACATAACACAAGTATATGTGCATATGAGAATAACACTACACATACAACATGGATAAAATTATGAGATTTGCAATGCAGTTAAATTAAACATAAATAGTTAATTACTTAACATCTCCAAGAAACATGCGTTACATATTTCATAGTTGTCATCTCAGAGCTTTGTGGCCTGACCTATGTCATTGGCCATTGAGTCACCCACCATCACCATAACCAACTTCGTGTGGCCACAACCTGACCGCAACAGTGGGGAATTGTAACCTGCCCCACGATTCTTTTGACATTGTTTCTGCAGATGCTGACTATAACTAACATGTAGCTTGTAGACAAACAACATGTTTGTATAAGAATCCTAGGGACTAACTTTGAAAGATACAGACTCCGATCTTCAGCCATCCCAGCTCTGGGAGATTTGCTGACCTTCAAGTGAAAACCAGGATGACTAAACCAGGGTGACGGGGAACCTTATAGAATGGATTGTGCTAGTCTGCATGTGGAGAACTTTCAACTCCCTCCCTTGATGTCTTTGTTCTGTTTCCCTTCTCCCTCCTTATCAAAACCTCTGCCTATACTGAAATGTGGAGATGGGCTTTGAGAAAAGAGTCCTCCATCTTCTCAGGTGACTGGTTCTTGAATAATCCTCTTTCCTTTACACCAGCACCTGTCTTTCGAGTATTGGTTTTTGAAGTGGCAGGCAGCCTAACCTGTGTTTGGTTACAGGACCACAACTTGCCTTTTGTCAGGCAAGATGCCTATTGCCCTGAACCTCCCAGGACACTGCCATAGAGCTTCTTTGTGGGCTTAGAAGAAAGATACCTTTGGTTCTCTAGGTCTTTGCAAGTCAATCTGGCAGTTTACACTTGTAGACCTATGGAGTAAACGTTTGACCAATGGGAGACCAGAGCCAGGTAGAAAATCCTCTTCCTTCTCTGCAACAACCTCAGCTGTCCTGAGGCATAGTCATTCTTCGATCTTCAGAAGACAATTGATGAGACTGACAATGTGGTACCAAACAGCATCCAGCTCATACCACCCTACAGGGTGAGCTTTCCCTCTATTCCTTCCTTACTCGCACTTTCTCATCCCTGCCTCTGGGGGATCGTCCTCACCAAAAAGGTAGTAGCATATGAGCTTTTGCTCTGGCTCTGCTTTCTGGTGAGACCAGATTAAGATGGACAGCATGCAAATGAATTAAATTTTGACCACAAGTTTCTCCTTAGTAAGGATTGGTTTGGGGAATGATGGAATAAGTGATTGCATACTTAAATGGGAGGCAGCATGATTTAATAAACAGATGAAAGGGTACTGTAGGTGGCCAGGCAGACCTTGGTGTCTTTTAGCCCTTGTTTAGCCTTGTGTCTTTCAGCTCCTTGTAAGTCTCCTGTCGCCTTTGTTGTTAAAAGATAATCTGAAGTGCATTAAAATTTTGAGTTTATTTGAGCAAAGATATGTTCAAATCAGACAGCACCAAACCAGAAGTGCTTAGGAACACTCCACTGCCAGGAAGTAAAGTTTTTATAGAGAAGACACGGAAGGAAAATAAACACATTATTTGATTGGCTATAGCATAGGGGTTACCTTATTTGGGAAAGACTAGTTGGCTGTTTGCAACTGGTTGAACTTAGGTTTCGATTTCTTAGCCCTGAGGCACTGACAGGCTCAGGTTTGATTTGCTGATCTAAGCTGCTGAGGTACTAGAACAGCCTCGGTCTAATGGCCCCCTTGTTTAATTAACTAAACACTGTTTTCACTCTGTTTCACAGTCTGTTGTTATATGTGGGGTGTAGTACTCGGTACTACTATTCTTGATCATGTTCCTTGTAAATCCCCCATTCAAAGAAAAATTAATACTGTCACTAGGGCTTTGCTACCTTTGCTCTAAATTTCCATAAGCTGATCTTTTTCCACCCCTTTTTGATCCTTGCCATTTCTTTTGTCTTACTAATCTGCTTACACATTTTCCTACTTTAATAGTATATTTGTATTTAGACTTCTCACCATTACTACAATTCCTTTTCCATCCTAGCCACAGATTCACTGTCTCTAAGTTGCAGATGACTTTTTACCTGCCCTTCATGAAGTTCTGTCATTTGCATGAAAATGACTGGCTTCCTGGCAGAGCCAGGAAGGTACTAATCCCCAGTGTAAACTCTGTCTCTATGGTATTTCTTGTTCTTTCAGTTTAAGCATTCTTCACACCCTTGGAGGCCTAATGAACAAAATGCTCTTTGATTGCTTTTGCATTTAGCTCCTCAATGCTCATTAAATATGGGCTTCACAAAGTTTTTAGTACCAGTCCACAAAGAATAAGGAAGCGATTGCTCAAGTTTTGTTAGAGCAGAGCCCCACCAACCACATTACAGCCCCTCCTTAGTTACAGTTTAATTGCCTACCTATTCTTGTGCAGTAGTTCTTCACAAAGAGAACAAGGAAACTAAATGGGAAAAAAAATATCAATAAGCGACTGCTGGATTAGAAAGGCACCAAGCAAGGTAAAGAAAGATGAGAATGAAAATCAATCGAGTAATAGCACAGACTGGGATTGTTAGTCGAACGCTCTGCAGAGCCCCAAATGTCTGCAAGGAATTTTGGCATCCACATACTCAGTGAAAACATTCCACCTCCCAGAATAGTCAATGCATTTTAGGGGCAAGTTCAACTGTTCGAGTCTATGCAAAACAAGCATATTTTTAAAAATTCTAGTAATTAAAGTGATTGGCTAGCGAAGGTAAGACCGTCCTGGTTAATTGGTCTACAGTAAAGAAACATTGGGCTTCAGAGAAAATGTGTGCTTAATATAAGTAATAAGTTATTAATACAGATGGAAATTCTGCAAAATGTAAAATGGTTAGTGGAAACTGTTCAAGTTGCTTTCTGAAGCTTAATTAATTTGTTCCTTTCCCTCATCCTATCCATTAAGCTATTAATTAATTTAAATATATTAATACAGCTCAAGAATCATAGAGAGACACCTCCTTATTTGCTTTTCTCTCCGTCAAATGTCTTAACTACCATTTCAAAAATGATTATTCATAATATAAGTATATATTGCAATTAATGAAAGCCATATTCTGACAAGAGTATTTTACACATTTATACATATTCTTAGCTTTCTTAACTTGGTTAAAAAAACAGATCTACCTTTATTCCCTTATAATTTTAAGTGATCTGCCTTAAAAGTCATGTTTTCTCTTATTTTTATAGACTCCATAAAGTTCAATTTTCCTGTGGTGTTAATTTGTGGTGTTGATTTGTAAATGTAGCAGTAATAAGTAACAACTTAACACCATGCAGTTAAAGGGAACTATTAATTGTGTCTCCAAGGAGAAGATGACTGGCTTTCTGCATCTTCAGACAAGCTGCCTGTCACTCTGCTGAGTTACTCAGGGATCTCTGATAGCAGAGTACACAAGAGGCAAATGAGTATTTGTTATCACCACTTAGGGTGTTGCCCCACAATCCTTTGGAGAACTAGGATAAACCAGTCACGGTTTCTCCCACTTTCTTAGAGTCCTGCTCAGAGACAGCCACAGCATCTTTCTTCACAGCCTTTTTATACCTTACTCTAATTTCCCCTCTGCTATGCCTTTTAAAACTTTTTATTTTAGATAATGATCAATTCATAGGAATTTGCAAGATGATGTACAGAGAAGTCCTGTGTATTCTTCATTCAGTTTCTCTTCAAAGGAACATCTTGCATAACTAACTATAGTGAAATATCAAAACCCAGAAGTTGACACTGGTCCACTCCCCTTTTTAATGGGGTCTGTTACTCACCTCTGTGTAAAAAGAGGCCCTGAGCCCACCTTATTGTACCAGCTGAAGAGGAGAAGCTATAAGACAGTGAAAGATTTGAAAATTAGGTACTCAGAAAACAGCATACTTGAATTCTTTGTTCCTCTGCTCTGAAGCTTCATACAACCTAGTTGTTTCCTTGACCCACATGTGAACTCTTCCTTGAAGATGAAATAAGGGAAGAAATACCACTCACAAGAGCATTACAATTTTAAATGCCACTAAAAAGAGCATTACAATGTTAAGTGCCAATAACAAGTACATTGTGATTTTAAAATCTCTTCACAACCATTTTAAGACAACTGTGTTAAACACCGTCATTTAAGAAACTTTAGTTGAAGAAAAAATTAGTTTCAGTGCTAGTAGCTTCGTAGTCACGGCAGGCCTTATTCTGGGAGTTGAACTTAATGAATATTTGACAAAATATCTTGTCTTACTTTACTATCAAATGATGTGATTATTTTGAAGATTATGTTAAAACCTGTCTTTTATAATATAGAAACTTGATACTTTGAACAGCCTTCCCAATACAAGTACTGGTAAGTCCTGCATAGAACTTAAATTTTTATTTTATTGCTGAACTTTCAGGGAATAAAGAAAGTTTATTTAAAGTGAGCTGAAAAATCATCAATGATCTGGGTAAGCACTAAGGAAAAGCAAGGTTGCCTTGAGGGCAATTTTAGGACAAAAATTGGAGATTAAGACTTGAGCCAATAAGGAGGGAAAGATTTATTGAAGATTGTTACATTAAACTGACTTTTAATGGATTATTCAGAAATTAAGATTAACACAATGCTCAAACAAATACTGAGACAAGCCAGTAAGCCAGGACAAGTGGAATAGGGAAACTGAGGACAACAGCTGAACAAAATGGCCAGGCAATTTGCAGCCAGATACAGAAGGTCAGTTCTCTAGAGACAACACCTAGGCCTCAGTGGTGTTGCAGTTCTGGGCTCAGGAAAGCAGCAAAGCCCTGTGGGGGCAGCCAGGACTAGCTGCAGTGACTCAGGGCCTCCTGCGCTGGCACTGCCCAGTCAGTAAAAACCACAACCCTGAAAGGTCGCACCTGGAAAACCGATGAATGGTCCAGTGAAACCCTCCCCTGAAACCTCCTCTACAATTCCTGCCGGCAAGAGAAAGATAAAAGCCCCAAGACGAAGGCCCTGGCTGTAGCACTCTGTCTTCAGAGAGCAGCCCATGCCCTTCCCTTTCCCTCTTCCCTCACTTCTTCCCCACAGGTTTGTGTCTCTTAAACTCTAAGGCACCCTGAGGCTTGCAACCAGAGAAGCAATGGGCGGTGGCAGTTGGTCCCTGGCTAATCCCCTGAACCTGTTTCCACAGCAGCCCAGCCTAGGTCTCGCCTATTGCTTCTGTGATAAGCCTTCCTCGTTTCACTGTCCCCAACTTTAATAAATGTATCCTCATAGTCACCTGGACTCGTGTTGTGAAATCTTTCCTATGTAAAGTGGAGAACCTACATACTACCGGCTGGCCCTAGGCCAACCTGCTCTGAACCAGGACCCCTGTTTCATAACAAAATCACCATGAACAAGAGTCAGCAGAAATAACTACTCATTCACACCACCACGGATACCAGATATGAGAAGAATCTGTTTTGGAATAGAAAATAAATACATATAATATACTTAAAGCAATTTTAAAATGAAACGACAAAAAGTAGAAAAGAAATTAGCAAGTAGCTTGAGACCAAAAATGAATATGTAGATTTGGATCAAAGACTAAATACAACTTTAAGAAATGAAAAATAAAATTGTAAACTCAAGCTTAGCAAATGTATTAAACAGAAGATTAGACAAACAGTAAATTTTTAAAGAGAATTGGCAGATGGCTCTTAGAAATTACACAGAATGCAACATTTAGGAACAAAAGTATAGGAAAAATCTCTAAGCTTTATTATTCTTCTGTAGCACAGGAATTGAAATGTTTGTCCTATCTTCTTCTGTTTCTACTAGATTCTACTTCATGAGAGCAAAGCGAGTTATGTGTGATAACCTATACCAATAAGGTGTAATTGAAACTACCTCTGTCCCTTTCCATCTCTTTTTCTCGGGCTGCCCTTACCTAATTTAGTTTTCTCTTCTTTGGTTTCCTTCAAACCATGCCTCTTTATTGTACCCTGATTTTCCCAGGACATAACTGTTGGGAGTCAAGGTGAATACGCATTGATCTGTCCCTTCCCCACCACTGAGAATCAGTGGAGGCACTTGTTTCTCAGGTGTGAACCGGACAAGTGTGGAGCTATTATCACACTCATTGGAGGTGCTCGGTTTAGAGCAGACCCCTTGACTTGATGACTCAGGAAGTACAACCATTTTACACTAAGCCTCTGGAGACACATGGGCTAGAAATTGCCACTGAGAAGCAGCCCTTAGCATATAATGGGTGTCCAGAGGCTAAATCAACCACAAGTCTCCCTAGACTCCCAAGTCTTACAGTTTGCAAATGGAGATTAAGATACAAAAACAAGAGAAACTACTGCGTGAAAAGCATTCCCCTCCAGAAGAGGCCTCAATGGTGAAGGGAAGAACATTTATACGCACCTTGTAGACTAGTAGGGTAGGACTGTAAGGTTGCTTCTCAGGTGACAACAATGAGCCCAGAATTATTTTTGTACCTGTAGTAGCAGTGTGCATGGAAGCCCTCATCTCCACATGAAGAGCAGGGCCTCATGTCTCAGCTGAGAGAGTAGACAGAAACTGGTTCTCTACCTGAGCTCTACCAAGAGCTTTAAAAAGGACCGGAACCTGCTCCCTGGAGCCTGCTCCCTGGAGATCCTAAATAGTGCAGCCCAGGCTGAGAACCTTCAAGAACAGAGGTTCCCACACCTTAGAGGCATCAATATCACCTGGCAGGCTTTTTAAAACACATTTTGAACTCAAAAGTTCTCAAAGTCAAGTCCCAAAACATCAGCATCACATGGGGGGCTTGTTAGAAATACAAATTCTCCAGCACCCTGTGGCCCTGATAGATGGAAAATTCTAGGAGTGGGGCTCAGCAAATTCTATGTACTAGGCCCACCAGGTGATTCCCACCGAACTTTGAGAACTCCTGCTCTGAAAGGAGCCATTTCTTCTGGGTTAAATCCCAGCTGTGATACTTCCTAACTCTGTGACTCGAACATGTTACTTCATCTTTTTGTGTCTCAGTTTCACCATGTATTAAATGGGGCTCACAGTACCTTCCACACAGCATCGTGAGGCTTAGTGAGTAAAGAAGTAAAAGAATCAGTAAAATAGTAAAAGCATGATGTCTTAAGCTGTATTATAAATTTAAGTTAGATTCTGAAATCATATTTATAGTCTACCTGTTAGAATCAGTAGTTATTCAGACTGTGGTACAAAACCTTGACTATGTATATTAATTGCCTGGGGAGACTTTTTTTTTTTCAAGTTTTGATGCCCAACTCTCACCCTTAGAGATTTAAAAATTTTCCTCTGGAGAATTCTAGTGTGCAGCCAAAATTGAGAACCAATGATTTAGATTTGACTTGTTACACCAATTTGTATAGACTCAGATAGGTTTGTAATTTGTTGAATTCAGATGGAGACGTCTGTACTGAGCAGGAAGCCACTAGCATTATGATTAGTTCAGTGGGGAGAGTTTCATTCATTCTCAGAGATTCTTTTCTTTAAATGACAGGTGTGTGTGTGTGCTCACACATGCATAACATAACTAGGATGTGGGGTTTCTGCTGTCTCTAACTATAAACCTTTGCAGTCTCAGTGGGGATTACAAACAGGCAGTGACAAACCTTGGGACATCTATAATCCAGACAGCCAAAATGTTTCACTTACACTGTATTTGATATCTTGTACTTCAGTTTTTGTAAGGCAAGAACTGAATTAACTATTCTTTAAAAAAATCAAGCTTTAGAGAATGAATTTGATTAGAAATTAGAATCCCCTGTCTCTACTGTGGGGCACTACTGTGAAGTAAAATAAGCTGTAAAGAATCCTATTTTGCTTTTTCTATAAGCAATGTAACCCATTGCTTAGGCCCTCTGGGCCTCTGCTTTCTCCATGTGATATCCAAAAAGGCACTGTAGAATCTTTGATCTCTAATGCCCCTGTCACCTCTAATATTTTATAAAAACCATTTTCTCTTCAGTCAACAAATTCATATACTCCCTGAATCCTATCAACATCAATCATAATCAAGCTTAAAATTTTTTCAGGCCCTGACCAGTGTGGCTCAGTTGGTTGGGCATTATACTATAAACCAAAAGATCACTGGTTCAATTCCCAGTCAGGACACACGTGGGATATGGCTTGGTCCACAGTTAAGGTCGTGTGAGAGGCAACCAGGCAACCGATCTCCGTTTCTCTCTCATATTGATGTTTCTCTCCCTCTCTTTCTCCCTCCCTTCTCCTCCCTCTACATGAATAAAATCTTAAAAAAAAATTCAGAACATATTATTTCAGTGTTCATTGTAGCTCATTTAGTCATTCATTTACATTCCTCAGATACTGAGCATGCGTCAGATACTGTTCTTGGCACAGAGAGTTGAACATGGGCCAGAACAGACCAAGTCTCTTCCTCATGGAGCTGACATTCTATTGAAGAGCGAGTCAGCCTGTGATACAGGAAATGTAATTGTCAGAGCTTGACGGTTTCTTTTCCTTATTCACAACATCCCACGTTTGCATTTTTAACAGATGTGCCAGAGAAGGTGGGGGAGGGATTATAAATTTTACCTAGGTAAAATTCAATATCAGTTTTAAAGAAAGAGAAATATTTTAATAAATTATCCACTCCCTCAAGGGGTTAAAGAGCAATTAAGGTCCTTGTACTAGTTGTTTGCAAATGTCCTGATTAAAGTATATTTTTGAAAACTAAAATTTTTGTGGCATAATGTGGGGCAGGGCATGAGCATTAGTCTGAATAGTTACAGAACCCTTTGCTTGTTAACACAGGTTGGCAAACTGCGTTCCTTAAACTAAATCGGGCACTCCTTTTTTTGTAAGTAAAGTTTTATTGGAACGTAACCACACTCACTTGTTCAAGTGTTGTCCATGGCTGTGTTCTCACTCTAAAATGGCCAGAGTGAGGAGTTACAACTCCACGTCCCACAAAAGCTAAACTATACACTGTTGGTTCTTTACAGAAAGACTTTGCTGACCCCTGCTCCTTAGCACTGAGCTTCTGTTTGAGTACAGTTGTCGACTGCCCTGCCTGTGTACGCACACACACTCAGGGGGAATACTTCCCTCCCGAAACACAGCTAGACATTGCGCTAACCTCTGACTTCTTCCTTGCAGCTGCACCAAGCTGCATGACCCGCTTATTTACTCTTCTGACAGGTATCACTTTAGTACTCTGTAGCCAAAGCAAACTTTACCCATTCATCAAAATTTCAGCAACTCACTTGCAGTGCCTGTCATGCCTGCTTGAGAAACGCAACCCCGTGCTATTCTCTGTGCTCATTTCAACACTGCTCTTCAAATAGTTTTGCTCACATACCACTGAGAGAGCTTTAAAGAACTGTCAGTATCCCCTCACACATCTTTTACTGACATCTACAAATTGTCGAACACGTTCAAAATAGTAGTTACAGATATAATTTCTAGCATGTCATAAAGTGGGATGTTTCAAGATAAAATGGTTACATCGCTTTCCTCAATGGATCCAAGGAAATCAAAACGCCATCATGGTTTGGTGTCACCTTTATCCACGTGTTGGATGTGGTGCGGTGCCATCCGCACACTTCCTTCACAGTCTGCGCCTTCTTCGCTCCCCAGCGGCCCAGAGCCAGGGCTCTTGCTGCCTTGTATCTGAGTCTTTCCACAGGAAGTGCTTTCGACTGAACAGAGCTCCCTAGTTAAAGCTTACGATCCCTTCTGGGGAGGCAGCCAGCAGCAGTGACTGGTCTGTGGGAGGGACACAGGGACCTTGCCCTTTATTTACCTCATTTGTCATCCAAGCTCTCGGGTTCCGACAGGATGGCTACGGCCTCTGGGGTAAATGCATCAGAGCCAACTTTCTCTCAACCCGTTTCTGATCCTCTCACTCTCCCACAGTAGAACGACCAAGAGAATGACCCAATAAACCTTCTGCGTACAAACCTGTCTTCTAGAGTGTTTTCCAGGAACTTGACTTACGATATTCATTTTCAAAAGTACATGACTAAGCTCTTCTTTTGCATGAGGAAATCTCACATTATTTTGTCTTAACAAAAATTTACATTTTCATTCCACTTTGCCCACAGATTTTCATCCTACTGTAATATACTCTAATGCTTGAAAGCCTTTTCTTGATCACCCTTTGTCATATTTTTCTGTAACTATATTATAGAAATTAAAATTTAAAATTTTCTTATGAACATAGGGTTCTATGTGTTAAGTTCTTCTAGGCTGAGCTATTATTGCATTAATTAGGAATATACATTTGATCAAAGCAACATATATATGTGTCATAAATTTTGATAAACATAGATAAAAATAGAAACACATCTCAAGGTTATTTTAATTAATTTTTGCTATCTATCAACAAGTAGCATTTATTGCTAAGTGAGCATGTTCTGTGCCACTTTCTGTGTCATTTGTGTCGATGTGCGGAGATGGTATCTTCCAATGCCACATATGGGCGTGGATGGGAATGGCTGTGGTTCACCCTAGTGCACCGCAGTGCGCTTTGAACTCCTTCGAGGGGTTTATCAAAAATCACAGGCTGATAAAATGCCAAAAATGATGTTAATGGCTTATCAGCTGACAATTTAATTAGGTTCTTATTTAGTTTTCTTGAAAACAAAGAATTGGAAACCACTTGACTTGCACGGGATTTGTTAACTAGTCATGAGTTAGTTCCTTTTCCCAATACGTACACCCTACTCCAAATTGTCCCTCCGTCGTTTGTGACAACCCGAAGACAACACAGGGACATTAATAAAGGAATGAAGAGTTAACATCTATGTGAAGAGGGAGTGGGGAACTGGCAAAAAGGAAGACCTTGAGGGCAGGTCAGTTCTCAGGTCCACTGGATGACAAAAGTGCACGTGGAGCTTGGACAAATGCAGAGCAGCCTTGCCAGTGAGCTCCCTGAAAACCTTCACCTTCTGTGAGGGGCACGGCCTTGCCAGCCTGAAGGTCTCTGCTGCACGTTTGTACTGAGATCCCGTAAAAGTGCGAGAGAGCTCCTATTATTTTGCTTTTGCTTTTGTTTTTAAATCCTTACCCAAGGATGTTGTTACTGATTTTAGAGAGAAAGGAAGGAGGGGAGAGGGAGAGACAGAACTTGGATTGATTGTGTCTCAGATGCACCCTTACTGGGGGGACAGAGCCCACAATGTAGGTGTGTCCTCTGACCAGGGGTCAAATCACAACCCTTTTTGGTGTAGGAGATGACACTGCAACCAACTGAGCCACCCAGCCAGGGCTCCTATACTGTCTTTAACATAACCTTTAATTATAAGTAGATATTTAATAAAGACCAAGATACATTTCACACAGGAGGCAGAGAGCCTGGTTCTCAAATAGACTTTGGTACTAGCTTCTCTGTCCCACAGATTTTCTGTGCACCTTATTTTTCCTAATAAAAAATGGCGGAATTACATTATTCCAAAATATTGTAAGAATTGCAAAGATTATTAAACAATCCGAGACTCTGGGAGGAATTTTAAAAAGCATGTGCATTCTCAACATCCAGCATTTTATCTTACAGAGTTTATATTATTATTTTGAAGAGCATAGTTTTCCTGTCACAGGGTATGGTACAATGCAACAAAAAAAAAATCTTAGAAAAAAGAAGGGTGAGTTTGAGAGTGACTTTTAAGGAATTCTGGCTGTATTTATTTCCTCTTCTCTAGTACCTCTTGCTCCTGGGCATGGTGACAGGGAACCTCTTTTAAATGACACAACCAGGTGTTACAGGAGACTGGAAGGACATTTTACCCAAGGGCACAAGTGGCCTCTCCTGGCTATCCTTGAAGCTGTTGGAATATTTCATTTACTCAACAAATTTTCTTAAAGCTTTCTATTCTTTTCTCAATAATTTTCTAAGAGCAATAAATGGGGTTAAATTATTAATCTTAGAAGTGTTAAGAAACTCAACTATACTTTAAATTTATAACACAAAAGTGCATAAAGTCATAGAAAAGGCTTAAATCAAAAAATTTAAATAGCCTAATTCTTCTTACCTTTACTTTGGTTGTCTATTGGTTTCTTGAATTTAAAAAAAAATTTACCATATTCTCTGATTGAAAGTGGTGGGAAATATAACTCTCTTCTTGCAGATACAGGATATATTAATTAGATTTAATCTTCCCCTTCCATACCCCCTGATTGTGTCATTTAAAAAAACTTTCCTGTCACCAAGGCCAGCAGCAAGAGGTTTAAGAGAACAGAAAATAAACACTGCTAGAATTCCTTAAAGGCATTCTCAAATTCATTTTTCATTTTTCCCTTGTTAAGTTTTTTCTTCCTTGTATAAGTAAACGGAAATATGTAGTTTCACATAGAGTACCTTAGCATATATGTGCACACCTCTTCTTAGAAGGCAGCGTATTTGACAAAATGGAGTTTGGGGTAAGAAGACCTGAGACTGACCATGATTTCAAACAAGCCATTTAATTTTATTGAGCTTCTATTTGCTTATTTATGATGTGGTAATGATAATTTTCCTTTGTATGATCCCATGCACATCAAAGACATGTATGAATGCAGATAGTCAATATAAACAGATACAGTCCAATGAAAGTAATTCTCTCTGCTCTGCTCTGTGGAATTTAAATTTAGTAAGGAAAGGACAAAGAAGATTTTTAAAAATCTAGGCACTTATAGAGGGCCATTCACATGTCTTATCTGTAAACATATGGTTTATTTATGATTTTGGTAATGAAACTAGGAAAAAATCAGTTCAGTAGAACATACCAAAAATTTTATCAACATAGTATTTGCCGAGAAAGGATTCATTTAGTCAAACTATCACAACACAATTTCACGGTTAAACCCACATACAGATTGTTGAATCATGTTACAGAATGTTTCGATGGAATGTGTTAAATATAAAAATAATCCAATGCAATTTCCATTTAACACATTGTACAAAACTCCTTCTTCAAGGGAATTAACAAGTTTACAATTTTCCCCATAAAGTGCTATGTATTCAAAGTGCTCTGTAGCATTGAGGTGGAGATCAAGGAACAAATACTGTAGAGTTTCACAGCAATGCAGCTCAGTAATAAAGAAAATTGAATATAATGTAGGTGAAATTCACTCAGAAAGCAAAGGAGATCCATGATGTGCCCCAAGTGCCATATCCTCACTAGGGGGTGGACTGAAGGACTTCACATACACATCATTACAGGCATAATAAAAATGAGTTTAAAGCTGAATTCATCACTTTCATAGTGAGTACCCTTTCCTGGAGAAAGAAAGAAAACTAGAAAAAGCAACAGGAAAAAGAAAGACAGACAAAGAGAGAAAGTTCACAATGCATCTACAATCCATTTTTCGACAGAGACTAATCCTCAACATAACCAACAGTCCAAAAGAGCAGTTTCCAGACTTTAGACTGTGTGAGAATTATGTGGAGGGTTTGTTAAAACCCCCAACTGCTAGACCCCACCCACGGAGTCTCCAATTTAATAGGTGTGATATGAGGGCAGGAAGGAGTATTCCAAGTGAGGCTCATACCCTGATCACATTTAGAGAGTCACTGTAAGGAACCAGCATGGATTATATGATGATTTAGGGCAACAGTTCTTAATTTTGGCTATATAGTAGAATCAACTGGATAAAAAAAAAAAAAAAAACTGATGCCTACACCCATCTAAAACTAATTAAATGTGAGTCTTTGAAGTGGAACCAGGGAATGAATCATTCATGTATTCATGAAAATTTGTCATAAAAGTCTAATGTGTAGTCCAGCTGAAAAATTACTGCTTTAGGAAATTTCTTTCACCTCCTCACATGGAGAAAAGATAGCCAAACATATGTGTCCTTTGAGTGTTGGTATATGAACATAGATGTCTTTGAAGAAATCAAAATCCTCTGTAGGCGCCCTGATACACAAATATCTCTAGCAATATCGGGGAATAATTCAGACAGTGATTGTGACTGTTGATTTATAACGCACTCTGAGGTTAGTTCACAGGTTTGAAATAACAGAACTTGGGAAGGGGAGTAGCATGCTAATTTAATCCAAGTTTCTTTTCCATTGAACTGCATCAGCAAAATAGTCTAGAGTCTAGAGTCTAGAATGTGGGTGTATGTGCTCATGTGCAATTTTTACCTGCTATAGTTATTGTTATTCATTTCACTAGCTAAATTATTTACTACTATGATTAAAATTTGAGTGGCCCCACAAATAAGGCCCCCGGGGACAAAATTCCACAAACATTCCCCAGTCTACTTCAGAAAGCAAAACTACAGAAACACAGACAAGAAACAAAGGGTACTTTGAAATATTTCCACTCTAAGTTGCACTTCAGGCATAAGTAGAAGGAATGACTATTTATAAGTGATTATACGTGCCATGGAATCATTTTATAGGTCTGGGGCAATCTCTAGCATTAAGTATACGTGGAAGGACCTTTAGACCGCATTTTCACAGACCAAGTCATTAAAGCCCCAAGTACAGATTTTAAATAAAACTCTCATGTATGAAACTGGGACTAATACTTGATTATAAATAGAAAGGAATTTAAACAAACCCCAAGTGTCAGGACTGGGCCTTTCAGTGATCTTGGGTAAAACTCAAGCATCTGAACACTGTAGGTTTGATTTGAACGCAGACTCCCTAGCTCTGTTGGCTATGTACCAGCCTTGGGGCCCTCCACTGGGGACCACGGATCCGATGTTCTCCAGGTGCCCGTGGTGCTTCCAACCAGCACCGACCAATTAGGAACCAGTTCAGACAAGCAGAGTGATTCTTTTTTTAAAGATAAAATGTAAAGTCCCAGCAGATGTTTGGGTGAATCTTTCTCCATTCTTTAAGTCTTCCAGAAGACATCTTTAAAATATCCTAAAAAGTAATAAAAAAAGATAGTAGAACTATGAATATAACTCAGGATGGTAGAAATGGGGCACTAAGTGCATGAGGGCATCAAGGAAAAAGGTAAACAAGAAATGCTTGAAATAATTTGGTCTTTTGTTACAGTCATTAATATTTTACATATATAAATATATTGTATACTTTTTATATGTTTAATATAAATATGTTTAATATTTTATATATTTGTGGCTATGTATGTTATACATACAAATATATGTTAAACTTCACAAAACTGCAGAAATTAAGGCATAGAGCCCATTTAAAGGCAGATAATCACAGCCATTCCTTTAAATACGAAAAGGGAATTGAATTCTGGAACAGAGTTTGTTCCTCTCCTTCTGTGCTATGTCTCTATGGCCCCTTCTCCTCTGTGTTCCCCCTTTGGGGCCCTGTAAAGGAAATAGGGATCTCACTAATTCAGAGAGCTGTGCTTACACACTCAGAGGGTGTGATTTAGGAGTTGCAGAAGGAATAGAGGTGGTTCCCTGGGGGTGCTTTGGCTCCACCTCCACCTCACCCAACCTGTCCTGACAGGTTGGGTGGGGGGCAGCACGCACTGAAGCCTGTGTGCTATGTGCATACAAGGACTGATAAAGGGATGAGCCAGCCCAAAGGGGAAGGGACCCCAGGTGGGATAATTGTTTAAGCCTGCAGATGATAGGCCTAAACTCACCATCTGCTGTGAAGTCTCTTAGGCCTTCTTTTTGTTCAGGGAAACATCTATGTTCTCACTTTCTCTTTGCACTGTATGCTCTTCTTGCTTCTCTTGGATTCCAGGGCCATCAGCTTTTACAGGGAGTACTTTCACGTCCTGTAGACTCTCTCTACTCTGCTCTGACTCTCTCTCTTGGGATAATCCTACTCTGAAATCTTCAGCCTCCCCTGACTCCTGCGCCCCACCATGGCTCCCCATCCTTGTCTCTGCTGCTCCTACTTCCCCTTCCTTTTGATCTTGCCCTAGCTGTGGGACCTTCCCTTCCAGGACTGAAGCATCTCCCAGAGCCTCCACCTCAGCCTCTGATGCTTCAGTCACTGTCACCTCCCCCACTGCTGGCACCCTCTCCCTGCTCAGTGTTATTTCCTCTGCCACCACCTTCTCTGCAGCTGCTGTTTTCCCTAGTAACTCATCCACTCTGTGCCAAGGTTCCTCGCCAGTAACATCTGAAAAGGAGGAGGCTGTATTTGCTTCTGTTTTTCCCTTAGCTGTGTTGAAATCTACCAACATTTCTGTCTTCTCCTCGGCTGTTTCCGCTGCTCCTCCTTGGAGGCCTTTGTCAGCCACAAGCATTCCTCCCTGCAAGCTCCCATCCCCCTCCGCGTGCCCGGCCTTCATCACTGCGGTCTGCACAGTGCACTCTTTATCCCCCTCCCCCTCTGGGTCCTCATCCATCACTTCTTCACACAACTTTTCTGCCATCAGGGGATCTCCCTCAGAAATATATTCCTGGGTCATTGCCGTGGCCCCCACTTCTTGTCGCTCTTGTAAAGACCCTTCTTTTTCCCTCCTTTCCAGTCCTGCTAGGTCATCTTGATTTCTGGCTGCACACTCCCGGGTCTCACCTGTGGCTGCGATTGTTACCTTAGCTGCCTGCACCTGTCCTTTGGGATCCCTTTCAGGAGCTCCTAACACACCCTCGCCCTCAGGGCTCCTAACACACCCTCCCTCTTCCTTCTCGGATAGAGCCACATTCTCTCCGCAGAGCTGCTCTGCTTTGCCTTTATACTGTGTGTCTCCAGAGTCTCTCAGTCTTTCCCCTCCTTCCTCTTGCCTCACAGCTATTATGTTTTCCAGTGACTTTTCAAATCCAGGTGCTATTTCAGACGTGGCCACCTCCCTCTCTCTCAGTGAATCTTCTTTCCACATTGTGTCTTCAATCAATTCGGAGGCTTCCATGGGTGTTTCATTCTCAACATCACACTCCATTTCATTTTGGGGGCCTTGTGTCTCTTTCTCAGTTCTTAATTCCTCCGCAATTTCCCCCTCTTGCCCTTTAAACTTTCGCTCTTCTTCTAAAATGTCTTCATCCTGAAGAGCATTTGCCCTTGTCACCTCTTCTCTCTCAGATTCAGTTTCCCCCAGAGGTGTTTTGGGCCTCTCAGCTTTCAACCTCTTTCTTTCTGCATCTAATTCCTCAGGTAATGTTTCTTTCCTATCATCTTCCTCATTAGATTCTGCCTCAGTCTCAACTTCCTCCCTTTTCTCATCTTTCTTACAAAGTTCTTCCAGGCTTTGCTCCAAAACCTTCATTCGGGTTGTCTCAGCTTTGTCAGAAGTTGAGGAGCTCAAAGGTGTTTCAGTTCTCATAACTGCCTCCCTCGTTTTGGCTGGCTCCTCTCCCCCAAGTGTTGCCTCTTCTAAACCACCCTCTCTCTCGGGCACAGTGTCTTGCTCCGGTCCCATGTCCCCTTGCTCTGTGGATGCTTCTTCTTCACTGTCCTCCACATTCGGCTTTTCAGACCCTGCTTCGCTCACAGCCACCCCTCTCTCAGCCTCTCTCAGGGCTGCTGTCTCCTGAATACACTCCGACTCTGGAGCTGCAGCCTGGCTGGCAAACACTGCCTTCTCTGAACCCTGCTCCTCCTCAGAAGCTGCCTTCTTTGTCTCCAGCGCTGTCTGCATCAAGGCCTGCTTTTCAGGAGCCTCATCTCCATTTAGACCTTCAGAGGCTCTTGCTGCTTTTTGTCCTGTTGGGTGTAACGCCTCTTTATTCAGCTCTTTATCCTCTTGTACCTTTGCCCTGCCTGCTGTGCCCAGAGGGATCTCTTCTTCCTCTCTAAGCAGTTCTGCTAAAGCTGCCTGCGGTGCTGTTGGCTCCCACTCCCCCAAGGGCACCTCATCAGCTCCTGCTTTTCTCCACAGTGCTGTGCCCCCTTTTTCTTCTACCGTGTCAGCATCCCTGTGTTGAGGGACCCCATCTTCTTCCACCGCTTCTTCCTTCTCTGGCTTGGATTCCTTGTCTGAGTTGCGGACTGTGCTTTCTTCCACTACTGAATTCCTATTTGGTGCTATAAAATAAGGGTTGAAAACAAGGTGACTTTAACCCAGGTGCACAGGGAGGAGACATTATATGTAATCTTACACAATATGAGATATTTTGTATGTAATACCAAGGGGCCAATGATATTTTTAAAAGATTTTCTTTATTTTTTAGAGAGAGGGGAAAAGAAGGAAAAAAAGTGGGAAAGAAACATCAAATGTGTCCTTGCCTCTCCTTAGCGCCCTACTGGGGACCTGGCCCACAACCCAGGCATGTGCCCTGACTGGGAATCCAATCAGCGACCCTTTGGTTTGCAGGCCCATGTTCAATCCACTTAGCTATACCAGCCAGGGTGGGGCCCATGATATTATATTTAAAACATTTTCTCCATTCAATGATGCCATTGACTATAACTTGCTCCAAAATGGCTTTTCATGATGAAAAGAGATGCTATCAAATTTACTGGACACACTGATAATAAAGGAAAATTGAACATTAAAAATGTTGAAAATAAATAAAAACTTCATGTCTTAGAATAATAAAATCTCCCCCTTCACATACACACACCCCTCCTACTGTCATTTGAAATATTAGGACCTGCCAAAAATTATGTAATAAGAATAATAGTGAATATTTTTATCTTCTTAGAAACCATTGTCCCTTACAGCACCATAGCTTGTCATCTGATCAGGTTTTCTATACTCACATGGGAATTCAGCAACCCAATCGTACAACAGTGTCAGCTCATCATTATCCCATTTGCTGCTCCTACATTTTAAACTACTGTATCTAGACATGGTAATCAGATAATTTTGTAGCTTAAGGTAAGACTTTTTACTAAAGACATCAATTTGTATTATGGGTCAGGATGCCTCCCATCTGTGTTCAGAAACTGATTTGCCTTTGGCAAAACAGGATCACAGAGCAAGACAAGACTTTGTAGTCTGGGATAATTTTCAACATAAATAACCTTCTTGAAGTATTTCACAAGTTCTCATCCATAATTTCTTGGCAAATCTGGGTCTATTAGCTATCATACTTCAATAATACAAGTTCAATTGTTTTTCTTAAAAGGCTTCAAACTGATTTCTTATTAATAACAAACACATGTATTTCTGTTGAAATTATCTACACAAAGTAGATAAAGGCATGTCATTCCATATACCCAAAGCATTTAAATTTTCCCATGGCAAAATAATATTTTGGAAGACAAAAGCTTCTCAAATGGTCATCTTCGTTTGTATCAATTTAAATTGCTTCATTTATGGAAGACACTGGACTAGATGTTATAAAATAAGTTATCATACCAGCATGTCAACCTCCAAATTATGTAAATCTATTAAGTAAGCAAATGTGTCTTCCTCATTTCTTTTACTTGTTGCTGTTTCACCTACTACCCCATTACCAAGAATCTATCAGAACCCTAAAGCCCTGGTGTTATTCGTGTCACTTCTTCTGTAGGATGCTACCCCACCCAGGATTGTCTTGTCACTTCATTTCCTCTCCTAACACAAAGCATGGACATCCTATCTGGCATTACTTTTGTCTATTGCCAGGAATTGTAACTGATTTTACATTTTCCTTAAAAAGATTTATTTGGAAGGCAATTTCTGACATCTCCTTTCAAAAGAATAACATAGGAATTTCAGGCCTATCAATTGGGTTGGTGCTGACTTTTATAGGTGGTCCTCGGCATCTCATAGTGGTTACTTACTAAATTGTACCTAGAAGGTCCTAGAGGAAAATGTTAAACCAAATGTTCACTGAGAGAACATGTAGCCAATTCATCTAAAGGACTATGGTCCATTTTATTTCATTACAGATTATTATCTGATTTAAAAGAAAATTAAATTAAAATGGTGAGAAATGTGTCATGTCTCTTTAATGGTATATCTGTTATTCAAATTCCTACATGAAGTATATTTAAAAATCAGTTATGAAAGACATTTAAATGAAACCCTCTCTTTTTATAAACTAGTCCCTAAAATTACAGATTGTTTAAAGAACTTCCGGGAAAACAGGGGAATAAAATTGCCTCCTCACCTTGTAATAATATACTGTCTAAATTCTAACAGAGAAAGTAGGAATGGTATCCAGCTGAACTATTGTATGGACACACAGTGCTGGGGAGTCAGACATGACATTCCTGAAGCAAAGGAGAAAGGGGGAGTGAAGCCCTTCTAAGAAATATCAGTACAGAGATATGACATGTTTTTTGAAGGTAACCTTATGGGCTTCTGGGGAAAAAAAAGAATATAGGAGAGCAAGCAATGTTCACAAACAGGTAATTGGACTTAATGAATGAGTGAATGCCTGGGAGTCAGGCGGACCTGGGTGAGAACACCAGCTTCGCTGCTCAGGAAACAGTGCTTCTCTGAGCCTTCACTGTCTAAGCCGTAAAATAGGAACAGCAATGCTTGACTCACAGAGCTCCTGTGATAGTGAATCATAAAGTGATTAGCACAGTGCTCGGCGCCCAGAAAACCCTAACAAATATTTCTTCCTCATTTTCTTCCCACTGCTTACGATATATTGTATGTTCTTACTTTAGCCGATTTGATCTAACAACTACAGCACCTATACTGCAGAACGTTTGGAGGACTCCTCGGGTTTAATGCCCACTGTAATATAAAAGATTTGGATCCTTCAAGCTCAAGGGTCCCTGTTCTAAAGGTCAACCCACTGCATGTTCGAATGTCAGCTGGCCCTCTCCGCATTGCAGCGGGAACTGGAGCTCAGAGAACTGTGCAAATATTCCGGTTAGTGCTATTTTTTGTGAGCAATAAAGGTTTTTTATTCCTCTGAGCAAGGAATCTTGTGTCTTCTGCTAGCATCCATGAAACTATAGCTTGCTAACTTGTTCACTGGAAAATAAAGCAAAATCTCAAATACCTCATAGTGCTTGATGACTATCATTAAAAATTAGAGGTAGAAGTAATAAGACCATATGATGAGTAAAACAAATAATCCCCCTACCTCCTCACACACATACATATGTTCAAATAAGGACCTTTTTTAAAAAAGTCATCCACTTAATATGGGGAATCCTGATTTCAAGGACACAGGACACTTGACCAGACATATGTGGAATTGTGCCTGTTGGGCCACTCCAATTGGCACTCTTGCAGCTGGAATATTCATCATCAAGAGCCAGGTCATATGTTGATGGCAATAAATTCTTCTCTAATTCTAAAAATAGCTCAAATAAGTCCTTATGAAATGTGCCTTGGCTCTCCATGTCTCCAACCCTCCTACCTAGTCAACTAACTGGGAGGCAGGCTGTAAAAAAAGACTGATCTGAAAATCCCTATCAATGAGTTCTATAATCCAAAGTTGTGGGTTTTTTTTTTTTTTCATTCAAGGCACCCATGTATAAAAAAAAACATTTATATATGTTATCAGCTTTAAATCTTTCCTGAAGCCCTCTCAACCACCTCCTTCTATCACATTGGTTAGCTGAAAAGAAAAGAGAGCTGGAAGGAGAAAACAAGAATAGCAAGATAGAAATGGGGTTGTCTTTGGCCGAGGATTTCTGAAGGTTTTTCCTGGGTAATGACGTACCCTTACCTGCTGCTGCGTCAGTCTCCAGCTCGGTCAAGGGCTTCTCCCCCTCGTCTGTGCTGCTAACACCAGACTCAGCATCACAGGGGCTGTGGCAGCCAGGTTCCACAGCTGCAGCTAATACTTGGCCAACTGATTGGAGATCATACAAAATATCAAGGGGTGTAAAAACAGGCCATGGGAATATTGCTGAGCTATTTCACATCATCTCAGCAAATGGGGTTAATTTAAAAGCATTCACATTAAAATGTTACCTTGTTTTTAAAACCTATTAAGATTAAACAGCTTTCAAGCTATGATTTTTAAAAAAGAAAAGACAATAGAAGATCATGAAGTAAAGAAATTCATGCAAAGAAATACTTGAATTTTTTTTAAAAAATGACAACAGCCGGAAGCAGTGACAGATTTGCCAAATGCACATGCAATGAAGTGATTGGAAAAAAAGTTTGGTTGCCTTTTTCTTTCTAGAAGCGTGTGCTATGGCTTTTATAATAGCAATCACCATCGCTCTTTTAAATTGCTAAAACTGCCAGAGCTGACTATACTACGAGCGTTTCATCCATTAGTAGATTTTAGTGATCCGACCTCAATACTCACTCCAAGTGGACAGAGCAAAAAGCTGTGGCATGAATCCTGTCAATCTGACAGGAAAACCTGTTTGTAGAAATTCTTATTATCTGCAGCTGATTACTAGCACAGAACTTCAAAAACACAAAGGCCCATACTCCTTGCTAACTGTGGGCAAGTTTTGGGCCCAAGCCTAAGCCTCAGTTTACTCATCTGTCAAAAAGAGGTATATATCTACCCAGGGATTACTAGGTGGATGAAATATAGAGGTGGGCAAAAGGAGCATTATAGTTGTGAGTACACAAAACACAGTTTATCCGTGTATTATTATTTATGAATCACTGTGTTATTTTCCATACGATCAACTGTAAACCTACTTTTGCCCACCCCTGTGAAGTAATACATGTGGAGCATGTTTCCCTGTCACTGTGTGTAGCAAGTGCCTACACACTTAATAAACAATAGCCATGATAGTGATGATGATGAGCATGGCTGTTACCCAATAGCATCACCCAATGTGGTATGATTCTAGGCAATACTGTAATATCAATTGCTTGTCTAGTTTCTAACATGTCCCTGTCTACGTCCCTTGCTTATCACCCAATTCCCTGACACCCACCATTAGGCCACCTTCTGGATAACAATGCTCACTCAAATAACACTAGATCTAGGTCTGCCCTCCTAGATAGATAGGAACACAATGGACCCCAAACACCCTTTCCTTCCCCTCTCCTTCCCTTCCCTTTCTTCCTCTCCTTCCTCCCTCTCTCTCTCCCAGATCTCACTCCCTCCCTTCTCTTTTGCTTTCTGGCTTTCTTTCCTCTCAGATATTCTGATTCAGTTGAGGTACTTTGAAAAAAACAGAACTAGAATGTGGTCTCTTGCTTGGTTTAAGATGAATTGCTAGGTTAGTTGCTTACTGATTCCTCTGTGTTTGGAAACAAATTGTGAAATATCTGCCTTATGTGGCTTTTGGGGGAAAATAAAATGACAAGTATATTAATCTTAAGAGAACAAAAATGGAAATGAGAAGAGGTGCATCGTATAGTTCAAATGTATTCCCTTTAAAAGTTTTTTTGAACATCAATTTTCCTCATTCATACAATATGCCAAGTAGAAAAGTTTTAAAATAATAGTGTAGAGATAACATCAACTTAGGAAAATTAGGTTGTAGTTGGGTTTGTTATCAAGCCAACCTTTATTTTAGGAACATTATAAACATAGAACATATGAGTTAAATATTATCCTCCCCACTCTAAAATGTTACACTGCATCACTAGAGAATTTAAAGAAGTGGTGTTTTAGGTCTTTTCGTATCAATCTGCTTGGCTGACTGAGCATTAAAAATCCCAAGGAAGGTAGGACAGGTGGATAGGGGGAAGTTTGATTTGGTAGCAATCTCTTGAAGTTTTGTTTCCTTAGAGCCAACAAGACATCAAAGATTTTTTTCCAAGTACTCTATAGGCTATAAAAATATGGCTTATTATACAAATATTGAATCTTTATGTTGTATACCTAGAATTAATATAATGTATGTCAATTTACCTCAATAAAAATTTTACAGAAATAAAGTTTACACTAATAATAAGCAATAATTAAAATAAACAGCTAGCAGCTATTGAACTAAAAAATTATTCTAAGGCGCCAAGCAGTACCAGCATAATCTGAAAATGACAACTCACTCAGAACTGACAATGAAGCATGTGGTCCCTCTGTCTCAGGACAGTAGCACCACCTGCCCGCATCTGCCGGCTCGGCTTGCCTTGGAGGGCTACGCTTTGGAAGCACATGAAAGCCTGTGCAGTTGGATGCTGCCTGCTTCTGAGTCAGCAAGAAGGAGACCCCGGCCTGAGCATCAAGGACTTATTAGGTGTGAGACCAGAAAATGCCTCACTTGGTCATGCTTTTTCATATGTTCCTCTGAAACTGAGCCTTAAAAGCAAGAACTTGGCCAGGGTCTAACCTTAACCTTTTTTCTCCTATAGCAAAGGAGGACTGTGCCTGCTGGGAGTCCCAGGCCAGCAATGTGACACGTCGCTTTGTTCCCTCTGGTTAGTCCCTCCTCCCTCAAGTTCCTCTCTTTTACCTCTCCATGAAGATGACCATGAAAAGCAAAGGTATTGTCAGTTTTCACAGCCATCATAGCAAAATGACAGAGGCCTATATAGAGAATTTCTTAGAAAAGCATTTTTTCCACTCAAATGACGAACAGGCATGCACACATGGAATACACTGACAGCTGTCGAGGGTGGGGGGGAGTGCTGGATGAAAGAAAGTGAAGGGATTAGCCAAAGGACACCTAGGCAGGACTCACAGATACCCGCAACAGTAAGGTGACAGCCAGAGGGAAGGTGGGGCAGGCGCTGAGTGGGGGTGCGGGGTGGGGGGTGGGGACATCCACCATAGTGTCAACAATAAAAATAAGGGAAAAAATAATAAAATACCAAAATATTCTTGTATTACAATGTTAGCTTTTTTTATTATGAAAACACATACTTTAAAATAACATATACTGTATTTTCTCTAAATATGAAAGTAGTATGTGTTCATTAGCTAAATCTTGAAAATGTAAAAAGGTCAAAGAAGAACAGTTTTCAAAAATCCTAATTTTACCATGTAGAAAGAACTACTGGTTAACATTTTTGTGGATTTCTGAGTATTTTTTACTCAACTCTTACTGTAGATAGCACTTCATATCCCATTTTATTCGTCTAGCAATATATTGTAACTATTTCCATATTCCATTAAATAAAAATAGATTCTTCAATAACTGCATAAAATGTTCTAGTAAGATTTTACTAAAATTTGGTTAACCAATAGCCTGGTGTTGGATATTATTTTCTTTTCTGTGTGTGTAATTATAAAGCTATTTTAAATACCACTTACAATCATTTTATACTTATTTTAGACTATTCCCTTAGGATAAACTCCTGAAATTGGAATTTCTGGGTCAAAGGGCATGGTATTTTTAGAAGCTTTTGATATATCTCTATGTGTTCCACAGAAAAAGAGTAATCAAAGAACAATTTTACCAATAATGACAAGCAGCCTAATGTCCCTGTACTACTGCCGACAATGTCACAATCTCCAGCAATTCCTTCTATAGTTGACAATTTAGGAATTGAAAAGTGGTGGCAAGAATACGGTTTTCAATATTAGTAGGCAAGCTTTCTAAATTCATTCCCTCCCCTCTGCTTGTTTTGAAACAAAACAAACTATTCCACCTTCAAACCTACTAAGAATCCTGAGTAATACAATATCAGAAAAAAGTTTTGCCAAGGACATTTCATGTGAATTTCGACAATATAAAAAAGCCATAACAACAGAGCAAAGATTTACCCACACTTATTCGAAGTTGCTGGTCACCTTGAAAACTACCCCTGTGCTTTGATCTTTCTTTGTGACCCATCAGTTATCTTCCCAACAACTCACCATGACAAAATTCATAACTAACATCACCCACCTACACAGTAAAGATGTTCCTGTGTTGCCTTTGGCATTGAAACATGGCCCACAACAACCCAGGATTAATTACAAACTCCAGACCACAGCTGTTCAAAGATTAATAGCTGCAGAAAGCTAAAGTCCATCCTCCACACAGTAGCTACAATCATCTTTTTACCACTTTCTGGTGATGTCATTTCTGTGTTCAAAGTTTCCCAAAGTCTTCCGACCTCGGAATAAAATCCTCCCCACGGCATGTGGGTGCCTGCCTCTGGCTTCATCTTCGACTGCTCTCTGGATCATCCATTCTTCTTCTACCCCATGGGCCTGCTTTCTCACTCCCGCACTCAGCAGCCACACCTCCAATGTGACGTCTTTGCCTTTGCCACCCCCTCTGTTTCTTTTTTCTTCAGAGGGCAGAGTGGCTTACTCCTACACTTCATTCAGGTCTCTGCTCAAGTGTCTCCTCATCAGAGGGTCCATGCCTAAAACACCACCCCTCCTTCTGACCCGCACTCCGTCCCCTCGCCCTGATCTATTTCTCTTTAGCACTTAGCCTAGATTTCATGTGTATTTTCACTCATTAGGCTTATCTCCCCCTAGAATATCAATTGCAGTACAGTCAGGGACTATGTTTTGTTCCCATGAAGAACAGTGTGAATTAAGCAGATATCTAACAAATAGTGATTGACAGAAAAAAAATCTATTGGAACAAAGAACTACGTGCCTTCCTATTTCACTCAGAAGTTGCATTTAAGCTGCAGATTGTAACATGCGGTTTTCTTGTCCTTTCACGGGGACCATCCTGCCCTGCTTGCCTGATGGTAAAATTGCACTGCACTTCGGTCGTAACATTATTTAGGTTTGAATTACCTGCTCAGGCACCATGAATTCTCCTGATTCACATATAAAAGTATAAAGTGCCTACTTCTGTATACATTTTAGATTAAATTTTACATTACAATACTCTATTCTTAGTATTTTATTTATATTCAAATTTGCAAATTAAATTAATTTCACAAATTAATATATTTGAATCGTTCCACCATTAGAACACATTGCAAAGATTGTATCACAATGTATTAAGGCAGCTTAAACTAAAAATAAACAAGAAAAATAAACTCACTAAAATAACACTATGCTTTTTAATACTAAATTAAGCCCTAAGGATGCTCTCTCATAGTAGCTAGCAATTACAATCTTTTACATTATTTACTTCACTGCATTCAACTCATCTTTTATATCAGTTTACCTGAGTTTTTAGTGGACCAAACAAAGCCTAATTGAGACATATTATAAAATAATTAGAAGGAAAGTATCACTTTATGTTTTCAACCTAAAAAGCGAAAGGTATTGAGTGTAGTACTTTACTAATTTATCCACTGCTATGATCTTAAGTGAAAATAATTCAACTTAAGTTATATTAGCATAGATACTATAAAACACCATTAATTGTATGTAATATTTTAGCCAATAGGCCTATTTTTAATATAATCACATTTTTTATTCTGTCTAGTTGAAAAATAATTCAGCACCATACAAATATGAGAGATAATCTTTTATACATTATCTCAGCCCCTATTTTATTTCAACCTAAAAGTTTAATCAGAAATCTAAATAAAAGGTACACATTTCAATCTTCACCAGCCTTCCAGTCTAATTCGTGTGAGGTGCGCTTTGCAGCATGGGTATTCATCTAACGGCCTTCCTTTCAAGCGTGTGACTTTGGTCCCATCCCTCTCTCCCTGAGCCCTTTAACTGAAGACTCGATTAAGAAAGTACAACTAGCCACATCTCTTTGCGTGCCACTATCAAAATAACAAATGATGCAATCACCAGGTTGATTTTATCTAAAATATTCTTAGAAATGTTTATTAATATAAAGATCTTTGAGAATATGTATGACTTCTTTTACTCTGTTATCTCATATATTTACATATTTATTGCATTATTTCCTTGAGTATATTTTAAAAACATCAGCACCCAACTGTTATAATCTATTCATTCTTAGGTTTTGATAGCATTAATCCTTCTACATGACTCTCAATATTTTATGTGGTCTTTGTTTTATTTTAACTGTGAATGTCTCATTTTCCATGTACCTTACAATGCCTGCCTCTGGGCCCTCATAACGTCAGTTCTTGCACAAAAGGCAAACCATTTTAAAGAAAATTTTCAAAGTCACAAAATGCTACGGTAATATAATGGACTAGCATGTTTAGTAAATAAGAATAAAGTACAGTTATGTGTGTTGATATGAAAAAATACCCAAGAAACAGTTTAAGTTTTAAAAATAAAGCAAGCTGTAAAACAAAATGTATCATGTTTTCATCAGTATATAAAATAATATATGTGTATATACAATATGAATATTTATATCTGTATATATATAAAATTTTCTGGAATCATGTATAAAAACCTATTATCTACTGTTTTCTCTCTCTCTCTTGGAAAAGAGACTGGACAAGGAAGACTGTAGCTTTCACTTTGTTCTTATCTGCTCTGTATCATTTAAACTTTTCAACCAATCTTTTACAAGAAAGAAATTTTCAGCCAAAACCCTAAAATCTTGATAATCTTAGATCCAGAAATTATACTTCTTGTAACCTAGCCTAAGAAAATAATCATAAATTTGAAATTACCTTTAAGTAGTAAGATATTAGAATAATAATAGTGAAAAAAGAAAAATATAAATATCCAACAATATGGAAATGATTAAATTATGAGAAAAACCACAGAATGTGATAGTAAACAGATAGTAAACATATTCATAGAGATTATATAAAAACATAAAAATGCTTTAGTTATAAAATCAAGAATAAAAGGCAGTATGCATTTTATAAAAATATGACAACATAACTTGAAAACCCTAACTTTAGAAATAAAAATCCTGACCAGGTATTAAATATGATTTTTGTGTGTGATTAAATTTATGTGTAAATATTTAAAGTTACTTTTCTCTATTTTCTAAATCTTATTTTGTAAATAAAGTAAATGTGAAAAATAAACACTAATAAAGAGACTCAGTACACAGATTAGAGCTTAAGAAAGATAACCACAAAACTTACAATCTAGTCTTGACTCTACCTTAATAAAAAAGATAATAAAATGTTTTAAAATTATAGATGTTATCAAGTCAAGAACACAGGGTTCCCAGAATACTTGAGAAAAACAATACATATACACACTTTCACTCCACAAATCCAGAAAAAAAGAAAACACCCCCTCCTCCAAGTGCCATCTTCCTGGTTCAGGGTCTTGCTGTGTGATCTGCTTCCTGCCAAAAGACAGCCTACGTGTGCGCACCTTACTTTATGGAAAAGATGTCTGTTTACATGAATCCAGGTAAACCATCTAATTGACTGAAGTGGAAATAAAGGAATCATGTCAATGTTACTACTGAATTTGAATATCTCTCCCTCTTTTGATCAACAGATTGACAGATTGTGCAAGTTTTTTGGATTATACATTATGTGTTCCTGAACTGGACAATGAAATAGACAATCAAAGGTTTGAATTACTTTATAATAGATTTAAAAATATATTTTAACAAGAATTCTAACTCTTCCATGGCAAAATCCTCCAGAGAATGTTGGGGCTATTTGTGTTACAGTCCTAGGGCAGAGGTCGGGAAACTCTTCCTGTAAAGGGCCGGAGAGTGAATTACTAGGGCTTTGCGGGTGGCAGAGTCCCCGCTGCGACAGCCTAACTCTGCTCTTAGGTGCAAAAGCTGCCGTGAATAATACGCAAATGCATGAACACGGCTCCTTTCCAGTTGAACTTATTTTCTAACACTGAAATTTGAATTCAACATCATTCTGACATTACTACATACATATTATTCTTCTTTTGATTTTTTTCCCCCAAACCTTAAATTAAAAGACAAAAAAGACATTTAGTTCCCAGGCATACAAAAAGAAAAGGTAGTAGACCAGATTTGACTCATGGGCTGAATGCTATCAAACTGTTCATTCTAGGGTTATTTTTTCAACTTATTTAAAGGTTAGATTTTTGGCTACATCCCACTCTTCTGGAATGCTTTGACCCTCCTCTATTCCACCTTCAAAATCTTAACCTTTAAGGGCTTCCTCAAGCAAATCCCTCACAAAGGCTTTCAGGATGTCCTTAACCAAATGGGACTTCTGTTCCTTTGAAATCCCCTCGCATTGCTACCTTCTGGGGGTTTATTTACAATGTGGCTACTGTGGCTACTTCGTCCAGTTACTGGTATGCCAAGCCTTATTTCCAACACATTATGGCAGGAATCCTCTCTTACACATTTCTTATTGACCATGGTGCCTTGTACAAAATAAGAGGTTATTAATAATGTCTGAATTGAAAAATAACTATTCAACATCCTCAATTCCTAGCTGTAGGTCCCGGTGGTTTCATAACAGCTTTGAAGTTTCTAAAAGAAATACAGACATTGAAAGTACTCATAACTTTGCAAACACAGGTGGGTTTTAGTAGTGTTTAAATGTGAAGACAAATTTTTTCTTGGAATCGAGAAGAATGCCCACCATGTTGGCAGGGGAGACAGATGAGAGCAGGGAAACGATGGAGATGCAAGTTACAGGGCACACGGTGCTTGCTGTATGACAGCCAGATGTCTGGCAGGCACAGAGCGACTGTTCACATGACACAGCTCAGTTTTTTAACTGTCCTTTCATGTGTCTAAGGTCCTGGGACCTGACTACCCTGGGGCATGGCTCCCCTTCCCCCTTCCCTGATGAATGAAACTATCTTACGTACCCAGGAACCCCTGGACCGGGAAGTTACTCAGCTTTAGAGAAGAACTCAACAAAAAGTCTGGAGTACTCTATAAAATTTTCATATTTTTACCTGAATCTAAAAATTCCTATTGCACTGATACAATAGGACATTTTCAGAAACTGGAACCACCCTGCCTAAATTCAAATCCTAAGAACACTTATCACCAACTTATGTAACCCATCTGAGTCATGATTTTGTCATCTAAAAAAATAATCATGCTGATAGTAGAACCCAACTCATGGCAATATTAAGCTGTGGTGAGTATTAGATGAGTTAATATACTGTTTAGAACTAGCTCGTAGTAAGCACCTATCAGTGTTAGCTATGGATGTCTTTAAGTGAGCATACAGCTAAAGACAAATAGCATTGCAGGTTATAACCTCTAAAAAGCCACACACACCCTTGCCTTCAAGGCACGTATTATTGTGTTTTATTTGATTCTTGAGACAGAATTATCATAGGAAGAAATTTACAGAAAATAGGAAACACACTACATAAGAATTATCAAGCAGTTTTTAAAATGCAATAGAAGGAAAACAGCAAGCTGAAAATACATGATGATTATGTGACAAAGAGAGAAATAGGACCAAATTGAATCCCTTTGGCATTATCACAACAGTTGCCCTTCCCAAGCTTGGCAGAATGGAATGATCGAAGTCAGCTTCCATGCATGGGGACAATGGCAGGCCAACTCAATGGCCGTACTTACCACCTTTCTCCACCCTACAGGGACCTGCCATTTTGTCCTTCACCTTAGCAGTGCTTCCTTTCCAAAGTGTACACATATAATCTTCCTTTTCCTCCTTGAAAACGTGTTCCCTGGACTTCTCAGATAAGCCCTCTGCAATCACTTGGGTTCCTTTCCTTGTTTCTTCTTCAAGAACATCCTCCAAGCTTTCCTCTGTGAGCAGAGGCTTGATCTCCACCTTTGCTTTTATTATCTTTTGGTCTTCAATTTTTAACAAATCCTCTATTGGAAGTTGTGATTTTCCTGGCTCATCGGTTTCACTCAAATCCTGAGAAGATAAACTTCTGAGACTTAAATTTGGGCTGCCGTCAGCGTGTGCCTCCCTGTCCCCCAGTGTAGATTCATCTTCACTGCAGCTGGAATATGGGTGACTTCTGGATGAGGATGATGAAGCAGTCTTTATATCTGCAAGTCATAAAAGTGGTGACATAACTGTTTTTATAAAGCAATTAGTTTGTGGGAATTATGTTAGTAATTATTCACACAAAATCATTTAGTATAGTTTAATAGATTTGATACCTTTCTCCCATTCATTCTACATAGTAGTCATGATAAAAAAATAAAAACCCGTGTAATCTCTGAGTTTATAGAAGTTTTCAACAATAAATCACATTTAACTAAAACTAACTGTATTTATGTTTTTAGAAAGCCATTTTATTGGAAAAGTTGTTAAAGTATATTATTATGGAAAAAATTGAATAATATTTTACTTATTCAGCAAAAGCCCTTATTTCATCATGATCTTGGATGAACACAGTACTCTCTGTGAATAGAATTTAAATTTTTCTCTTCCTTAACACCCACCATGCTAGTATCCCCTAGTGGATGGATATGGTGAGAAGATCTTGCATTTGCATGATACCTAGACACAATTAATCTTTTGAGATGACATTTGTGTGTGTGTGTGTGTGTGTGTGTTCAGAAGAAGATGTATGACTTCATGTTTCCCCAGAAGCAAATGCTGAGATGAGGCTATATGTGCAAGTCATATGTTAAGGACATGGTATATGCCCCTGGAGAAACTCTACCTGTGTAGGGGAGAGAGTAGGAAAAGAAAGAAGTCAATCAAGGGAGCTATTTCAAGAAACATTTAAACCTCAGCCTGATCCCACAGGCACCTCTGAAGTCCAAATTATATTAGCATTTTTTCTCCCTTGAGGAAGGTGTTGGCTTTCACACTCTGCTCCAGTCAGACTTGACTATCGCCACCCTAGGGGGACATAAATTCCTTGGCACTTCCAGGCTCTTGGTGCCTGGAGGTGAAACAACTCCAGGAGCTGTGGCTGTCCTCTGAAGAGGGCAGAGGGTGCACAGGGTGGGCCCACAGAACCTGTAAAAGAGATTCTAGCAGATCAGGCAGAACACTTACGTGCTACTCCAGATAAGCAGTCTAGAGGCTTATCAGACCAAAAATGCTTTAGTCATTACTACCCCAGGAAAGCTTTTATAAATCTCCAAGAAAGTGACATACACACCGAATCTCAATAAGAAAGATTCTCAGCCTAAAAGTCGCGACATACACTGCTGTGGACCAGAGCGCTACAAACTCGTTTCTCAGTTCTTCACTAATATATCTGTGTCTGTAATTGTTTTTAATACGATGTATTTTCAGATGAAGTATCCTGCACTTACATGTTGCCTAGCTTTCTTCTCTTCCCTTCTCCGTGTGCTCCTTACCCTTTTTTCTGTTTCTTTCATTTTTGCTTGGCAGCTACACAGACGCTGTAGCAGTTGACGCGGAGATTAAGGGAAGAAATAACTGTCTTAACTCTTATCCTCTTCCCTCAGTTCCTTCAACCTCAACAGCTCTCCATGACAGGTCTTAGCATTTTAAATATAGTCTCAGGGACACATCAGAGTTTCCACAAAGATTCAAGAGATGCTGCACAGCAGTAAACACCAAACTCTGAAAAGCCTGTGAGCAACAGAACCCCTTAAGTACAATTCCATTTATTTTTATCTCCCAGCTACCTTGACAGTTACCAGATGACCACTGTTTCTCAAAGGAATCACAGACTTTAGGCTCTCATTCTTCATCACCACTGTATGAAATCTGAGTTTGCTGTCTTTCTGTGGGGAATGTAGCAGATCACAGACTGCTGCTCTCTATCTTATTTGCACTCCATCAGAAACTTGAGAGACTCTGACCTCCCCGTCTCTTAAGCATCTCACATTTGTTGTGTTTTTAATGAAAAACAACTTCGGTTTGCCAGTGGTTTGATCAGCGGCTTTCATTAATTGTACAGTTAGCTAGGGCACAATGTCATACTTGTTCTGAACTTCCAAAAATATTCATGTTTACCCTCTTCATATTGTCATGGTGACTTCCCCTTTGGCTCTGAGGGTTGTTCACATGATAAAAAAAAAGGGTGCTTCCCTATATTTCTTTAGTAGATTTTATTAATTGTATTGTTTTATTTCAAAAGGCTGAAACACACTCTAGTTCAATTTTGAGTCCATCCTTTATAGAATGAATGACCTCGAAATGGCAAGGGTACCTGACCTTCTACCTAAACTCATTTCAGTTTTCAAATCTCTCTCTAACCTCATTGTATAATTTTGTTTCACCCTCATTTCTTACTCTCATTTTCATACAGACACTGGGGCAAGACTCTGCCTACAAAAAAAGCTCAAAAGGCTTTAAGGCCATGGAATTGGATTTTCAACACTAATTTTATTTGTCCTCTTGGAAATAAAAGCAAGCCTTATATAGAGGAGTCTCATATATAAAGGAACTTTGAGGACACATATGTAAATATTTCTGTCATTAAGAGAGAAAAATTGATCCCAGTGGTACATTGGTAACACCCAACGTACCTCACACCCAATTCCATTTGTCCCCCCAGTGTTCCCTCTGTGATGTTGAAAGAACCTGCTCTTGGTCTTCATGGCAAAGAAATGATGCATGCTTGCGGCCTGAGCCCTTGGCCAAAGTCAGCAAGTTTGGCGCCCCTGACCCATGTCCTAAGCAGGATCTCTGACTTTTCTCTCCCTCCATTCAGCCAGTCACTAAATCCATCACCACCTTTTTTCATGTCATTGATAACTTCCTTCTTCTGAGTCATCACTATTTTACACAACATGAGACTGAGAGAAATTAATAGGTTTTTCTGTAAGACAAAACCTAGCTGTTTGAAACTTTGACTTGGCTACTTTTCAGCTTTGATTTTGGTGATACTGCTTAATTTCTCTAGTGGCTTGGCTGTAAAGTTGAGGTTATTCTACTTGCTCTCCATAAGTCATTGTAGAAATTGCATGATAAAAATATGACCTAATCAAAGAATTATTTCTTTATGGCTTTCAGTTTTTCCCCTGAATAAAATTATACAAGTTAAATATATTTCCATAAATTTATTTCTTATGTGATTTCACTGTGTATATTATATTAAGAATAGAATTGCTGTTAACATTCATTAAGGAAAAAAGATAAACCTTGATCATAATTATGTACCTGCTTATACCAAACAATCAGATAAACACTTCATAAGCGTCCCATTTAATGCCATGGAATAGTTATTTATCTTCTTTTTATAGTGTTCTAGACCTCCTAGAACACAAGGTCCAGAGAATTTAAATAATACCCAAGGTGCATTAGCTAGAAAGTAGCAAGATCTGTAAAACACTTTTTTTGTAATGATCCACTGCGGTAAAACCAAGACCCCGCCTCATGCCAAATGGCCTTGAAACAGAGAGAACCTACTGTCATGGACCCACCGTTGCTTCTCTTACCTAACTTTCCACTGTCCCCACACAAGGATAACAAATGAAAAACAGCTCTCTTCAAAACATCAGAACGTGGAGTTCACAGGCTGTCCTCCCTTTTATATCTCTGGCAATCATTCCTAATTTTTTCACTACTCCAGAATCCAGACAGAGTCCATTGAAAATACTCAGAATATGAATATAAAGCAAAAGGTAGCTGTCAAAACCATTATTACTTATAATTCTGACCATGATACTTTGTGTATGAAGATTTAGGTCATTTAGTTATTTGTAACTTAATACTCTCTGTGGGTAATCACAAAAATTATAAAGACACAATGCACACGTACAAAACAGTAATCTCCACTGTTGATACTTCCTTGTCTACCTAATTTGATATACAACAAGGCCTGTCCAGAAAAAGTCCAGCCATTGTGAATACAACAGAATCGTGTGTGTGACATGGATGTAACCACCAAGGAGAGTGGACTGGGGTGCACATGTGTAAACAATGGCAACTTCACTGTACTAGTCAGTGGGGTGGTAGATGCTGCTGAATAAGCCTGTGTTTGGTGTGGCCCTCACACTCAAAATGGCTGAGCGAGTAGAGCAACAAATCTGCATCAAATTTTGTGTTAAGCTTGAACATTCCTCCATAGAACCTATGCGGATGATTCAGAAGGCTGCAGCTACGGGCAACTGGTGATCGGTAGCTTCATCACAACATCGTGCCTGCACATGCATCATGTGTCGTGCAAAACTTTTTGGTAAAACATCAAATCACCCAGGTGACTCAGCCCCACTACAGCCCAGATTTGGTGCCCGGTGACTTCTGTTTTTTCTCAAAATTAAAATCACCTTGAAAGGGAAGAGATTTCAGACCATCGCTGAGATTCAGGAAAATATGACAAGGCAGCTGATGGTGAATGGGAGAACTGTATGTGATCCCAAGGTGCCTACTTTGAAGGGGACTGAGGCATCACTGCCCCATGTACAATGTTTCTTGTATCTTGTATTTTCTTCAATACATGTCTCTTTTTTTTACATCATATGGCTGGATACCTTCTTGACAGACCTCCTATACCTGACCAAAGGCACCAACCCCCCCACATCCACAGTCACTACTACTCCTGCTCAGCAAATTCAGGATAAAGTCTCCTTTCCCTTTTCATAACTGGGGCTCTGAGTTGTCCTTCACCTTCCAAGCCATTTACATAGATTCACTCACTAAATACATGTTGAGCACTTCTTATGTGTTAAGCAATGATCTAGGTATTGAGGCTACAGTGGAGGAAAAGGCAGACCAGGCCTTTCCCACCCTCCAGGTGGACATTGCTTCCCTTTGCATGAGCACGACAGATCAACTGCACGTGTTCATTAAGGTGTTTGTTCATCCTAACAGCAACTGAGGATAGCCCTCTCAGAAGCTGCTATTATATTCTTATTAAATTCAGAAACCATATTGCCTTTTTTGAACCAATTATGTGTCCTGACCTTGTTTTCAATTATTTCTTCACCCCCTAGCATGGACCATGCATGGTTTTACCACAGTTTGAGTTTACCACAGTTAACAGTTTAAATTCACCATTTCCTCCATCAGTGCCCTAATTTAACTACTTTGTTTTTGGTTTACTAGTTTGAAGCCCATACAGACACCTTAATTTAAGTGTACAAACTCAAACACACAAACTCAGTTAAACATTTAGATCCTCAATGACATACCATGTATCCCAACTCAGTGGACTCAATACTCTTCTGAGCTCTAGTGTGAATTATGTCTCTTTCCCATTCCTTAGTCCAAGGGTTCACAACAAAATCTGCATAAAAGCTGTTCTTATTTTCTTCAAATTAACTATGGCATATCAATTTACAGTTACACTATTACTTGTATTAATACTTCTATCTTGATTATATTCATGTCCATAAAAATCTGTTTACATTTTGTATAGATGCTTTGGTTCAGTCAGTATTTTCATGTACAATAATACCTAATTAGACAAGTGCTTTGCACTCAATAAATATTTTCAAATGAATGTATGCTTAATGAATATACAAATAGAGAAATCATGACATTCTATCTATGAATATTAACTAGTTATTTGTATTACAGGAGGGCATATGTTCTCATATTGATCATTCATTACTTATTTCATCAATGAGACAAATATACACACTACCTTTTAAGAATAAATATCTGTAGGTAAGTGTAGATATAGCAGGAAGAAGAGAAAAAGAAAGTTTAAAAGTTCCTCCATATTTACTTTTAATTGCTCTTTGTAAGCATTGAAACAAATACCTAAAATACTGAGCATGTAATCGAATCATGTGTCACATTGTGCTACTGCCTAAGTCTTTGCACATTTACTTGTTAATGTAGTCAATAGCTTTGCATTCTACAAGGTTCTACTGAGTGCCTGGGCAGTGTCTTTGCTATGTACAAAGCAGACTCAAAATTATGAAGAAATACCTCATGGAAAAGTATGTCATGTGAACTCAAAGATGATGCTATATTTAAATATTTACCATGACTCCCTACTTCAGCAATAGGAAAGTAAATATAGATTAAGAAATCCTTACCATTAAGAAAAATTAAAGTTTAACTAATCATGCAAAACTCACACATATAGACTTTGGCCAGAAGGCCTCCTCCAACCTTCCCTTAATCTTTTCTGACCCTAGGAGCAGACAAGTTACCCTGAAGTTCACAGAGTGTGGTTTCATAGCATGTAGAATTTCACATAGAAGGAGCAGCCTTCTCTCCTATGAGTCTCTTCAAGCCCATAAGCCAAGAAAAGAAGAGAGAGATTTTTGCAGTCTGTAAGTCAAGTACACAGAATATTTTTGTGACTCTGGGATTTTACATTCCAATTCGGCCTACTTCTTCAACAGACTGGAAAATAGCACAAAAGAAATGTTATTTTCTGCTAGAAAACCATTTGTTTTAATTTTAAGTTCTTTTCTTTGTATTCTGGGAACAAATTTTGTCCCCACACTCCCTAACCCCTCTCACCTCTTTTTTTTTTTAAGGAGCTACTTAGTCTTTCCCTCTTACCCAAAGGCACTATCATCCAAACCGTCCATAAAAGAATGAAAGTATATTCTCGGTGACATGACACTTTTCCCTCAACCTCATAACACTCATATATGACAACATATTTTCAACTGGCAAATTAGCAGCTGCAGTTGCTGACACAAATGCAGAGAAAAGGAAGCTGTCCTTCTTTTTAAATGGTAGGAAGTCTCACCCATCATTCCTAAACCAGGGTCTTTTCTGAGTCAGCTCTCAGTCCCCAGCACTCTATCACTCATGGGCTCTTCAGCCCCGTGTATTCATCAAGGCGGGCAGCGCAATTGTAAGCTGGCAGTTTAAATGGGGCCAACTTGTCACAAGAGTGACAGTCTGGGCAACTGTTTGCCCTCTGGGAACAGGTGCAGGAAGGTTCAAATGAAATACATCCAAATACTAAGAGCAAGATTCTTAATCATGTCAATAAAAGGGATGTACTGATGTCTGGAATTCAGTGGTCACAACACACCTCTTATACTTTGGAAGACAAAATTAGATCCAGCTTTTCAATAGAGTGTTCCAAGGAATCTATTATGCCATTATCATTTTTAATATGTGCCACTTGTTTGCTGGATGAATATATAATTTTGATATTCCATGCACTAAAATGTATGTTTTGAAAATAACATAAGATCAGATTATCAAAATAAAAGGATGGAAAAATAAATAAGCCTGGGGTAGAGAAAAGGAAGAGTAATAAATGATGATACTTTATCTCAGAATAATGTCAACGTTTTAAGGCAAATAGCAAAGATGCAAAGGAACTCTGAAAAGATAGCTTATTACCATCATTATTGAAACAACAAAATAAAATCATTAACCAATTTATTGGCTCTTAAATTCATCAACACTTATGGACTAGATTTTATATGTTCTAATAGCTTTTATTACATATCTATTTAACATACTCTATATTTTATATCTATATAATGCAGCAAAGATTGTTTCAATAAAATTCCAATAATAATCATACAACCTAAATGTAACTAAATATTATAGCACTAACAAGAGTACCTCAGTATTCACGGTGTTAAAAAAATCAAGTAATTGCTTAATATTTATAAAATTTTCTTCAGTAATCACCTCTGTGAGGAAAACCAAGGATAACCCACAACCCTAGATTTCACAGAGTAATTAATTTGTGTGTTATTAACTTGTGTAATTAACTTGGGGAGGAAAATTTCACACACATGAAACGATAAATGAAAAATGAACTACTAAATGATGGAGGTGCAGAAGATAAAGACCTCAGTGAAGGCCACCGAAGTGGACGAGGAGGAAGAGGAGGGGACGGGCTGGGACTGAACAATGGGTCTGGGAATGGACTGGGCAGCCCATCCAGGGAGGAGAGAGATAAACTTGGGTGAAACTGGACAATGTCCATTTATATTTCCTCTGTTTAGAAACAAACAAAAATAAACACAAAGACTAAAGAAACAGATAAAGAGCTCAAGATAAATTCCTCTAAAATGTTTATTCTTAAGGGTGCATAGTCCTTTTATGGAGGGGATTCGCTTTAATTTTAGATAAGTGGAGATTTTCTGATTTGGAGAAACATGATATTGTTCTTTCAAAATTCAGGCTCTGGGATGGGAGTAGAAGAAAGAACACTGTACAAGAACAACAATTAAAATAAAATTAAATTAAAAAAATTCAGGCTCTGAAGTTGGGTAATGCATGTGTCTTGGCTCCACCATTTATGGGCTGTGTGAGCCACTTAATGTCACCACTTTCAAGTTTATTTACTTGTAAAACAGAGATAAAAAGAAAGTGCCTGCTTTACCAGGTCATTTAGGTAACTCGGATAATTCATGTAAAATATTAAGCACAATGCTTAGCACAAAATACAATCCTAATTAACAATAGCCATAGAATGGCTTTCCAAATACAGGGTTCCAATTATTTATACGCAAATGGTGTTTCAGTGTTAAGCTTACCTATCTTTATTGGTTATTTGATAATTACAGATCTAGGTGTTAAAAAGTTTCCCTGAAGGAAGATCCAAGTACTACCTACATCATATGTTTGAATGTAAAGAAAAATAATAATCACTGTATCTCAGAAAAAAAATCCATTTGATTCCAAGAAAGCAAGGTGATTATGCAATACAAAAATGACTACATATTAAATGAATGCACTTAATGTTTATGAAGCCAATGCTTGATAATTTCCCATCATTACTGAAGAAATTAAAAATTGAGTCCTTTGAATTTTGAACTGGTTATATTTACATGCAAACACATTTTTGTTTTCAATCCTTTTCCAGGTTCAAGTCACTGGTGTAGTTTCTTTAAAATTTGAGTCAGGTGAAATCACTTCTCCACAGACTTTCTAACTTTCTCTGTGTCATGTAGGACTATAAACTTAAACCCAATATTCACATTCAAATTGAGAAAAGACATATATTAGGCACACCTAAAAACATAACATGTAATTATTAAGAGAATTTCTAGAAAAGGTCTCGTTTTAAGACATTACAAAAAGTATTTCAGTGTTTTACCATTAATCTTGACTGGTTCTTTCAGCTCCGATAAAAGTTAGAGAAAATCTGGTTCTCAAGTTTACTGATAGATAACATTCTAAATGTTTACATTATACTTCACTCTTTACTGTGTTAGAAAGATTAGTTCAAGCATAGTCATGATCTTCTCTATGGTTCCTAGTAAAATTATCTTCTTTTTTATTCTAACTTCTGCTCCTTACTTTATCACCAGTGTATGTGTGCATGAAATTTCAGACTAGGTTTGCTGGAATTCTTTCTTGAAGAGAGTTGAACAATAAATATTTGTTTGAGTAATTTCCTGATTGCTTAGTTTACTCTTATATTACCCCAATACAGTCCCCAAATTCAAATTTTTGAGATTTTATATAGAAAAAATTTTGAGAGGTGAAAAAAATGGAGAAAATGAAGAATAATTCAAAATGACATAATGTGACCTCATTCTTCAGCTTAAAGTAAATGGGTTCTTTCTCTGATTGGACATTATTTTGGTGAAATAAAGCTTTTTAAAAGTCTAAAAAAATTGAGATATATCTCAGATGAGGGTTTCTTTCTCTACCCAAAAAGATCTGTGTTTTCCCTTGTGACTATTCAGATTATTTTAGGCTTGAAGATTGTGCAGAGGCCACCTTAGCCACAAGAGTTAACCCTTTCATGACACTAATATGCCAGCATTTTGTGCTCAAGGTAAGTGGAGAAAAAAACATGAACCTGAGACAGGAATCTTCAACTTTTCCTTTAGTTGAATATAACATACTTTTCATTTTTCCAAAGCCACAAAATGGTGTGTGTGTGCAAGTGAGTGTATGTGTATATATGTGTGTGTTGTGTAAGGAAGGATAGTTTAGGATTAAAAAATAATAATAACTCTTTAGGTAAACAGAAGATATGTCACTGCAAGTTTTACCTGACATCCCGCTGAAAAACCTTAGCAAACTAAAGAAAGAAGAAGGATTAAAGAGTGATTTTACAATTTGGTATCTACAGAAGACTGATTGATCAGAATCCTCTGGTTATAAATCCATGCTCTAAATATTTCCTTAAAAGATTATATCATTAAATATAAGGAAAAGAAAATTAGTATGCACACCAGTTACCAGCCTATGTCATATAAGCTAAACAACTTGCCTTGTTTATCCTCTTCCAATTCACTCTCAGAGCATCCGTCACCCTCATCTTTCACACTGTCATCAGCATCCGGTGCCTTCTGGGATAAGGTTTCACTTTCCTTTTCAGGGTCTATATGATCTTTTTCATCATCTGAGGGTGACTTTGACTTTCCATTCATTTGATCATCAGCCCGTCCTTCTTCATTAGCCTTCTCGTCTTGTTTCTCCTCCTCTACTTCAAAATCTTCTTCATATTCTGAGAAAGGAAAAATCTCTATGACAATGAAAATAAAATCCCTGTACTTAACCCATTTCACCTTAATGAGATCTTTGACTCCATTATCCTCTTGTTTCTGGATCTTTCTTCACTTCTTTTTTAAATAATTAGTGGAAGTGGAAAACTAACGGCGAATGATCGAAGAAGGCCATCAGTGACATGTATAAGAGCACAAAAGAAACGAAGCTCCAAATGACAAGCCTAGCGGAGTTCGTTTACAAAAGGACATCATCATCTACTAATAACCAAAATGGACAAGAGAAGAACTTGATAGAAGACAATAAGTTAGAAATAAATTAAAAATGAAGAGAACAGGATTATAATAATGAAAGTTAATTTGGAGATCCAGTGAGGTCATATTTCATATGAAAAATGTTCAAAATATTTGGATATTAAGTTAATGCATAGTAAAGTGGAAAAATTTAATTAATCAAGGCCAAAGGCCCTGAGAAGTAACACTGTATAAAGCGCGTTCTTTGAGAACCAATGGACATCAAGAAAAGGTATTGTGAAGGTTCTATACCTAAGCCAGGATTGCAATCATTTACATTATTCATCCTTACAATCAATGAAACACTTATATTTCAAGGGTAAAAATTAGTACAGCCACTAATTTGCTTCATTCCCTACAGAGGTGCAACGAATCCATAGCGGAAAAAGAAAACGGTCACCTCATATCAACTCCAGCTGTCCCTTGTGGTTATAAATTTTCACCTTTCGTATTTAATTGTTACCCTTTTTCTTTCACCAAAAACTAACAATCTGAAAATGACAACATGCCAAGGAGAGAGAGCAAAAGCATATCATGCAGAACCAATTAAGCAAATAAACAATTATCTTTAAAATGAAAATTACAGGGAAAGTAAAGATTTCCCTACTTTTGTATGTTTTAATTATTAAATATTCTGGTTTCTTTTCCAGTGGTGGAGGCCTCTTGGGTAATTACTCAAGATCTATCCACCCTGTCCAATGAAAGAAACTTAATGTAGAAATGCATGCCCTGTGCATATGAGGAAAGTCTTGTTAATGCAGAGACTGCATGAGGAAGATGTAAGAGGAAAAGTGAAATCAGAAACTTTAACAAATAAAAGCATTTGTCTGTGTGTCTTTTGTACCTGTTTCTGAAAACCCTTTTACTTTTCCCCCCATTATTCCCTCCATGGACAAAACCAAAGAAGGGTAGGGTCAAGGGTGGGGAGTGGGAATGGCTGGGGTTGGGGGAATGGTGGGAAAATGGAGACAACTGTACTTGAACAACAATTTAACAAATTAAAAATAAAAACACAAAGGCAAAAAGAATTCATCACAAGACTGTTTTCATGAAAGATTTAATATGAAGAATAAATGCAAATTAGTATCTGTAAAATAGAACTATAAAGTAAGCAAGAAAATGAAGACTTTGGTTTATATTGCATGAAAGAAACAGGAAATATAATAAATAGAAATATTTTGATTTAAATTTTCAGGTCAACTAATAAGATAATGCTTCACATGGCCTGGTTACTTATCAATCAATAAACCTTTAAGTGGAAAAGGGCAAAATTGAGAGAGAACACAACCCTTGCCATCAAGGAATCTCCACTTTTTGTTGAGAAAATAAGATGTATTTATGGACAAGATACGGTACTCATAGAGGTTCGTATACATGGTTCCCAGAAATGTTTGTTTCAATACCACTGGGTTTTACTGTCATGGATTTTTGTATAGGACTCAATTCATTATGTGAAATGCTGTCCAATGCATGCAGTGGGGGAGAGCAGAAAGTCATTTGGATATTGTGAAAAACTTCATAATGGAGGAGTTTAAGCTAGCCACAAAATATACATACAGGGAGAGATAACACACAAATATCACATTACAGATATTTGCTCCTGGTCACAGGATAAGCAGGGGGCTAGACAGAGCTGAGTGAATTGCTGAGATTCCATCAATAGTATTAGATAGTATTAATTCCATCAATGGGGAAACAGGAGGGTCTTGGAGTCATGCCGTCATGAGCCTAAGTCCCAGTTTAAACACTCACTAGGTGTGTGACTTAGGTAATCTGCCCCACAAAGCTCTGGTATTAAAAGCAGTAAACCTTGGAACATGCTTAGTACAGTGCCAAAGCCAATAGGTGCCCAATCAGTATTAGGCATTAGCAGTAATAATGATTATGATTGGGGGCATGGAGGGAGCTGGTCATTGGACAAGGGAAATTACACATAGCATGTGTTCTATTTACTTTAATGGAAGCACCTGATTAAAAGCAGAGATGCACAGTGTCCACCATTACAGTTGTGTTATTAAAGCAGAGCATAAAGTTGAAGGAAAATGTAGTGAACCACAAGAATAGCCCCTGCATCCTATTCTGCAGGAGCTTCCGTGTTTATTCCCAAAGTACGAACTTTAAGGCTGCCCTGGTTTCATTTTACCCACCACTGTCATCACATCTACGTATTAGTCTCCTATTAAACACAGAGCACTCTGTGAGCATTGCGGCTGGAAGCATGCCTCCTTTGTGTCATCTCCAGTGTGTTTTCAACACGCACGAATTGGTGGCATGCTTTTTGGATTCCTTTTCATGATTTCTTTTTCTCCCCCATCTCATCGTCCTTCATTCTGAGAATTTAATTAGTTTGCTGTTTACCATCCTCACTAATGAGGAAGCGAGTCAACACGAGGTCAACATCAATCCAGCTGCAACCCACCCTCGCTGACCTCCACTCCAGCTTCTCGCTGCCCTTCCTTATCAGCGACTGTTCTGCAGAGAGCTGAAGCCTAGCCACTGCTGCTTCTTTCTTTCTTTTTTTTAAAAATGGAAATGAGCAATTAAAGTCCATTAACTAGCCAACACTGAAGAAAGATTTTGGAAAAGCTGTATTATAGGCATAAAGTATGCTATGCAAAGTACTGGCCATGTTGGTTTAAGAGAAAATAAATGAAGAAAATGAAAAGCCTCTACTGAACATGGCTTTAATAAACCTACTTGTTTTGAAAGTTAAAACAAATTAGAAAATTAAAACAAATGCATCCCATTTGTTAATCTCCCTGCTATTGTTGTTGCCACAGATATTTCTAAATTTTCAGTCTAAGATGATAAAAAAAACTAGAAGGGAGCGGAGAGGGAGAGAGGTAACTGGGTCCAAGCATTGTAAGTGAAATCTTTTTGAAGACAGTCACTTTTCTCCAAAGAGGCATAGAATCCAGCGCTCCACCAGCTCTGTGATTACTCTCTTGGATTACTGAAGCCCGTGCGGCAACAAGAGGAGGTGAGGAAGAAGATACCAAGGGTGGGCCTTTTCCTGAGGCCAGCTCTTCCACAGGTCATGGCCAGAGCTCCTCTAGTCTGGCCTTTGTCTTCTGGGTATAAAAGGGGCGCAGGCAGCTCCATTTCTGATCCTTTGGATGTATCACCCACGACCAGGTAACATCAAGCATAGCTTTGGCAGAATAGGAGGTTGGACAATGTTTGAAAGTCGGGGCCTCGAATTAGATAAGTCTGGGTATTGAAGAGTGGCAGAGTATGCCACCCCCAAATGCACAATTTAGGCATAAGGATTATCTTGAGCTGAAGGTCACTGAGAAGTAGTAGATACAGGAAAAGCTTCCTGCCCTCTCCTATTTGCCTAAAAGCAGAACATAAATTTGTGAAGGTGCCTTTCTTGCCTCTCTAGCAGGAAGTACAGAAGTTAATCACAGGAGACAATTCTATGCCCTTATTACTCCAGATATACACCAGAGGAATCAACATAACAAACCAAAATAAAACTAGAATGTGTCAATCATTAGTTCCCCACATAAGATCTGTCCAAAAAATCCAGCCATTGTTAATATAGCAAGAACAGTTTGCCTGACATGGATATAACCTGGCAGCCAAGGAGAACTGGCTAGAATGCACATGTGTGAATGATGACAACTTCACTGTACTAGTCAGTGGGGGTGGTAGACGTCACTGAGTGAGCATGTGCACTGTGTGGCCATTGCATTAAAAATGACTGAGCAAGTAAAGCAATGAATCTGCATCAAATTTTCATTAAGCTCAAACATTCCTCTGCGGAAACTATTCAGATGATTCGGAAGGCCAAGGCTGCAGCTATAGACAACTGAAGACTGGCAGCTTCATCACAACAATGTGCCTGCTCATGCATCACATCTCATACAGTTTTTTGGTGAAAAATCAAATCACCCAGATGACTAGGCCCCACTATAGCCCAGATTTTGCACCCTGAAACTTCTTCTGGCTCTTTCCAAAACTAAAATCACCTTTGAAAGAGAAGAGATTTCAGATCATCAATGAGATTCAGGAAAATACGACGGGCGGGGGGGGGGGGGCCGCTAATGGCAATTGGGAGAACTGTGTGAGGTCCCAAGGTGCCTACTTTGAAGGGGACTGAGGCATCATTGTCCTGTGTACAATGCTTCTTGTATCTTCTTCAATAAATGTCTCTTTTCTACATTACATGATGAATACCTTCTGGACAGACCTTGTATATTTGCCTTCCCACAATTTGCTGCCCCTAGAAGCTCAAAGTCCTTTTCCTTTGTCTTGTCACTTCACTAAAAATATATTGTTCTTGTGTTAACAAGCCATATAAACCTGAGTTCTAACCACTTCTTTGAATTACCCAGTTCTGAGTGCTACCATGGGTATGTGTGCTGTACACGCTAATAAATTTATGCTAGTTTTTCCCTTGTTAATCTCTTTTGTCAATCTAATTTATAAGGACGCAGCCAATGAACCTAAGATGGGTAGACAGAAAACAGTTTTCCATCTCCTACAGTTTGAATCCTGGTTCTGCTACTTTTTCTCTGCATGTCTGAGCTGTAGTTTCCCAGCTTGTAAAATGGAGGCAGTAACAATATCCCCCACGTGAAACGGTGAGGATAAAATGGCACAGTGGGTGGAGAGTACTGGCTCGGTGCTCACTGCCTGACCCTTTTGTTACTGTTATGATTACTGCTACGTTTACGAATGTGAATGTGGAGAGAAAGAGGGAGAAAGTGAAGAGGAGAAGGAGGAGAAGAAAAGGGAGAAGAAAAGTGGGGGAGGGAGAAGTGAAGAAGAAGGAGGGAAAATAACAGGGTAGAGGAGTGGAGGGAATAAGGAAAGGAAGTAAGGAGGAAACAGGGGAGGGGTAGAGAGGGGAGAGGAGAGGAGAACAAGAAAACAAAAAGATGGACAAGCGGACTCTAGGGCCCTAGCCTATGTCAACTGCTTCTAGTTATGGAATAGTCTATCTCCATATAATCATATAGACTGTGCCTACCTAATGCCATAGCATCAATATCACCAAAACAAATACATTCAAATACAGAAGAAGAAGAAGAAGAAGAAGAAGAAGAAGAAGAAGAAGAAGAAGAAGAAGAATTATTATTATTATTATTATTATTATTCTATTTGGTCAGAATGGTGTCTCTGCAGAACTGAGTAGGGCCTCTGGCTCACACACAGAGACATAAACTTCCCTTCCCTTCCTCCCCTTCACAAGCACCTTCAACCCCTCTAGAAGCTGATGACACAGGGCTCCCTGCAAAACAGTGGAGAAAGGTGGTCAGGGATTCCTAGCATGGAACAGAATTGCCTAAACACTACAACTGAACAGTAAGACAAAATGCATAGTTTTGCAAAATTTTGATAATTACATGTTAAAGACTTAAGCAAAAGAACAATAGCAGTAACAACAAAAGAACTCTGTATCGTTAGTTACCTTACCATATTTATTTATATTTTCCTGGTCATCTTCCCAAACATGTGGTTTTCCTTTATGTTCCATTTCTTCTACTGCAGTCCACACTTCCTCAACCCTTGTTTTTCCTTCTTCAGCTGAAAAAAAGCCTGAAGCAGAGCTTTTGCTCCCCTCCATCTCGTTTCCTGTCTTCATGTGGGCGCTATCCTTCCTCAGTTTCCCCTCACCCTTCTTCATTTCCTCTTCTTTATCAACACTTATTTGTTTCTTCAGTTTCGGCGAAGTTAGTTTTTTGTCAAGGCCCATCGCAATAATGCACCTATGAAAAATATGAAGATATGGTGTCTATCAACCTGTACATATAGACAGTGGGACTTCAAAGTTTTTTAAGTCACTTATCTCTATATATTCTTGTAAGAAATGAAATAAGAAATGTTTTATTGAAGTACACATCATTAACTAAAAGTAAACTTTTTATTAATACTAAAATCTTATAATGAGCAGAACAAATTCTTAATAATTTTACCCACAATAATAAACCAGAAAACAACGATAAGAACTTTAGTCCCAAACTAAAATTAGTGCTCTGAAGCATACTGTTGGCCTTATAACAGAGTTCAATACATGTATACCATTCAAGTCCTTAAATAAGGATTATATGATAAAAGAACATTCAGGTTTACAACCACAGAGAAACTAAGATAAAAATAATCAGAAGAAGAAAGATGCCATTCAGTCTTTGGTAATTCATTATTCCAACAACACAACAACAAAAGAGTACATGCAAGGTTGACTCTAAACAAACATGGTTGATTTTTTAAGAAACATACAGTCACATATTATGCCCTTTAAATAAACACCTCAGGAACCTTCAGTTTATTTTAATAGAATTGTCATTATTACTTTTAAAATGGCCTTTGAGGCCATAAAAAGAGACAGAGAAGGTCACTTCATTATACTGAAGGGAAGAATTAATCAAGAAGACATAAATATTGTAAACTTATATGCACCCAAAATAGAAGTACCCAAATATATAAAAAAATCTTGGAGGACTTCAAGAAATATGTAGACAGCAACACACTTATACTAGGGAATTTTAACACCCTACTGTGAACAATGGACAGATCTTCCAAACAAAGAATCAAGGAGGATATCATGGCACTGAATAATACCCTGGATTAAGTGGACTTAACTGGTATATACAGAACCTTTCACCCTAAAGAAGCTCAATACACACTCCTTTCAAATGCACATGGAACACTCTCAAAGATAGACCACATTATATGACACAAAACAAGCCTCAACAAATTCAAGAAAGCTGAAATCATATCAAGCATTTTCTCAGATAGCAATGGCTTGAAACTAGAAACCAACCTAAAGGAAAAAAACTCAAAAACAGTCAAATTCACGGAGATTGAATAATGTTATTAAACAATACCTGGATTAACAAGATCAAAGAAGAAATCAAAAACTTTCTGGAAACAAATGAAAAGGAACCCACAAAAGCCCAAAACCTGTGGGACACAGCAAAGGCAGTCCTGAGAAGGAAGTTCATGGAAATACAGGCCTACCTAAAAAAGATAGAAAAGTTTTAAATAAACAACCTAACACTACACTACAGACAAAGCCCAGAGAAAGTAGAAGGAAGGAAATAATCAAGACCAGAGCAGAATTAAATGACACAGAGACTAAAAGAACAATTCAAAGAATCAATAAATCCAGAAACTGGTTCTTTGAAAAGATAAATGAAATTGACAAGCCTTTAACCAGATAAAGCCAATATTCAGAAATCAAAGGAAGCATATACTGTGTTCATGAACTGGAAGAATTAACATCATTAAAAATGTCCATAATACCCAAAGCAATTTATAAAATCAACATGATCCCTATTAAAATACCAATGACATATTTCACAGATATAGAATATTTCAAAAATTTATATAGAGCCTTAAATGACCACAAATAGCCTCAGCAATTTTGAGAAAGAAAAACATAGTAAGAAGGATCACAATACCTGATATCAAACTATATCACAAGGCCACTGTAATCAAAATAGTCTGGTACTAGCAGAAGAACAGACACATAGGTCAATGGAACAGAACAGAGAGCCCAGAAATAAATCCAAGTCTCTATGGTTACTTAATATTTGACAAAGAGGGCAGGAGCATAAAATGAAGTAAAAATAGCCTCTTCAATAAATGGTGTTGGGAGATCTGGACAGGTACATGCAAAAAATGAAAATAGACCACCAACTTACACCACACACCAAAAGAAACTCAAGGTGGATAAAAGACTTAAATATAAGTCATGACACCATAAAAGTCCTAGAGGAGAATATAGGCAGGAAAATTTCAGATCTCCCATGCAGCAAAATTTTCACCAATATGTCCTCTAGGGCAAGGTATTTAAAGGAAAGAATAAACAAAGGGACTACATCAAATTAAAAAGCTTCTGCACAGCTAAAGAAAACAGTATTAAAATAAAAAGTGAGCCAACTGTACGGGAAAACGTATTTGCCAATGATACTTCAGACAAGGATTTGATCTCCAAAATACGCAAAGAACTCACATGACTCCACACCAAAAAGATAAACAATTCTATTAAAAATGGGCAAAGGACCTGAACAGATGCTTCTCCAAGGAAGACATACCAAGGGCCCACAGGCACATGAAAGGGTGCTTAGCATCACTAGCCATCAGAGAAATGCAAATTAAAACCACAATGAGATACCACTTCACACCAGTCAGAATGGCTATCATAAGCAAATCAACAAACAACAAGTATTGGAGAGGATACAGAGAAAAAGGAACCCTGGTGCACTGTTGGTGGGAATGTAGACTGGTATAGCCACTGTGGAAAACAGTATGGAATTTCCTCAGAAAATGAAAAATGGAACCACCTTTTGACCCGGCAATTATACTGCTGGGATTATATCCTAAGAACCTATGGACCCCAATGTTAATAGCATCACAATTTACAATAGCCAAGTGCTGTAAGCAACCTAGGTGCCCACCAGTAAATGAGTGGATCAAAAAACTACGGTACATTTACACAATGGAATACTACACAGCAGAAAGAAAGAACTCCTACCCTTTGCAACAGCATGGATGGAACTGGGGAGTATTGTGCTAAGTGACATAAGCCAGGTGGCAAAAGACAAATACCATGTGATCTCACCTATAAGTGGAACCTAATCAACAAAACAAACAAACAAGTAAAAAAGAACCAGAGACATGGAAATAAAGAACAAACTGACAGTGACCAGAGGGGAGGGGGAAAGGGGATACAGGGGTAATGGTCAAGTCAAGGAACATGTACAAAGGACCCATGGACAAGGACAATGGGGTAGGAATTGTCTTTGAGAGCAGGGGTGGGGAGGGGCAGAGGAGAGCAATTGGGGGGAAAACGGGGACAATTGTAACTGAACTTAACAATAAAAAAAATGCCAGGCATAAAATGTACAAAACATATAATTCCATTTATATACAAATATCAAATAAATAATATCAAATATTTTGATAAAAATTAAAAAAAGAAGGCCTTTGAAACCTGTACCACAATCTTTGGTGATTTTTATTGGCAATAAGCTTTGTTCTTTATAGATGGCAATAATTTGGAGAGTCCATAAAGTTATTCAAAGTCAAATCTGGTGAACCAAACAGATAATGTGCATGTATTAAGACATTTAAAAAATACTTAAATCAATTACAAGTCACATAAATAATTTCTTCTATAGCTTTTATCCTATCTCTCATTAATATCAAAATAAGAATTCCAATAATGATAATGCATACATTAATAAAATGATAATTACAATAATAAGATTACAGAGCACTCCCTCTGTGTCAAGCTCTTTGCTATGTGCCATATGTGCATTATTTTACCAGATTTGTTACACCACAGACCGATTAAGAACTATCATCGCACTGCTTTTCAATGAGGAATTTGAGGCTAAAATTGGGTTCCATGATATGCCCAAACTCAGCCTGCAGGTCAGTGATGGAGCAGGATTCCAGCTCAGGACTGCTAAACCCCATGAACTCACATTAAAGTACAAAAACATTGTTAGGTTACAGGTATAGTCCTCTCAGATGATTAGCTCCACAAGCAAATTAACAGAATCTGGAGAAGTTTTCACCGAGATCTAGAGATAATCCATGATCTGGAAAAAAAGGGCTTGAGCACAAATCAGCCTCCACAGTCCTTCCTCTCTAGAAATAACTCCTCTCTTTCTTTACAGGTCACACTATTATCAGGGAACTGGATCAAACGGGACAGGGGTGTGTGTCAAAAGAGATTAGAATGCAGTTGAGACTTGTCAGTCCAGGAAGAATGGAAATAATGTGTAAAATTTAACAATTGCCTCAATGTGAATCAAATCCAATGGCAATTTCTTAAACTGAAGATTCACTGAATTTCAGCTATCTCCAGTCTAGAAATAGCATGGGAATTAATTCTGCCAAGAAGCAAATATGAGAACTTAGCTACGTCACTTCACTTTTGAGTATCCACCCCAGGAAACAAAACTAAAAGGATCTGCACTCCAAGTACCTCTCAGGCTGTAAGAAATGAGCTAAGAGTGCACTTCCCTCACCCACGTTACGCATGATAAATGCTTAACTACCATGATGATGTACTTAGCACATTGCTTTCCTTAAAATAAAGGTGTCATGAATCTTCACAGAATATGACTACCTGCACTGCCTTCTGTTCAAGCTGCTCTTCCCTTTTCCATGGCAACACCAAACCCATTGATTTGGAGCCTCGGGTACGCTGCTACTTTAAGTTTACGTTGTGAATGCGTAGATGCTCTGATGCCTCCCTACTGCGTGCACAGACGTTTTATTGCCCATCTGCTTAAGGGAATTGGACAAACAAGGTGAGTAACATCTGTGCTCTCCTCCTCACTGACTGCCTAGTTGACTTCGGAGTATAATTTGAGATGTTGATTGCTTGAGCTCCAAGCTCGCTGCTTTCTATTTGGTGGGGCAACTCTCCTTCCTGTGTTTCACTCTGGTAACTGAAAATAACTACCAGGTCTCTTTGAGCGGTTCCTGTGACTGTGGGGTAAGTGCAATGGTTGAACCTCCACACTTTGGATGTGACCATGGCTGAGCTTTTCTTGTTTTATGAGAACCTTAAGCAGGTAATTCCTAATCATTTTTAGTACTGGAATTCCCTGCTGTTTTATTTCATCATAATAAAACTTCCAGGGACCATTACTTTTTAAATGAATGAAAATTAATTCCATTTTTAACAAATTGGAAGAATTAATGGGCAGCCCTTAAAATGAGTAAAAGTATCATTATGGATGTGACAATAAAAAACAAAGGTTATACAATATTGCAAGTGACATCAGTCTCCTTCAGGGTAGTTCTCCACTGTCACTGGAGGTCTGCAGCCTGGTGGGAGAGTGGTGCCCAGGTGATAGGGCCAGATGGGCAAGGAGCCAGAACTCACCCACGACCCATCCCTGCCCCCACTAAACCAGTCTGCCTCCACTGTCACCTGGTCTGCGGCAGGCAGGCAGGCATCGAATGACACCACACTGTCCTACTTCGGACATTCACAGATTTCGTTTGAAGAAATGATAATGAAGCTAACAAAAAAAATGAAAATGGGTGAAGGGAGTCAAGGGGTTAAATTAAAACATTGTTTAGAGTTTAAGAAAATAATAATTAAATTTAAAAAGAAAACCAATGACTATAAGAACTGTGCCTTTCAGTTGAGGGTAATAGGACTTACCCTTTAACATCATACCTACTTGCTATTGTTATTTGAAAATATTGAAGAAAGAAGCTAGAGGAGACTAAGTGAAATCATGGAAAGAAATGCACAGGGGCCAGTGAATGTTGAATTGGTGAATAGAAGACATCAATCAGATTTTGGAATTGATTATTAAACCCCCACAGAAAGTGTTTAGGACCAAACACTTACAGCTTAGATCTACACAGCACCTCCCAAAGAATGCCATTTGTTTACACATGGATGATTGTGTATATAAGCTCATTAGCTTTCCTAAGAGTTAAAGAGACATTTGTTAAATGACTTGCCCACAAATATGCAGGAAGAAAATTCGAATTGGAAGAGAAAAGCAACTTCCAGTGGCTCCTAAACACTCCCGGGCAGTCCTGTTCTATTGTCTGGGATGACTCACTCTCCCACTTACTGGACGACCCTTTCATACCTCCTCTCTCTCCCAAACCCTCCAAATCCTTCCTCTTCCAGCCTCAACGTCACAGGTAAATTCTTGTTTGACTAGAAAACAGAAACAATCAGCAGAGACCTTCCAGGTCGTGCAAACACATCCACCAACTTACCTCTCTCTCTATTCCTTATGCCATTTTCCCACCTGTTACTACAATGTTTCTCTTCCTCTGAGGCTAACACCTCTGCTTGAGCCCTGGATCCGTCCCATCTCCTCACACCCACCCCAGCTCTGTGCTCCAGCAATTTCTCCCTCTATGCCATTCATGTTTTATCATTTTTTTCCTCTAGAGTATCAATTTTTTTCTTTTCTAGAATATCAGTCCTATCTATCAGCATATAACCATATTATGCTAACTTCCTTCTTAAAAAAATAAAATGCCCCCTGTGACCCCAACATCCTCCCTCCTCGCTGCCACCCAATTTCTACCCTTTCCAGCACAACCCTTTATAAAAATACTTATCTATATTCTCTGGCCTTAGCTCTTTTCCAACTATGTCTTCAACCCACTCCAATGAAACTTGCATGGTTACCACTCCACTATAACTTGTCCCAAGATCAACAATAACCAATACATTACCAAATCATGCTCAATTCTCATTCTTCATTCACTCAATTTATCTACACACTCAACCATGTTGGTCATGGCTTTCTTTCCATATGTTTTATTCATTTCCTGTTTTATTCATCATTCTCTAACTTCTCTTTCTAATCACTGACTTTCCTTCCTAGGCTTTTTTGCGTGCTCTTTATCTTCCTCATTTTTGAACTGGAGTGACCTGGACCTCATTACTCAGGCATCTTCTCTATCTGCATTAAATTCTTAAGCAATCTCATCCCATCTTATGATTTAAATGTCATCTATATGCAAACTATTCTCAAATTTATATTTCCAGCTTGGACCTCACATTGGAATCTATGGATATCTTAAACTTAATTTGCTCAAAACCAAATCCTCTTCATTCCACTTTCAAACCTGCTTTTTTCATAGTCCTCCCCATCACAGTACAGTTAATTGGGCATCTTTCCAGTTCTTCAAGCGAAAAAACTTTTCAATCATCTTTGACTCTGCTCTTTACCCTATGACCTATGACCCATCAATAAATGCTATAAACTCTACCTTCAAAATACATGTAGAACACAATCACTTATGTTTCTAACATTCTCTCTCTGCTCTGGATTAAAGTAGTTTCTACCTTTCCCCCAACCTCCCTCATTTATTTTTGCCATAGGAGCTACTGCCAAATCATGATAGGCCATTGCCCAAAACTTACCACAGAAGCTTTGCGTCATTCTCAGAATAAAAGTCAAAGTCCCTGCTCTGACCTTTGAACTCCACATTACCTGGCCCTTTTGTCTCTCTTACCTTACCTCCTATCATCACTCCATCCCTTACTCTGTCCTCACTAGTGACCTATATCTCCCTTACCCTGTTTTGTGTTCTTCATGCTCAGTACCAGCTGATATATATTAATTAGTTTACTGGGATGATATTTGCTCTTTCCCCGTTAGCACGGACTCCATGGGGGAAGGTACTTTGGTTGGTTCGCTGCTGAGTTCCAGCTTGGCATATAGTCAATTCTTTACGAGGACTTTCAGAAGAAAAAATTAAAGAAAGCTTGCAAGGAAGTCTCCTAATTTCAAACACAATATTCCATATCAAAGTTGACAAACAACAATCAAAGCTGACTTTTATCATGCATTTATTTCATTATGCCTGAGGTTAAAATTAGGGGCATGAGAATGATATTTGGGCCACACCACAACGCAGTCACAGCTGGAAAATGTATAATCTATACTGTCCAACCTTATCAGCCAAACGCTTGCACGTGCTTTGGGGCTCAATCCAAAACCAATTCCTAAGAGGGATGGGGGGTGGGAATCCTTCTCTCTTTCACTCCAGAAACAGAAATTAAAGCATGATAAGGAAAGGGACAGATAGAGAAACATAATTTGAAACACCACCAGCTTTCATCCCCATTATACAATAGGTCTGGACGTCTGATTTATTTCTTAAAATTTCAAATACAACACACAATTAAACCACCTTTAGCTTAGATATTTTAGTTCCTTAACAAATGGTTCAGAAAAATGTATCAGTAAAAGCATCAGAAGAAAATGTAGCAAAACACGCCCTCTACCCAAGGACATTTGTTTCCATACTTGTAGCAAGGGGATGATCTCTCCACACACACAAACCCAAAGTAGCCTCTTTTGCCTCCAAGTCTGGAACCTTTCCGGTGCTTATATTCACAGCAGGAGCTTAACCTGTTCACTTGCATCCCATTCAGGAAAAAGGTGAGACTGAAGGGGAAACCATGATGTCTTTTGGAAATAAACTGAAAGGTCTCTGGAATTAAAAAGGAAATAAATTACTCTAAGCAACTGACTTTGGACTAACATGTTCTAAATCACATTTTTCTATTAGATAAGTACAATCTTATTATCTAGATCACCTTTTAACATGAAAAAACATTCTTTATTTTTACTTATTAAAAATGCTCTAAGCCTTTATAAAACTCTTTGTTTTATAATAACAATAATATGAATACCACCTATCATTTTATGAGCACTTACTATGGCCAGACATTATGCCTGATTATGGTGGGTGTATTTCTGAACAACCACATGAGGTGGGAATGTGACCATCACTAGTGTCCAGATGCAGATAGTAAGGCTTAGAGAAGCTTAGTAATTTACCCAAAATCATACAGTAAGTGGGAAAGTTAGTATTTGAATCTCAACATCTCTGTCTAGATCCTATGCCTTTATCTTGCTATGTTATCTATTAAAGAAGTACATGAGAAAAAGGCTAATGTGAACTCAGTAAGGCTTTTAAATAAATGAGTATTTTAAGTCATGATATGAAAAATCCTAATTCATACATAGATGAGGCAGACTTCCTCGGTCTCCAATCCATTCTCAATTCCACCTGAATGAATCTGAGACCCCTTTTTGTCCTGCTAATCACCCAAAAGTCCCACTAATACTAACAACCATTGCTTACAAGTAATAGGTTTTCATTATTCCAAGTCTTTATAAGACTCTTTGAAAAGATCTCACCGTACAGTTCCCAAACCCTGCATCTGAAATACCATATTCTACAGAGTGACTCAGAAACCTGCTACTCCTGACACTTCCAATGTCACTTCCTACAAAAAAAAGCCTCCCTGGATTCTTCTACTTCTACCAAGAACAGAGTTAAAATAATAATTTTTGCTCCTCTGCTATGTATATATTTCTATTGTGGCATGTATCACACTATATTAAAATATGTCTGCAGCAGCAAATGTTGGTATGCATCAGAATCACCTGGAGAACTTATTAAAACTCATACTGCTGGGCCTCACCTCAGAGTTTCTGATTAATTAGGACTCCAGAATTTGCATTTTTCTCAAGTTGCCAGGTGATGCTATGCTGTTGGTCCAGAAATCGCACTCTGAGAACCCTGATCTAGATGTTTGCTGCCCCACATGTTTGTGAAATCCATGAGAGCTGAAGTTCGTCGTACTCACCTTCGTTTCCCCAGATCCCAGTGCAACGGCATAGGAGGCCCCCAGTAAATAATCACTGGATTCTTATTTTAACCCATTTCTTTTACAGTCCTCTAGAAATACTGTTTATACCACATTATGCTTCTAACAATAAACCTGACTAAATAAGTCTACTAAAGAATAGACTTATTGAGAACGTAATCCTGTCATTTATATCTTAGATGCTATAGATTTTAAAATCCAATTGTTTTTATGATATATGGGCTCTTCAGTGGTAACCAGAAAGCTTTCATTCAAGAAACTTGAATGGGGCATCCACGTGATGTAATCCATTCTGCTGCAGCATCACACCCGAAGTACCCAGCCCAGGAAGAGAGTGCACCCAAGGCAATGAGGAGAATGGGCATGGGACATCAACTTCTAGATGTGACTGCTCTTTCATTTGGCTTTCACGTGACTGGAGAGCTCACTCACCTATTAGTTCTATTTCTTTCTTTCTTTTTCCCAAACTTGCTAAACAAGAATTGATACTTCTGCCTTTATCCCCTTACCATTTTATAATTTTATATTTTAAATTTTAGCAACACTTCCCAACCCTGACTTGATGGTTTCTACATGGAGTAGTGGGAAGAAAGCAGACCATAAATTTGCATTTCAGAATTTGCATCTATGAAATAGAGAGAGCAGGAGGAGTGGGTGAGGGAGTGAGGTGGAGGGGGTGGCCCAGTCCAGCCACTTCACAGAGCAGCCTTAATGATGACATAGGTTCAATATTAGAAGGCATTCTATAACATTTATATAATGTAGTTATTCCTTGTTGACCGATGATGGGTGGCACTATTTTAGGCACTGAGGAGAAATACAAATACTAAACAAAAAATATCAAATGGGGTTGCTTCCTTCAAGAACTTATAATTTAGCAGGACAGAAACTAAATTAATATACCAGACTTCTGGAGTGAGGTCACCAAATCCTCTCCCCTTAAAACGGTGTATCTGAAAATGGACCAAAGATGAAAATAAACTAAGCAGCAGTTATTCATGAAAACATACTGAACTTTTGGTAATAACAGTGGAAATCTGAGGCACTCCTGCCCGAGGCTGTTCCTATCTCTCTCACCTGCCGCTATTTCATCACTGCAGTTCTAATAGGGCAGGGCAAGCCATAAAGAACCAGCAGCTTCACTGTCAGTGGGGGCTGACTTGATTTGGAGGAGAAGACAAAAAACCTTGGCCAATGGCATTACTACTGATAAGTAGCAATTTCAGAGGCAAGCTAACATAGAAGGCCAGAGGTTCTACTAGCCTGAAACTGTAGTTCTAATTAGGGCAAGCAACAGGCCAGTGGACTAGCAGGAAATTTAACTGAGAGATACAGATAATAAGGCAATCACAGATGTATTCATAGGGGAGCAAAATTTGCCATCCCGAGATGTGTCTCTTTGGCATAAGGATTATTTTAGGCTGATTATTTCTACCAAACAAAAGACTGAGACCTTCCTCCTAACAGCCTAAAAGAAGTCAGAGGACCTGCTCAGTAAAGGAAACTGTCATCACACATAACTCTAGCTTAGTATGAACTAGATGTGAGAGACACGGAAGAGCCTAGCAAGGCCCATTTGATTAAAGTTTTCTCTCTGTCCCATAGTTTCTGCATCAGCCAGCAAACACTTGTTTAACAAACATTAACTTCTTTCATCTGCCTTTGAAGTGCTTCACTTCTCTTTGAAGTTCCAGACCTCTACCTCCTTCTCCTTAGCCTAGAATGACATATGTACCTCATCTTGCCTAACTGTCTGGAATCTCTTCTGTTGGTGCAGATTCCCTGAATGTATGTGCTGGATTTTCTCCTGTTAATCTGCCTCATGCCATTTTAATTATTCAACCAGCCCGAAGAACCAAAGCAGGGAAGGGAAAAATTTCCCTCCACCACACATTCAATGAGCTTATACACATCCTCAGGTACCTGGAAACGGAATGGATTAGAGCAGGCCCAACCTATTCACACATCGCTGGACAACTGGGAGTTTGCCTCCACAAATAAAGGAAACACAAGAGAGTCTAGTGCAAAATCAAAGTTGGAGAAGAACTTGAAAACTGCTTGAACTCACTATAGCTAGTTGAACATTGCCCTCTAAAAATTCATGGCCACCTAGAACCTCAGAATGTGACCCAATTTGCAAATAGCATTTGCAGATATAATTAGTGAAGGATCAAGATGAGATCACCCTGAATTCATTTTATTCTAATTCCAATGACCAACATTCTTATAAGAGAAGAGAACATGCACAGAGATACGCAGGGATGCACGACATGTGAAGACGTGAGCAGGGATTGCAGTGATGGAGCTGAAAGCCAAAGAATGCCAAGGATGACCGAGAATCATCGAAAGTCGGAAGAAACAAGCAAGGGTTTTTCCCCTAGAGCTTTTAGGGGAACCTAAACCTGCTAACACCTTGATGTTAGACTTCTGGCCTCCAAAGCTGCAAGAGAATAAATTTCTATCATGTTAAGCCACCAACTTGGAGGACATTTTTACACCAGCTCAAGAAAACAGAATGTAAAAACAATCTGAGCAGAGACACCACTAGCTGTGTACCTAGGAGAGAGAGAATGAATTTCACAGAATTGTTCCAGATAAGTTACTAAACAAACAACAACAAATAGCAAGAACAATAATCTTCAAGAGGAAAAAGGCAAAATTCAGAATCATGGTTGCTCTAATACGTGACCTAAAATGTTCAGTTTTTCAACAAAAAGTCAAAAGATACATAAAGAAACAGGAAAGTATGACCCACACTCAGAGGGGAAAAAGGCCATCAAAACCACTCCCAGAAATCTACTCAAGAGAAATGAAAGCACATGTCTCCATAAAAACCTGTATCTGTGTGTTCATAACAGCATGATTTATAATAGTCCTAAGTGGAAACAATACAAATGCCCATCAACTAGAAATGGATAAATAAAATATGGTACATCCATGTGATGGAAAATATGCACTCGTATTCAGTGATATGAGAGGAGAGCAGCTATTGATGGATAGACAATTGGATGACTCTCAAAAACATGATGCTAAGTGAAAGAAGACAGCAAATACCACCTATTGTATAATCTCATTTATGAAATGTCCAGAAAAAGCAAATCTGTAGAGAATGAAAGGTTGGTGGTCACCTGCGGCTGGCTGTAAGAATGGGGATTAGCTGCTAGCGGGCACAGGGGAACTTTCGGAAGTTGGATGGGGATGCTTGAAAACCAGTCTGTGATAGATGCTGGCTGCACAACTCCACAGAACACCCCAAACCAGTGAATTATACTCAGAAAGAAGGAACGTTACAGAATGTAAGTTATATCTCAACAAAGGAATTTCAAAAAGCTAAAAAAAACTGCATGTGCTAACCAGATAAAAAGCAGTTCGTGTAAGTCCCTGTACAGTGAAGCACTTCAGTTTTCAGGGCAGCACGAGAGCCACAGCCATCACGAAAGATGGATATCACAAAACGGAAGTCAGCCGAGAAAGTTCCACAGCCTTATTCTGAGTCTTCAAAGATGGGGAAGATCTGAATTTAAAATTCTATTTTGAATTTGAAATCCATTGTCCTACTGCAGACAAAGGAAATGTCACACAAGAAGACAAGATAACAGAATTGGGGGGCAGGGAGAGTCATGTGTAATGCACAGATGGTGACAACAGAATCAGGTCTAGAGATGCAAGAAAATGGGGCAGAAAAGGAAGAGATTATAACAGGGTCTGAAACCAGTTACCTTGTTCTTTGTATCCACATGAACCCAGGAGGCCAAGGTTTGCCTCATGTGAAATGATGAACATGGCCAGTCAAAATGCCTATGAAGAACTGCATTCTTCACAAGTAGCAGAAATTTTCAGTGACTTGCTAGATGTGCACAATAAACAATCAATGTGTGGCTTTATGTCAAACCACAAGACATCATGAATTACTATGAGAATAAAGGATGCATTTGCCACATTATTAAATAATTAATTGTATTGTTATTTCTCACCCAGAAGCAAGACAACTTAACAAATGCAACATTTTTAATTAGTTTACTGCTCCAAACATAATGTTAATTTTTTTTACAGAAATCTTTTAAAAAACTATTTACATTTCACTGAATCTTGCACAGCTTTGATTTGTAAAAAGGGCAGATTCTTTTCAGTTCAGCTAAATTGCTAAGACTGCTTAACCACAAGTCAACTCTGAGCCATTGCACTTTCCAATTTTGAATGCTGACTTTCCTGACAATGAAGGACAAGCTGAGACAAAATTGTTATGTCGACAGGGTTCAATTATTTAAGTTCCCATTCCATCCTATTACTCAAGACTCTCCAATGACATAACAAAAACACAGTCCCAGGACCAATGCATTTGCAAACAAACAAACAAACAAACAAACAAAAAACACTTAACCAAGTAACTCTCTCATTACATTTGGTTTTGCGCCCTAGTCACAGAGGGTATACAGTCTCCCAGAAACTCATTCACCTAAGTCATGTTCTTTTTTCATTTGTATGTACCATGTTTTCTAGTAGTCAAATAGACATTACATATGCATTTTCTTGAATAAACAGTGATCTAAGACCCAGGAAGAGTTTTATTATGGTAATTCCAAATTTACAGTATAGCTAATTTCAGCAATTCTTCTAAACTAATGGTTGAAAGTTATACTGTTAAAAAATAAGTGCATGTATCCATGCCACTATCATTAGCAGTTTCATACTCATCATATTATAAAAGTGTTGGAAGACCTTTGCTACTGAAAAAAGCTAAGTGGGGATGCAGAGTGCTAAGCAAAGGCCCTGCACCTGGTCAGGGTGCGGGGATCTGCTCTTGATCGTGCCCAGAGCTGCACGTGTGCCCTAAGGAAGCCTGTACCTCTGGACTCCTCTCATTTTCCTCACTTACAAAATGGAAGGAATGAACCCTCAAATGCTGTAACAAAGTGAGACAAAGTAAATTGTATTTCATCAAAGTATAAAAAATGGGGGAATATTTCTAGCATTATTTTTATACATTTTATACATTTTATAAAATAAAATATATTTTAGTTATAAATAAAATTTTTGTAAGTAAAAATATAAGTTATTTTAAATTAAAATTAACATTCACATGTCTACCCTTCCTTATGTTGGAAAGTTTTGATATCTAATTCCTAAATATGTATGGTTTCTATTTAATTACTTGAATTTTTAAAATTAATATTACTGTTTTTTTAAGATTTTACTTATTTATTTTTAGAGGGAGGGGAAGAGAGGGAAAAAGAGAGGGAAAGAAACATCGGTGTGTGATTGCCTCTCACACCCCCTCTGTTGGGGACGTGGCCTGCAACCCAGGCATGCGCTCTGACTGAGAATCAAACCAGCAACCCTTTGGTTTGCAGGCGGGCACTCAATCCATGAAGCCATACCAGCCAAAGCAATATCACTATTTTCTTGATGAGAGAAAACAGACAAACCAAAAGTAACAACTCCATGTTTGCCCCCAACTCCTCCCTTAACCCCTAAGTCTATACATCAAGGAAACCAAAGATGGAGACATAGGCAAACACAGCTTGCCTCCTCACACAACCACAGCAAACCCCCAACTAGAATACAAAATAAATATCACCCACAATCACTAGAAAATTGAGCTGTATGGAAGTCCAACAACCAAGGAATTAAAGAAGCCACATTCATCCAGAGGAGCAGGAGAAGTGGAGACACGCAGAGAGTCACAGATATGCAGAGACATGGAATGAGCAGTCCCACACCCAGGTGTGGTAGATAAAAATTGGGAGGGATCCCTCAAAAACGAGGTATCCCAGCCCCACACCAGACCACACAGCCCAGTATTCCAGTGCCAGCAAGTTAAGTCCCTCTAACTTTTGGCTATAAAATCCAGTAGGGGCTGGGGTGGCAGAAGAAACTGCGTGATTCTCAGGTGTCTCCTTTTATGCCAGGGCCTGCAATGAACTTAGGGCTTTCTCAGATTCACTCTCTCTGGGCTCCAGCACTGGGGCAGCAGCAGGAAGGGAACCGTAGCCTATGGGGAGAAACTGAAGTATCTGGCATCAAAGTGCGTGACAGGAGACAGCTTCCTCCTGCACAAAACTCCAGAAGCCAGTCAGCAGCCATTGTCCCCTTTCTGAGCCCTCCCCCTACACAGAGCCACAGAGCACAGACACCACATTTGAGACTCCATCTACCTGGTTCCAACTGGATGCCCTGCCCTGGCGATTACCTAAGGCTCTAACCCATCCGACCTACCTGTGTGCTTTTTCTATAATAGGCCATGGTACTAAGACACAGTTAGAGCAGCTCTAATACATGGAAACAAACACAGGGAGGCTGCCAAAATGAGGAGACAAAGGAATATGGTCCAAATGAAAGAACAGAAAAAAACTCCATTAAAAAAAAAGCTAAACCAAATGAAGATAAGCAATATATCAGATGCAGAGTTCAAAACACCGGTTATTAGGATGCTCAAGGAACTCAGTGGGCACTTTAACAGCATAAAAAGACCCAGGCAGAAATGAAGATCACTAAGCAAAATAAAGAAAATTTTACAGGGAACCAACAGTGAAGTGGATGAAACCAAGAATCAAATCAATGATTTGGAATATAAGTAAGAAAAAAAACATTCAATCAAAACAGCAAGAAAAAAAGGAATAAAAAAAAAAGGATAGGCTAGGAAGCCTCTGGGACAACTTCAAATGTATCAACATTCAAATCGTAAGGGTGCCAGAGGAGAAGAGAAAGAGCAAGAAATTGAAAACTTATTTGAAAAAATAATGAAAGAAAACTTCTCTAATTTGGTGAAGAAAATAGACATACAAGTCCAAGAAGCACAGAGAGTCACAAACAAGATGGACCCAAAGAGGACCACATCAAGACACATCATAATTAAAATGCCAAAGGTTAAAGATAAAGAGAGAATCTTAAAAACAGCAAAAGTAAAGTAGAGAGTTACCTACAAAGGAGTTCCCATAAGACTGTCAGCTGGTTTTTCAGAAGAAACTTTGCAGGCTAGAAGGAACTGGTAAGAAGTATTCAAAATGATGAAAAGCAAGGACCTACAACCTAGGTTACTCAATCCAGCAAAGCTATCATTTAGAATTGAAGGGCAGATAATGTGCTTCCCAGAGAGAGTAAAGCTAAAGGAGTTCATCATCACGAAGCCATTATTATACGAAATGTTAAAGGAATTTATTTAAGAAAAAGAAGATCAAAACTATGAACATTAAAATGGCAATACATTCACAACTATCAACAAGAATCTAAAAAACAACCTAAATAAACAAGCAGAACAGAAACAGAATCATAAATATGGAGATCATTTGGAGGCTTATCTGTTGGGAGGGGGAATGGGGAAAATGAGGAAAAAGGTGCAGGGCAAGAAGTACAAACTGGTAGGTTCAGAATAAGCAGGGGGATGCTAAGAACAGCATAGGAAATGGAGGACTTAGATGCACGACCCGTGGACATGAACTAAGGGTGGGAGATTGCTGGAGAGAATCGGGGGTCCTGGGTAGAGAGGGGCAAAGGAAGAAAAATTGGGACAACTATAATAGTTTAATCAATATGATACATTTTTAAAAGGCCAGAAAAAAGAATACCAACATACAAATATTTCTTTTAATAATGAAAACTCTATTACTTTCTAAATAGAGTTTCTCAAGCAGGGAAATCACAAGTACAGGGATAGGAAAAAGTAGGTTTATAGTTGTTCACATGGAAAAAAACAAATTAGTAATAATAACACAAGAATAAAGTCTGTGTTTCAAGTACTCAAACTGTAAACCTTCTTTTGCCCACACTTGTATATTCCTATAACAACTCTTTCTTTTAACTGCTGTCCCACAGATTAAATATTGAAAAAAAAAATGCTTTGGTAAACTATGTGAAACCCTATATGGAATATAAAAATAATTTTATGCTAATGAAGGAGATCAGAGTTTGCCACCCCAAAACATGTCTCCTTGGGATGTTGTTTATTTTAAGTTATCACCATAGCTCACTCTAGTATATATGAACTAGGTGTGGTGGGGGAAACTCAGCAGAGCCTAAGTATCAGAGTTCACTCTGTGTCCCCTTGCCTTGTCTCTGAACATTTGCTTTTCATCTCCATGTGGACTGCCTTCCTACCCTTTGAAGTCCCGAGTCCTACTTCTCCTCCTCGGTTCAGAAAGGCATAGAAGCTTCAACTGCCCAGTTTGTCTCTGGGCCCACGTTCTTATGGGACCCTCTCTACGTATGTACAAGGTCTGTCTGGAAAAAGTACAACCATTGTTAACATAATGAGAATAGTTTGTGTAACATCAATGTAACCAGGCAGCCAAAGAGAGTGGACTGGAATGCACATGCATCAACAATGAAAACTTCACTGAACTAGTCAATGGGGGTGGTAGACACCCATTGAGTGAGCATGTGTGCTGTGTGGCCATTGCATTCAAAATGACTGGCAAGTATAGTGCAACAAATCCGCTTCAAATTTTGCATCAACCTTGAACATTCCTCTATGGAAACTATTCAGTTGATTTACAAGGCCATAGCTACGGGCAACTGGAGATTGGCAGTTTCATCACAAGGTGCCCACACATGCATCACATCTCATGTAGATTTTTTTGTGAAACATAAAGTCACCCATGTGGCTCAGCCCCCTACAGCCCAGATTTGGTGCCCTGCAACTTCTGGCTTTTCCCAAAACTAAAATCACCTTTGAAAGCATAGAGATTTCAAACCTTTGATAAGATTCAGGAAAATATGATGGGGGTAGCTGATAGCAATTGGGAGAACTGTGTGAGGTCCCAAGGTGCCTACTTTGAAGGGGACTGAGGCATCATTGTCCTATGTGCAATGTTTCTTGTATCTTCTTCAATAAATGTATCGATTTTTCATAGTATGTGGCTGGATATTTTCTGGACAGACCCAGTATGTAATTAAGTTCGGTTATTTTCTCTTATTAATCTCACATCAATTTAATTCTTAGATCTGCTAGAACTTAAAAGTGTAGAAGAAATTTTTTCTCATAACACTAACAAACATGGATTGATGATCAAATGAAAGTATAAATGTACTAAATGCATTTGGCTAAATTCTGCACCATGTTATTTAGGTGTGATTCACCCTAAAGTTTATTGGATTTGCGATTTTATCTCAACATACTTGTAAAGACTAAATTGCTAATCTGGTATTTTTCTCTTAGAATAATGTATAATATAATTCACTACGGCAAGCCAAATAATTACCTTGTAATTTTGGGGACAGTTTATTCGTGCAACATTTTAGTAATCACACATCTCTATCCCCAAATTAATCTGTTACTGGGTTAAATCGCTCCACATTCTTTCTTTCACAATCTGTAAGAGTAATTGCTGCTCCAGTTTCAATCACGGAGCAGTAAGTCCTGATTTACTTTGAGGCAGCTGGTTTGTAAGTCCCTGGATATGCATAATTCCATAGAGAAATTGAAGTCATTTCGATATCAGTAATAGTTTATCTATAACATTAACTTCAAGCGCTTAGAAAGAATTCATGTTTCATGTCTACCTTTTTCAAGTAGTTTGCCTTTGTAGACACACAGGTTTTCCCCACCGCAGTGCTGTTGATAAATTTTTATTTCATCCCGGAAGTCTGGGTGGTCATAAGATAGGTGCACATTTTTTCCCAAATAGATCATTGTGATAACTGCATTGCTATGCAGTGGTGTTTTATTAATCCTTCTTGAATCCTAGAATAAAAAAAGGGGGCACTTATTAACTAATTACCTTCTAATCAGTGTGAGGACATTGTACCATGAAGAGCAGAAAAGACTATTTTTAGGTACCTAGCAATAAAACCTTTATAAAACATCAATCTACATGGTGCACAAAGAGTGAAGCCCATTACAAAATACATTTGTATTTTGTAATTATAACACATGCATTTTGGCTTTGCATTTTTAATTAAGTGCTGGCAACTGGAACAAAATTCATCCGTTTTTATTTTGCGTGTGTGCATGTGTTTTACATACAACCATAATGTCAAGGATGCTAAGAGGAAACTGCTCTTGGCTCCTTTAACTGGTTCTCAAAAAAACAAAACAACAACAACAAAAAAAACCTTAAATCACATTAATTAAATAAACGGTGACATAATTTTGTTCTAATTGATTGTGACTTAGCAGTTGGTTTTGAAATTGAGTGCTCTAGCTTTGCGCTGCAGCACCCACACCTGAGCTTCGTCTGATGGACACACGTGAGTGATTCTTTCTGTGGTCACTCTGAGGAATGGGGACAATGGATGCACCTGGGACTACCGTTTCACAGGTGGCATTCAATCCAATAAAAAAACCAACGTTATTTTAAATATCAAATATACCCAACAATTAAAAAAATCACCTCAAAAACCTGCCTGATACTCTAATGTTGACCAATTTAAAGAATTTATGAAATGAACAAACTTAAATTCCAGAGATTAAAAGAAATGTCCTTTCTCTTACTTTCTACTTCATATAATCTGAAGTATTTTTACAATAGTGAATGAGCATACAATAGTGAATGAGCATAGTGTTTGACTAATCTTCAGGAGGAAGATGAGGAAAGACACATAGAAAGGGGAAGAGGAGGAGGAGGCAGAGAACGAGGAATGGCTCACTGAGAGATTTTAAAAGGGTCTGGTAAGAATATTTTGACTTTAAGCATCATACAGAGGCCAAGTACTACTTTTAACTTACTCCATTCTTCTAAAAATCAGTGTTTAGCTAATGAAAAATGTGCAGAGACTAACTTTTAGTGAATCCAAGGCAATTATTTGAGTTTGATTTTACTGAATTACAGATGCCTTGGAATCATGCATTTATTTTTTAAGAATAACAAAGCTGCAACAAAAATTTCTGAAGGAACTACTAAAATATTTCCACCTCTAAACTCATCCCCTTCCATTTCAAAGATTTTTTTTTCATTCAATTCTATTTCTCTCAAGTAAAACCCCGAAGAAGTAACTGTGATAAATGAAGTTCTACAAATGACAGTCTGAACAGTGTAAATGGAGGGGGAGTGTGAGGTTCAAAATTTAAGCCAGTTGTCTTGCCTGTGGATGCATGGAGCTCACAAACAGAAATATTTCAGGAACATCAAGAGCCATGAAGGTAAATCAGGAAACTGGATCATTCTTTTCAGATTAGAAGCATCTCCCGAGTCACAGCTGAAAGCAAAGGGATGATGGCAGGCCTGGCCCCTAGCTGCAAAATCACCCCATGTTTCCTCTTGCCTGGGCAGCTGTGGAGCTGTGACATGCGTGTGTGTGCAGCCTGATGCACAATCACCAGCCTAAGGCACATCCGGCGCCAAACTCCCACTAGAACATTTCATGATAAAACGGATGAAAGAAAAGCATCCCCCTTTTGTTAAGCAGTATTTTCTAAAGTGGCATGGATTCAGAGGCAGTTCTGTGAGCTTCCGGAAGATAAGCACTATATAAATACAATGTAATAGCGGGACTGGAGTGAAGGAAAGCCTGCCTCATATGTACAAAATGGGAACTGGAAGGAGGAACATTTAAAAATAAAATAAAGAAAGTGACAGCTCTTCACACTTTTCATTTACTCTTATTCATATTCTTTTTTTCTGCTAAAATGTATTTCTGATAGCAAATCTCTTTTCTCCTGGGTCTAGTTATTTCATTCCCTTTAAATATATTCCCTTATTATTGCCACCAAATAGCCTTTTCTGGGTTCTAACAGGAGGCCCAAGTGAGAGCTCATGATTAAATGCGAGTACTAGGAAACGAACAATTGTTTCTTTCAGTTGACCAAATTGCCTCTGTAGTCACCATCTTCCAAGGTTATAATGACCCCAGACTGACCAAACTGTAACAGGCCTCCACAGCCCTCTCTGCTATCCTCAAGCAAAAGTCAAATCGTCTATTAAAATTCAGCTCCATTTTTTTATTCCAAAGTAGAGATTTATTTAAGAATTGTTTAGTTTCTGCATAAAAATCACCAATTGTTCCTCACTGGGTTTTTAACACACATCCATTTTTCGGGGGTTCCTCTAGTCACCCTACCACTTTCAAAAATACAGCTCTTTCTAGCACCAAAAAGGACAGTTAAGAACAGCAGCAAGGCCTCACAGCCCTGCACAACTAAGGGTTACCTTTCTGACTTCCTTCTCCAGTCGCTTATGACTCTCCTCATTTCTTTACAGATTTTTCAGGCAAGTACAATTTGAGCTGACAAACAGCAAGGCCACTGAGTCATTAACCAGTTAGCCATCATATATTTGTAATATATAGCATTCACTTGATATATTGTTTCACTGGGATCCCTGCCCAGGCCTGTGTGGGGTGGATATAAAATTTCTATAGATGTCCAAGTACATGTCATTGGGGATAATGCTGGGCAGCAATTTCTTTCCATCCACGTAGCCAAGCCTGATGACCTCTGGACATCATAGTCTTACCGGACCACTGCAATCAACTTCTAGTTAGCAGGGTAACCATAGAATTTATGATCCAAACTAAAAACATAGTGAAAGAGATGTTACTAATAATTATGCTAGAACAAAAAAAGAACATTAATTTGAACTGTTCCAGGAAAGCTGGGATGCATGCTTACCCTACTAACAGGTTTCCCCACTTCTAGCCTGATATCTCTCAACATCTCCTTCCTTCACCACATCACAGTGATCTCCTGTCACTAAATGGATCATGGGCCTTTACTGTTAAAGTCCTCCAATGATTCCTGCTACCTAGAAGATGAGGTCCAGCATTCCTCAGACAACATAAAATGTCTAATATTCTCTAACTCCTACTGTCTCTCAACTATTGCAGTTTCTTGTGTTAGCGTTAAAAAGCCCAGCAGCAGAACTAATTATAGCGGCACAAATACCACCAACCTGTTTTTAACCTTCAGACGTATAACTCTATGAGTCGCATGACATTGACACCATTTCCTTGGACTCCTCTCAGTGGACATGGACGGTGTCTGAACTATCTTTACGCCCCCAATGTCTTGCTAGTGTTGGCATCTAGTGTTGGGCACATGCATGGAACTGTTAAGGATTCCAGATTCTGTCCTTTGCTGAGACAAAGCTATTAGTAAGTTGATCCCACCCTAAATCAGAAGCTTTCAATATTTATAGGAACTTGATAAAAACCAGCACATGAAAACCATTTCAAGGCATTCCATTAAACAGAATGACACCTTTGATGATTAAGCCTTGATAAGATCAACAAAAATCCTGATCGTAGAAAGTGTCAGACAGTCCCCATGTTGACTCTGATGGACTTAGGAAGAAAAAAATCTGAAGGAGCCAGAAAAAGAGTGTTTATTTCCTAAAGGTTCAGGAAGCAGCTGGTTACAATGGAAACATAGCGCACACTCACTACGCTCACTTGGTTCTTATCTTCGTCTCCTTCCTCACCTGTTTTTCCTTGTTCTCTCCTCCTCCTTCCTTTGCTTTATTATGCGTCCTCTTTCCGTGTTCTCCATGCCCATTTCTTACCGCTGCGTAACCCGTATCACATGCTTACTTGCTTCACGCTCACAAACACTGCGATCCCTCTGAGGCATCAGAGCTCCAAATTTTGAGGATGCTGAGTTCACGCATGCCAATATCCTTCCTCGTTTCCCTCAACAGAATAAATTCGGTAACTCTGCTAAGAGCTAGAAATTATCCAGGTGGACTTTGCTTTGGGGGAAAAGACCCCCAAATCTGACCCTCTTAGCAAAAAGGCATTCTTAAAGCTCCAGCTGCTGCAGACACCCAGAAGCATCTTGGCTCTTCCTTCTCCCAGAGCTTTATTTCACAAGGCCATCTGCTAAGATATCTGACTGTTGAATTGGATTTTTACACTGTTTTTCAAGTCCTTTCAGTTATGTACTGCCAAACTGCAATGTTAATTTTAAGCAAAAACATTGTTTAAAGTAAAGCGTTTGTCTGAAATAAACCGACCCTACTATGAGATATGTTGAATAACCATATATTAAAATCATGCTGATGTTTTCCTTTTTTAATTTCAAATCTGAGTCCTCTGATGAGAAAAGCCAAGACTAAAACAAACCAAAATAATGCATTGGATAGCATGGAAACTGAAAAACTATTTTCAAAATTAATTCAAAGAGGAGAAATGTGCAATTTCTCTAGGAAAGTTAATATTTGTTTTGCTTTACTTGGAGAAAAGGGGTCTGCACCTGAACGTTTTAACTGATATCCATGATATTTTCCTCAGATAAAAAGTATAATTGAGTTTGTTTTTCATGCAAATAATAGAGCAATATCTATTTATGAACACAACACTAATAAATATTTGATTAAATACAAATAAAATAAAATGCTTGTCCTCAACAAGCTTCACAATCTAAGACTACAAGTAAAGAATAATAAATGTACTAAGCAGAACCCAGTAAGGGACATAAGAAAAGTGACAAAGTCCTTTTGAAGAAAGAAGAGGTGGGATCCTATTACAATGTACAGAAATACACGATAAAGTGCAAAACCTCCGGCAGGCTGGGAAGGGTATGATCACACACCCTTCTTATCTGTCAGACAATCAAAGGTAATTCATAGAAAAAGAACATTTGCCTTCCTAATGGAAAAAGCAGTTAGAGGTCTAACTGATTCCTAAGTTGGAGAAACACAGTTACGATTGCCTGGCCAGTTACAATTATTATCATCAAAGATTTGAGAGAATAAGCCTTGTAAATGAATTCCACGGGAGTGATTCCAGGATGACAATGCAGGCCTCCGGTGTCAGTTTGCTGGGCGTGCAAACTCGGTTTGCCAGTAACTAGTCATGAGACGCTGGGCAGCTCATTTAAGCTTTCTTGCCTCAGATTCCTTATTTTTAGTGTGAAGAAATGATTTTTCTCTTGCTTGGGTTTATTGTGTGGATTAAATGAGAAAGTGCATGTAAAAGATGGATTAAAACTCCCAGCATGTGGTAAAGGTCGACTAAAGAAAAAGTACAATTATTGTTGTCATCATTCAATAACTTCTCTATTTTATCGAAAGTTAACAAAAGACCAAAACATAATAGCATGTAATTAAGTGAGAATAAAAGAGTATAGATGATTAAAAGTCGGTGAATTTCTGGCAGAAAGGCATAGACAGAGAACACAGTTCAGAGGTGGGGAAGTGCTGGACCAAACAGTTGAGGGTGCAGGGAGTGGTGAGTTCAGTTTGGCTTGGATAGGAGCAGAGGCAAAGCTGGATAGGGAGGGGTACAAATCTGAAAGGCCTTGAATGTCAGTATACCAAGCATGTCTTTGTATGCTGATATTTTGACATCTGGGGCTCACTGACCCTGGGGACACTACCCCTCCCAGGACTAACCAATTCTTAGAGACAGTAAATGAGCTGCCTGGGAGAGAACTTTTCACATGCAAACCAGGACGGAGCCCGCACCTACCCGCTGCCTCTGCTATCTGGCTCTTGGACTCTGGGCCAATACTCCACCCCTCCCCACCCCTCCCTTATCACCTGATCCAGGGATCAAGTACCAGACAACTCAGGACAGCTCTTACAACCCAGAGCCTACCAAAATTACTCACACTACTCAATCCTAAATCTGCTTACCCTGCCTCTCGGACTCATTTCCTCGGAAACCACAAGGAAGGCTCTGGCCTGTGTTTTCTTCACACTCACTCAGCCTCCTGACTGACCCCCTCAGTTGGCGCTTCCCTGTGTGATGTGGTGTGATTTATCTATCACCTTAGCTGGGCCACAACGCCCAGGTACATGGGCAAATACCGTTCTGGACAGAACTCTGACTGATATACATGGCATGCCCCCTCCTCTTGGGAACCAGAAGTGACAAAGTGTCTCTCCAATGGCAATCGTCTCATCTATGGATCTGAATATACCTAGAAAACAATAAAACCTACATTTTAAAATAGCCACACAGAAGAATGTACCTGCTCTCATTAGCAAAGAGGAACTGGTGAAGGTGTTAAGCAGGGGAGGAGCATGCCAAAAGGTATGCTACAAAGTGTAATTTCACATCATTATGTAAAATCTGCTAAGACTGAGATGGACTTCATTTACCCCCACTTTCTGCATTTTACCCTCTGCTTCCACTAACTTCCTACTTATCTTTCAAGGCCCATTGCAAATGCCACTTTCCTTCTGAAGCACTCTCCAATCTCCTCATTCAGAATGAATGCATCCTTCCTCTCTGTTCCCATTGCGCTTTATTTATACCATTATGCTTGTTCTCATCACAATGTATCATGGTTAATTGTACATATTTCTGTCTCTCTTGCTAAACTGCAATCTTCCAAGAACAGGATTTGGTCTTATTTATCTTGGTAGCCTCAGCACCTAGCACAGTGCTTGTCATTATAAATAAAAGCTAAATTGAACTACTTGTTGATTTAGAGGCAGGACATAAGTATGTAAATGATTACAATAGCAATAGCCTGGTTAGGAGTTTGGCAACAAGCATTTGAACCGAGGATGTAGCGGTGGGAACGAAAAAGGATTAACACACACATGGGCCTTTGTTAGGGTGTCGTGCTGTGCTGTCTGAGACAGCAGCCAGTTGCCATGTTTGGCTGTTGGGTGCCTGAAAGGTGGCTCATTCACACGAGAAGTGCTGTAAGTATAAAATACTGAATTTAAAGATATGGTGTTAAAAATTGTATAATACTCCATTATAATTTTTATATTGATTTCACATTGAAATGATAGATAACATTTTGGATATACTTTATTAAAGAAAATATACTATGAGAATAAATTTCATGTGTTCTTTTTACCTTTTGAAATGTAGTTACTAGAAAATTAAAATTGTTTTTGTAGCTTCAGTATATGTCTATTGGACATTTCTAACCTAGAAGATTCAGCAATTAATTTGATGTGTGATGAAAATGGAAGAGGGAATCCTAGATTTTGAGCCCAAATTACGAGAGAAAAGGTCCTGCTTTAGGAGAAATAAAGCAATTAAACAGAGACTCTGGCTTAAATTGCAGCCATGTCAAATTTGAGGGGCAGTAGGACCTACCAATCAGGCATGTGGTCTTATTTACTGTATTATTTACCATATTTTGCTGTGCATAATGCACATCTATGTTTTTGGCCCAAACTTTCAGGAAAATGATCTCATTTTAATTTTTAATTTAATTTTTTAATTACTTATATTTAGAAACAACACCAATTATTGTATTCCAGGGTATTATTTTGCATAGGGATATCATTATTGCTTTCTAGAGTTACAGTGTTAACACATAAGCATAAATAAAAGAATTAAAAAGTTATATAGATACAAAATTAGTACCACCTATGTATAATGTATATCCTTATTTTTCCCTCAAAAATTTGGGCAAAAAAGTGCACATTATATGCTGCAAAATATGGGTATCTTGGTAGCTTCATTTGTCTAGGAGGTCAACCAGATACAGAGAAAGCCCCAGGTTAGTTTTTCCTTGGAGAAGCTCACTGTCCTCTCTCTCTCACTAATAATATAAAAATTGAACAACTTGGTTTTTGTAATTGCAAAAGATAATGATTAAGTAGGTTTTTATCTGAAAGTCTGCATTTTCACATTTATAAGCACTGTTTATGGGACTATCTGCGTCTTCAGGAGACTGCCGCATAGAGTAGGCAGCAAGCAATCCTGAGTGAGAACACAAAAATCTGCAGATGGGTGAGGCAAACCTCAGAACAAATTCCAACTAATCTCATAGATTCTGTAAAAGCAGTGTAAAGCTCTGCAGGTCCTAGAGCAAAACGAAACAAAGCAACAGGGCACAGACACTGCTTGCTGGGTAGTGAGACCTCCCACACCTTAGCCTCTGGGTCAGTGGATCAGCCCAAGAGACACAGTCCACAGAGTCCAGAGATCACGTTCCACACATTCATAGAGGAACCACCTTCTGCCTCTTTCCTTCCTTTTAAGAGCATTTAAAGGATGCTTTGAGGTGGTACTCATAAAATAAAAGAGTAAATTTAATGTGTGAATTAGTCATGAGAGCCACCTCCCCTTAAATGAATCATTTCCAGATCAAAACAAAATAAATCCAAGTCTAAAAGTAAAAGTGCCTGAGTCACTCCATTGTGCAAATTTTATTCTATACCCCAGGACCCAAGGGACAAATCCAAGGGACACCTGGAGAGCTATCAAAACCATGTGGGAAGATGACTACATCTTGAATAAAAAACAAGGATCAAGATCTAAGTCTATGGTGATGGCTAGATTTAGAGGTGAAGAAGAAGGAACACAGAAAAGCAAGACAAGAGGTAGGAGAAGATGACAAAGAAGCAAGAAGAAAACAGATTAGCATGGACGGCAAAAGGGGAGTTTCAAGGAAGAGTCGCTAAGAGCATAAAATGCTACTACCTAAGAGAAACTATGGTAAGTAGAAAATAAAAACTGAGATGATAGAAGTAAGCCTAATTATACTATTAAATAAAATAAATGGTATTGGACTAAGCTCACTTATTAAAGTAACAGAGATTCTTGGCTTGAAATAAACACAGAGCAACTCATACGTTGCATAAATACATTTAAAGCCTAAAGCTTAAATGTAAAGACATCAAAGGCTCAAAATAAAATAAATATATATTAAATGCTAATCTAAGAAATCAGGAAAAATTAAATACTAATCTAAAGAAAGTAAGGTAAATAACCATTAGCCAAAAATACATTTTAAGGCCCAAAGTAATAAGTAATAAAGAGGATCCTTTTTTAATGATTAAAAAAAATCACTTCACCCATCAAAAAGAGTAATCCTAAGTCTGAGAGCATATAACAAGATGTTCTCAACATTTACAAAATAGAACTTGCCATTTACAAAACAAAGCAAGGAGAAATTGACGAATCTACAATTATAGAGAACAATCATTAGAATTCAGAAACTGGGAGACCACACAGATATTTTAAAATGCTAAGTATGTAAAAATATGAATGACATAATTTACATTTCTTATCTATTGGGCATTTATAGAACGCTGATCCCAAAATTTAGAGAATCACAATCTTTACAAAAACTGAACATATATTAGCCTACAAAGCAAGTCTTCACAAATACCAAAGAATCAAAATCATACAGAACAGGAATAAGCAGCTTTTAAAAAGTAACATTCAGTGAACACAAAGGGAGTACTCAGAATTAAAATAAGGCAGTAGAAGAAAAATCTCAGCAGTATGTGTGGAAAGTAAAAGTGAAAAAAAATTTCCCAGCAAGTAGAATAAAAAGACAAAGAAGTAGAAAATGGGAAAGAAGAGCTAAGAATATTAAAGCATCAGTTTAGCAGTTCTAACATTCCCAAAATAGGGATTTCAAAAGGAGAAAACAGAAGGGGGTTTTCTTAGGGTTTATTTTAAAGACTGGGCCAAACTGAAGACTTGTGACTCAAGAGACAGACATGCTAAGGTCTGTCAAAGCCAGGATGCCTGCTGGCACCATGATGCATTTCTAACCTCAGACTGTCCAAGCGAAGCTGCCTCAAATGTTTATCTGTGTTTCACTTGTCATGCCACAGGCTGGAGAAGTTGCTGCTCTCTCCTCTGAGCTCATTTACAGAAGCTCATTCACTAACCATATTCCTGTTGATGTTCACGTCTGACCCGCACCATCTAGGACCTTCTAGATGCCCTGACTCTGGTGAGCTCCGTTTTCTTAGGACACACTCATGACCTGGTTTCTCTGACTTCCCCAGAAGAGGTTTTCAAAACTATTTAAAAAAAAAAAAAAAAACAGCCCTAGACTCTAACTCAAAAACTTCTTTCAGGTTATTTTCTCCTGGCAATATTATCCTTTTGCTGCAATGCCAGCTTTGAGCTTACTTCTAAAGTTTTATGCATATAAGTAATAGTACACCAAAGAAAAGCAGGGACTCAGTTAATGCATGTGTCAGCATGGCAGTTGCTCTGGGAAGCAATGGGATGTGAAGGCTCAGGACCAGGGGCTCAGAATATGACAGTGGTCTTCTACCTTGTTAAGAAGTAATGGTGTGAATGGTGTTTGCTTGATTATTGTTGTTTAACTTGTCCATGTGGATGTTTTATATGCTTATGGCTTATGAGACATTTAAACCTTCCTTATAAGTATGAACAGGCACAGTTTATCTCAGTAATATATCTCAACATAATAAAATCAAATGTTGCCAGCCAGTGGGGATGATGAGGAAGTCACTTTATTTGCTGAGTGGGTACCACGTCCTTTGCGAGAGCATGTTTGTGGGCCAGTACCAGCAGGCAAAGGGTTGTAAACAAGTTAGTAGATGTGGTAGATTCTGTTATTGCTCCAAATATTCACTGCCACTCTCTGGGAGAAGATGATATTTCCCACTCTACTAACGTCAGGTTTGAGACTGGAGTTCAAGCACAAGTGGCACCTGTCAGTTCTGAATGGAATCTTAAAAGCATTCCATGGTTCTGCTGTTGTGAGGCCAACCTGCCACAAACAGGGACAACTCCTCAAGACTAGGTCCCAGAATCGCAGCTGACCAACAACAGATCATGAGAACAAGAAATAAACCTGTGTTGTTACAAGCTGACTTGCCTGGGGTGGTTCCTTAGACTAAGTGACAGCAGACTACCCTTCAGAGAGTCCTGAAGCTGCAAAGGAGAAAAACAGAAGTCTAAGGCCACAGAATGTGAGGAAAGGATCTAATTACTTTATATGAAGCCTAGGTACATTGAGAGACAAAGAGGAATATTGGAGAGAGAATAAAAATACAAGTTAAGTAGGAGAATGGCAGACAATGTTGAGTGCATGCAGAATGGAAAAGGGTAAGATTAAGGACACAGCAGAGTGTGGGCCTCGGAGATGAGGAATACAACGCTCTCTCAGAGACTGTAACAGGAAGAAAAGTGGTGAAAATAGAAGTGAAAGGAGGAAATCTGAGCACGTACAAGGAGGATAGTCCCAACTTCTTGAGAAAGTTATTGGTGAGGATAGATGCTAAGAGTGAAATGCAGGCAAAAAGTAAATAAAGCTCTTAAGAGTGAAGTTGGTTACAAAGGCATTTTTCACAAAACTAAAACAAATAATTTTAAAATGTATATGAAACCACAAAAGACTCCCAACAGCCAAAGCAATCTCGAAAAAGAAGAAAACTGGAGGTATCATGCTTCCTGGTTTCAGACTATACTACAAAGCTAAAGTTAACAAAACAGAATAGTATTAACATAAAAACAGAGGCACGGATCAATGGAACAGAATAGAGAGCTCAGAATTAACCTGCATATACATGAACAATTAACTTACAACAAAGGAGCTAGGAACGTACAATGGGGAAAAAACAGTCTATTCAATAAATGGTGCTGGGAACACTGGATAGTTACATGAAAAAGAATGAAACTAGACACTATCTTACATCATATACAAAAAATTCAAGATGGATTAAATACTTGAATGAAAGACCTGAAACCATAAATTTCCTAGAAAAAAAAAAACACAGGCAGTAAAGTTCTTGATAAGCCCTTTGTCTTAGTGGGGTGTTTATTCATTTATTTATTTTTTGATATGACTACAAAGCCAAGGGAAACAAAAGCAAAAATAAACAAATGGGATTACACCAACTATGAAGCTTCTGTACAGCAAATGAAACCATAAACAAGACTAAAAGGTACCCTATTGAATGAGAGAAGATATCTGCAAATCATATCCAATAAGGGGTTAATTTCCAAGCTATATTTTTAAAGAACTCGCATAACTCAACAACATAAAAACAAAGGCACCAAATTATAAAATGGGCGGATGACGTAAAGTTTCAGGGGTATCCAACCTTTTGACATCTCTGCGCCACACTGGAAGAAGAGTGTCTTGGGCCACACATTAAATGCACTGTGACATGTAATCACAAAAAAATTGTGTAATATTTCAAGTAAATTTACAATTTTGTGTTGGGCTGCATTCACATCTCTCCTGGGCTGCATGAAGCCCGAGGGCCACAGGTTGGACACCCCTGACAGACATTTTTCCAAAGAAGACATACAAATGGCCAACAGGCACATAAGATGTTCAACCTCTACTAATTAGCAGAGAAATGCAAAACAAAACCACAATGAGACATCACCTCACACATGTTAGGGTAGCTCTTATCAAAAATACATCAAATAACAAGTGTGGGAAAGGATGTGAAGAAAAGAGAATCCTTGTAAACTGGTGCAGCCACTATGGAAAACTGTATGGAAATTCCTCAAAAAGTTAAGATAAAAACTACCACATCACCCAGCTATTCCACTCCTGGATATTTATCTGAAGATACTGATTCAAAAACAGATATGCACCCCTAGGTTCACTGAAGCATTATTTACAATATTGAGATGTGGCAGTAACCTAAGTGTCCAGCAAGGACTGAATGATTAAAGAAGATGTAACACACACATGCACACACACACAGTGGAATACTACTCAGCCATAAAAAGGAAATGTGCCACCTGCAACAACATGGATGGACCTTGAGGCTATTATGCCAAGTGAAAAAAGTCAGACATACTAAGACAAATATTGTATGATATCACTTGTATATGGAATCTAAAAGGATGAACAAATAAAGAAAACAAATTCATATATACAGAAAACAGACCTGTGTTTACTAGAGGGAATGGGTGCTGGGGAGGAGGTGACATGGTAGAAGGAGACCTGCTGTGTGGTGATGGATGGGAGCTAGACTTACTGCGGTAAACACTGTGTAGTGTACATAAATATCTAATTCTAATATACTCTTGAAATCTACATACACATACAGGATCTAGCACAGATAATGCTCCTTTTTTATGACAAACTCTTTTATTATGAAATCATAAGCATGTAATTCTGTAACACCACAATATCACACTCAAGCACACCATATTCACATTTTAGGTGAAATGTTCAAATCAAAACTATAAATTATCACACCCATATTATTATTCCACCAAGCATACTCAAGCAGGTGCTACTTCTGCTGGACACTGTATATATATATATATATATATATATATATATATATATATATTCTTGTATATCAATTTTGCCACATTATAATTTTTTTTAAAGAGTGAGGTTGCTTTTGTAGGGCCAGCACACAGCCTATGTGCATGTTGGCATGACACTCCCTGATTCTCAATCAGTGAAATGTGCACCCAGCTACCTGCCAATAATCACAAAATTTACAAGTAATTACAATTTTTATATATGTATATGTATAAAATATGTATATGTATGCTGGCTTACACACACACACACACACACACACACACACACACTGGCCTCGGGACTATTCATCAGTATTTTGAAGAAATAAGTATAGCAAAGTGAAATATTTTCAAAGGAAATTGAAATAATTTTTTTCTAAATACTATAGAGGGATTTGCCAATAATCACTAAAAATAAGCTTTAGCAAGATATTTTATATAGTATATGTTACATTTAAGTTTCTGGATTTTCATAAATTAAATATTAAAATATTTCTGGCATGTGATTGAAGGAGCAAATTAAAAAAATAATTTGAAAATGAGTAGGGTACAAACTAAGTTTGATCACAAGACTCGGTGTATTTTTTATCAATTATGCAATCTGTTACTGAACTACTCAAATATTTGATTTCACATTCATTCAAGCTTATAATTGCATTTATAAAAGTATTATATTTCTTTATGCAAGTCATTCTGCCTTTGATTTCCTTAAATTATTTTATTGCACATCTAGAGATTAAATAATGCAATGTAATCTCTGCTAAATTAATAAAAGAAAACTTGGTTCCATAATCACCCTGGTAAAGACTGGCTCTAAGCTATTTGGAGCAGTGGCTGGATGAAATCTTCTCCTTCTCCACGTTTCAGATCTGTTTCCCCTGGTGATTTTTCCCTCCGGGGGAGGAGATGGAGGAGGAATAGGCATCATGTAACTGCTAATGTTCAGAAGTTGGTATCGATTCCTTCCCTGTGACTTGTCCATGGAGTTCCTGAACTTCATTACTGCCTTCTTGCCCTGTAATCACATTTCATGACGTGAGAACCAGTGAATAGAGAAGTGGTGACTCACTGTCACCCAAAATTAGAGGCAAGGCGGTATGATTGACATTGCATGCAAACACAACTGATAAAAATAGGCAAACTCCGCACACTCCAGTCTGTCTGAAGTATCCACAGCAAATTAAATTTGCATGAATTTCTAACCTTATCCAAACATATTTTTAAACCAAACATACAGTGATGACATCTTTATAGTACTTCTAGAATTTTCCCTCAACAATCCATTAAATCTATGTATAATTAAACAACCCAGAGTTAGAAAGTTTGAAATGTTTACTTCGAAGCAGGTTTGAACAGTCTACTTACCAATGGGGTGTTAGCACTTCCTTCGCATTTGTTCCACCCATCCAGGTGTTATAATATTTCTGGATAATATAGTATTAAGGTACCAAATACAGATACTAACCTAAGACTCCTTTCAGCTTATTTTCCCCTAGAAATTTAACTCATCCAAATAAAGCTACCTGCAATAACTACACAAGTACACTGATGTAAATGTAAGGATACACACATGTAACGAATTTAGTTGAACTTTCAAGTCCATCAATAGGAGACTATTTAACTACATTTTGTTTTGTTTTTATAATAGATTCTCACCAGCCTCAAAAAGAACAGCATAAATCTATTCATCCAGACATAAAAGGATCCATGTGGTGTAATCGTACATTTCTTTTAAATAACTTATATATAATTTTGACAAAATTGAGGATAACTGGAAGATCAGAACATAAGGTTCTTATGGGGATTTGGATTATTGGGGAGGATATCATTTTGCATTTTGTAAATCTTTGTATCATTTGACAGTTTAATCATTATGTATTACCTCAACAACTAAAAAGCACCAAAAGTAATAATAAATGTTACATCTTTCAGTTATATTTGAGTCTTTAAATTTTCACAAATTGTAATTTTTGTGTATCTGAGGTAGTTTTCCAAACTTTAAATCATTTAAAATCATTTTTATCCACTTTATATCCATTTATGTTTTTCTGTTTTTAAATCATTCTTTTTATTTTTCAATTACTGTTGACATACATTATATTAGTTTCAGATGTGCACCCCAGTGACTTGACATTATATACTTTACTAAATGATTATCCTGATAAATAGCATATCCACCTGACACCATACATAGTTATTACAATATTACTGGCTCTACTCCCTATGCTGTACTTTACATCCCCACAACTATTCTGTAACTATCCATTTGTACTTCTTAATCCCTTTACCTTTTTCACCACACTCTTCCATTTGGCAACTCTCAAAATGTTCTCTGTATCTATGAGTCTATTTCTGTTCTACTTGTCTTAGTTTTTAGATTCAATTGTTGACAGATGCATATTTATTGCCATTTTATTGTTCATAGTTTTGATCTTTTTAAAGAAGACCCTTCAACATTTCATATAATACTGTTTTGGTGGTGATGGACTCCTTTAGCTTGTTCTTGTCTGGGAAGCTCTTTATCTGTCCTTCAATTGTGAATGATAGCTTCTCTGGGTAATTTGTTTGTAAGTCCTTGCTTTTCCTCATTTTGAATATTTCTTGCCAATTCCTTTGGTCTGCAAAGTTTCTGTTGAGAAATCAGCTGACAACTTTAGAAAGATACCCTTGTAGTTAACTGATATTCTCTTGCTACTTTTAGATTTTCTCATTGTCTTGAACCTTTTGAATTTTACGTGTCTTGGTGTGGGCCTCTTAGGGTTCATCTTTTTCAGGTCTCTGTACTTCCTGGACTGGAATGACTGTTTCCTTCACCTGTTTAGAGAAGTTTTCTGTCATTATTTTTTTCAAATAGGTTTTCAATTTCTTGCTCTCTCTCTCTTCTCCTCCTGGCATCCCTATGATGTGAATGCTGGAATGCTTGAAGTTGTCCCAGAGGCTCCTTACACTATCCTCATTTTTTTTATTCTTTTTTCTTTTTTTTTTTTTTTGATTGGGTGGGGTTTTTTTGCTTCCTTATATTGCAAATTGCTGATGTGATTCTTGGCTTCATCTATTCTACTGTTGATTCCCTGTAAATTAGTCTTCATTTCAGTTAGTGTATCCTTCGTTTCTGACGGGTCCACTTTTATGCTGTTGAGGTTCTCATTAAGTTTATTAAGCATCTTATGACCAGTATTCAGAACTCTGCATCTAGTAGATTGCTTATCTCCATCCTGTTTAGTTCTTTCTCTGGAGTTTTGTTCTGTTCTTTCATTTGGGACGGGTTCCTCTGTCTCATTTTGATAGCTTCCCTATATTTGTTTCTTTTGTTTTAGATACAGCTGCTATGCCTCCTAGGTTTGGTAGAGTGGCCCAATGTAGCAGGTGTCCTGTAGGGTCCAGTGACACAGCCTCCCCTATCACCCAAGCTGGGCACTCAAGTTGTATCCCTCTCCATGTGGGCTGTGTACTCCCACCTTCTATAGCTGAGCCTTGATTGCTGTTGGCACATCAATGAGAGGGATATACCTTCATGCTGAATAGCTGCAAGTTTGGCTGCAACCGCTGACCTCCGACCACTGTGGAGGATCAGCTGTGCAGGGGTACACCCGACAGAGCAGGACTAACTTCAGTGGAGCTCTGGAATCTGCTGAGTCTGCCCCTTGAGTGTGTCACTCACGGAGGTGGTTGGGTGGTGATGCTTTGACATGGTCTGAAGCTGTCCCCTGGATGCATTGCCTCTGGGGCTTCCCAGAACATGCAGGCCAAGGTCACCTCTGTTCTGCCCAGAGCCACCCAAAATGAGCTTCTAAGCAATCTGCAGATGGCTGCTACTTGTGCTGCGCTGGGAGGTGCCCCAACAAGGCCAAGCTGTGAACTAAGGCTGGCTGCCTCTAGTGCTGGAGCTAGGGCCACTTGGGGAGAGGTACAGGGCATGCTGAGGCCAGCTGCTGCTTGTGTGGAAGATTTTAGGAAAATCTGAAGCATGAGGCAAGATAGGCCCTTTGTATGGAAAAGCCACTGGAAACAGTTTGGGTGGGACTGAAGTGGGCTGAGACAGGGCCTCAGAAAGTCACCAAGGTGGGGCAAGCAGTGTTAACCAGGTTGGTAGTCTCATGCACGGTGCCTGCTCTTTATACCAATTTATTTAGTATGGTTTTCAATTCATTTCAGTTAATTTATTCTTTATTTTGAGATGCTTAAGTAGTAAAAAGTTAATTTTAAGAAAGGGAATTCATTCTCTAAACATTTTTCACTATAAATAAATAAAAGCAGGTGAAGTACAGGCATGTGTAGTACATATTTTGACTGAAGCCAATATTTATATGAACAGAGAAGGATTTAAATAGATATTCACCAAGTTATTTAGAATTGTTAGAATGGTTCATATTGCAGGTGATATTTATGTTCTCATTTTACTTTTTCTACATTTTCCCTTTGTCTGAGACGGTGTGCATTGATATTGCAATAAAATATAAAATAAAGAAATGAAAATAATAAGAACAATAAAATGAATAAATGGAAAACTTTTAGAGCTTGGTGAATTATTTTTTAATTTCTAAGTAGTTGTCAGTCAAATGCATGCCTTATTTGGAAATGGTCAATAATTTTTTAAAAAATTAACAATTTTAGCTCACAGCATCTTGAACATCTTTCCATACCAGTACAAATTACCTTATTATTGTAAACACACTTTAATACATTATAACACTTTACAACAATACCCTATTAAATTTCCAGGTATCTTATACTTGTTCGCTATTATAATAATAAATATTCTTGAATTTATTGCTTTCCACATATGTGTGTATTCCTAGGAAAAATCTCTATAGGTTAAAATGCTTGAGCATGTTCATTTAAAATGGTGACAAACATTCCCATATTGCTTTCCCAATAGTTGTACCAATTTCTGTTTCTGTCAATAGCGTATGAGAAACTCTCATTCCAAAGATAATCATTTCAATCAAGTCACGATTTTTACTCAACTGCATTTCAACCAGCCTGTTTCTTACCAAATTGCTTTTGCCTAAACCAAAGACCCTAACTCCTGATAAAGATCAACCTGCTTATGTCTGTTGCACCTTCAAACAGGTCCCATGGGCACACCACACCCTTCTTTAATCTTTAAGGAAGCAATACAAATTTATTGGGGGCTCACTACATCCTTGTCAATCCTGCAGACTATGATTCTTTAGGGCTTTCTTGTCGGACTTTATATTAAATCACTTTTATCATCGATGCCATTGAAAAATTATCCGTCTTTTCTGGCAGTATATTTTGTTTATGTACATTATAGTATAAACTTTCAGTAAGTTAGAGACTTTTGCCTGCCTTGTAAATACCGCCTATGCCTAGAACAGTACCTCAGTGGTCGTAAGTACTCAATAAACATTTACTGAGTGAAAAGTGTAAGTTTAGCTAGTTTAAATTAATAAGGGATTGATCTCAATTTTGTCAGCCATGTAAGTTACCATTAAGTGCCTGTCCCTCAATCACTCACACCCCAAAACTGGAAAAGCAGAAAATATAAGGCCCTGTGAATATTTCATTAGTAAATCCACTCAGTGGCTCAAGGAAGATTTGGAAAATCACCTGAAATAAAAAATCCCTTCCTAGCCCAACAGAACTTGAATATTATCTAATTGATAGTATACACATATCTTATAGGAAAATGTATCTACCAAAGTATTTAGTAAAATAATACTTAAAGGAGCTTAGAGAAAAATATATAGTCACCTTGGCAAACATGGAAAGTGCCCATCCAAGTGCTATCTGTGGTAGAGGATATATCACCCATTGGACTTTGAATATTTTCAGTCTTAATGGCAAAGTTATTCTTAGAGCATACAGAGGGTTTTAGCCAGAGACCGTTGCATTTTTAATGAGATGGGTGTATCAAGCCATCTGAGCCTGATGCCGTTAACATTCCGTTCTACCGTATCTGCTCATTCCGATTCCACGCTCACCAGGCAACCTTCTCATTGTGATATGGCTTCCTGTGTGGGTGGGTCTGCCTCTAAAGGGAGCTGCACCCTTTCTACCAACTTCTATTATTTGACAGCTGTGGATTCATTGTCCCTCATTATGATTTTGCTCCGCATTCTGGTTTACTAGGCAGAGAAAAATTAGCTTGCTGTGAGTTATTTTCATTAGCGTGATCAATGTTTCAGAATCTGACCATTTCTGAAACTAGCTGAAACAGGAAATGTCCGGCCAGTGGAGACCAGATCCTAGAAAGCGCAAACCTAATTGACTTATGACCCAGTAAGTTCCCTTTTCTGAGGAAGCTTTAAGCAGACTTCCCCAGAAAATGTGCCACCACTTTTGGTTTAATTTCCCCTGCTTTCGCACTATTCGGTTATAATAAGGCTTGTAAAAACTGCTACATAAACTGTAAACCATATTAAATGCATTAAAACATTATCATTTTAGTTATATTTATACTTTTACTGTAAAAAATCATTTATATGGATTAATTCCTTAGGGTTTGTCAGTGTTAGATAAAAATATCTTAATTTCATACATATCATTTTCCTAAAAAGGAATGGTACGGAATTCACCCATTTCAACCAATTACTATTTCACCAATTACTATTGTATTATGATATAGGTGCTTAAGCTGGTAAATGTTTCTTCTTTGTGTTAGAAATACAAACAATACCCTCCCTAGTTACTGAGTGTCTGCATTATATCTCCCCGTTTAAGGAACTCATGTTATAGTTGCTATACTTCCTTTCTGTGCTCTCACTGAAAATTATCTGAGACATAACCTTGGAAAGGAAGCAGAGTCAAGCTCTTGTTTGTGATTAATTCAGCATTTTTTTAAAGACAGACATTCTTTTCCTTCTCTATCCAACGTTCCCCAGAGTCGAACTTGAAGCAATTTCATACACTGATGGTAAAGTAAATCAGCATGCAAATGCAACCCTATTCTTGGAAAGTTTCATTTTCTAGGTTTCATGCATTTAAAATTTGGAAGCAGTCAACACTGGGTCTATTCCGATAGAAGTCATATCTGTCTATAAAAAGTTCCTCTTTGTTTTTCACACAACCCTTCAAATTAATGACAGGTCACCTTATATTATTACAAATCTATTCCTTACTCTTTTTGTTCAATAACACAGAAATTATAGGCTATCCCATTAGAGTAAGATAATTACATAGAACATCATAAGTGCTTAATAAATGCACAATGCAAATTTCACTGAGTAGATTGATTAAATCTAGCATCTTAAATACTGTGATAATCTACTATTCTAATCAAGAATAAAAAGATATGTCCTGAAGAAGTAGTATTTACCATAATGGGGAATGGAGCATCACTTTCCAGTGGTGAGGTTTTTGATCTGGACCCCGAAGTTACCTTCGGAACGGTTCCCACTGCAGGATTATTGGGAAGAGGCTGTAATCGAATCGGAGGCTGCATAATTCCTGGGGCAGTGTATGGTCGAGGGGCTGTCTAGACAATTAAGGGGAAAAATCCACTTAAATTAGTATTTTGACATGTTTCCAGAACCAATTAATAACCCAACAAATTGACTAGAGTAATTAATGGTGCCTTTTTACCAAACAGATTAAACTTTAATTATGTGCTCCCATTATGCATACCCTTATGACCCAAGGTATTTGTTAAAACATATGCCGTGGAAGTCCTCTACATAACTAAATGCCACGATTACAGAGTATTCTAGACAAAGGAGATGTTTGTTCTCTGTTAGGTTCCTGTATTTATTCATACCGTAAACTCGCTGACAATACCTAATTTATGCTGTGCACAGAATGACTTTGCTCAATTAAATGTTAAGTTGAATAATGTTCCTATTTCAGAGATCTAAAGAGATATGACTGGAATGGAATCGTTTCTATTTAAATGTTTTCAACATAAATTCTACTGAGAATCCTTTAAGTCTTAAGATTAGTGCTGAAGTAAAACACTGTGATTCAAAACAGAGGAAAGGTAAGTGCCTAACTGTAATGCATTGCTATTTAGTCAACTTTTTCCTTAAAATGTTAGGAAAACAAAAAAAACAAAAATAGTCACTGGCAAAACTGGAAAACTGAAACTTTTTGGCAGACTGGATATTTTCCACTGGCCCCTCTTCTCTGCCCTGCTCTGATCCCTGGGACTCATTTCTTCATGGATTACACCAACTAACCTCAGGATTCCAGCTAGATTTGGCCAGTGAAAGGCACTGGTAGGAGATCAAAATGGGAGGAAATGAGATTGGGGTCTTAATTCCCCTGGTCCCTTCTTACCAACGTCGTGATGGACCAGCTAGGTCCCTCCACCAAAGTCCGCAGCTCTGTCAGGAAGCCCTCTGCTGGCTTACAAGCAGGAGAGGTGCTCTACGCAAACCCTCCTTTCCCCTTTCAGCCAGGGTGATATGGCTTCCCTGGGCTGACCCCAGCATGCCAAACATCCCTAGTTGTTTTTCCTTAACCCTGCCTGGATCTTTGTAAATAGTTTCTTTATTACACCCTTCCTAATTACCCTATTTGTGTGAGCCATCTGTTTCCTGCTGAGACTCTGACTGATACACTTTCTAATCAAGAATATGCTGCAGAGAATACCAAACGTGCCCGTACGGAGCATCAGCAGTGTCTTTTGTGGCACTGACGGAACATATGAGGTTAGTATAAAGATCAGCAATGTTACAAAAGTGGAACAAACAAGACTTTTGGCCCAGCTGTTCTATTATAATAAAATGGTGGAAAAGCTGTTAAGAATAATATGTGCATATTGGGCAAGAAGGTGTGAGGAGGGTAGTGTACAAATGACTCATAGTAAAGTTTACTACATTGACTCCAAAGAATGGCGAGCAAAATATTCAACTCTGTAAAAGTGTAAATTCATAAAAAATGATAGGGCAGCTTCTGCCACCAAAGGTTGTCTCTGGTTTTAGTAAATCAATATTTATTGGATTCCAATTATAAGCACTATGAGGAGATTAAAAAGTAATTTGTAATGTCTAATGGTGACACAAAACAATTAGGGCCAAACGAACCACACAAATACTGCCGAACAGAAAATACAATAAAATACCTGAGAACTAACAGCATTTAGATCTACAGTTATTTGGAAAAAAGCCAATGAGACTGAAAAATCAAAGTTTCACAGAAGCAGGTATATTTTACCCAAACAGAAGAAAATGGAGGAGCAGAGACGAGGAAGGGTAAATCTGAAGATCTGAACGAGAAGAGAACACAGGTAGTAACCCCCAATGTCTGCCTTCCTTTCCTCACTAGTAATAGAATTTTCATCAGGAAGCATGGCTCCATTTTCCTAGCATCTCTGGCAATTCTGTAGAGATCGATTCCTCAGTTCAGACTAAAAAGATGTGAGCAGAAGTGATACATGAAACTCCCAGGTCATGTGCTTAGAGAGAAGGAGTCTGAGCTTTCAAGGACCCTATGGAGTAGAGATGGCACAGCAGTTGGGATTCATGTACGTGTACTGGGGTTGGAGGGCATCCTTATGTTCACTGCATATAAACCTGTATCCTGACCAACACCAGAAACCAAGTGGATTGACCACAACAGCCCTTGATTTCAGGCAACAGAACATAAGCCTATGTAAGCCCCAAAAAGAAAGGTTGTAAGACCCACAAAGAAAAAGGAAGAGGTTTCTAAACAAGGAAATCAGATCACCCAAAAGAATTCTTCTGAACTCTGTAAAACAAACATGCTTTAAGACTTTCTCCCGTCAAATAATCCAACTGAACACAAAAGCATTGAGAATTTAATATAAGAATTCAAAAAGGCAGGTTACTATAAACTAGAACATGATCAATCGTCTGTTGTGCTCTAAATTTTATTTCTCCACATTTGCATACAGATATTCAGTTAGATGAATGTGGCAGTCAAATGTTTAACTGATTACATTTATCTCTAAAAACAAATCTGCACCATTCAGCTAACAGCTGTGAGCTACAAACTGTTGTAGTTCACATCAAAAGCCACCTTAAATTTGCTATATTTTAAATTGCTCATAATATATTTTCTTGGAATAAATATGTCACTGTAGCTTAACATTTTCAAATCTGTACGAGAATGTGAATCGAAATTGACTACCTGGCGATTATTCAGCTTAGCTGAGCATTCCTAATTCTTAGTGGATGATCTCTGGGGGTGAATTTCCCAAGCCTGTGCAGAATTAGTGGAATGGCTTTCCAGAGCTTTAGTGAGAACAATGCAGCTAAAAGCCTCTATGTTATTTTGAAAATTTAGGTGCAAGTAATGACCAGTGCAATGACTAACTATCCACTGTATACTTCCCTTATTCCATCAAGAAAGTTAAAAGAGAAAAATTGACGGCAACATCCCAAAAGGATTATTATCTTCATCTCAGTGGCACTTGGAGGTCAGGAGTCAAATGCAAAGGATATGTATCCAGGTTGAGAAAACCAAAGGAGGACCTGAATGTCTGTACAATGGGAACGGCAATACTGAGACCGCAATGGCTACCCTTTACGGTGCAGAAGCACCGCGGGGGTGACCAAGGGAAGAACTGCAGCTTACCAGATAGAGAGGCTGCTGAAGTGCTGGTGTCAGTGTTTCCTGTAATTTTTAAATTACTTTCTCATTCCTGCCACATTAAGATCTCCTGGATGTATCATAAACTACTTATTGAGGGTGTTCAGCTGGAAAATTGAAAAGAAAGCCTTTCAAGGGTTTTTCCTCTCTGAAACAGGTGGGAAGATAGAAAACAGCACTTGATTGTTTCTTTTGTTTCGCCCAGTTTAAGCTTTTGAGAGTCTAGTAAATTTGCCACATAAAAAAAAGAATAATTTGTATACATATACATTTAAATGAAGCCTGGAAATACGGTAACAAGAAAAGGAAGGCAGTTGCTTTTCATAACTTAAGCTGTTCACCCAGAAATGTCAAAACATATTTACCTTTTGAAGAATGTCAAATCTTAACGCTATATGTGATAAACCTGCTTTAACAATCTGTGAAAGCTCTGCAATTTCTCTATAAACATTGTGCAATCCAAAAAAAATGTTCACGCTAACAAGGAAATATATCAAGCTACACAAAGCAAGAATAAAGACTAATCAAGCAATTCATTTACAACTGAAACCATCAACCTCCAGCAAATATTTCACAAATCTTTTCTTGTATCTACATTGTTCACGCTACCTTACCTTCCTTCAAGCAAATACCACCTCTAGGTTATAAATGAAACAAACGGGGAAGGAGAGGTCGGTGTGCAATTTTTTTAATAGAATTTCTGAATATTTAATTATTTTTATCTTAGAGTGGGTACACACATTTTTGATAAATGAAGCACAAATATAAGCATCTGGCCCCAAATGCTAGAGAGTGCCACTCCGTTTGTGCACATAAATAAGCTCTACAAGCAAGATCAGAGTAGAGGGAGCATCAAGAACAAAATGCAGGGATCAAAAGATAGAGCACAAACATGTAACGACTACTGGTTCAGTTTTGCTGCATTCTAGAATGTGGGTAATTGTGGGAATAGCTAAACTGAGTTCATATGGTTTAGGGTCTTAAACGTCAGGTGAAAGAGTCTGATTTTCTGTAGGTGACACAATGCAAGTGAAGGTGTTTCAGCATGTAGATAACATAAGTAATCTGTACTTGAAACCAGTGGTCCCCAAACTTTTTGGCACCGGGGACCAGTTTTGTAGAGGACAATTTTTCCACAGACAGCCTGGTGGGGGGTGGGGACATGGAAAGGCAGGCCTGGCACATCCGCATGTTCCAGAAGCTTCTGCTTGTCTGCTCACCCCCACAGGAGGCTGAGCTCAGATGGTGAAGTGAACAAAGCTTTGCTTGCTCACCTGCTGCTCACCTGCTGCTCACCTGCTGTGTGGCCCAGCTCCTAACAGGCCACGGAATGGTACCGATCTGCACCCCGGAGTTGGAGACCCCGGCTTAAAGCAACTTAATCGAGCAATAACAACCAAAATGCATTCAGTGGGGGTGATATTGATTAAAGGTGTGGCATTCAATAGAGACAGAGTTGAATAGATACAAGACTATGTTTTTATTGAGAAGAATTATTAGGATTATGCAGACATGTACCCAGAGAGCATTTTTTGTTATAATTTATAAGAAATCATAGATTAATTACTTGGGATGGTGCATAACAGTGTTAAATATGACTCACCAGTGTGATTGGACTAGAAGGTCCGTCCTCAACCAGAACACTGTGGCCACGGTTAGTCTTTGGGCCCACTGGGGGGCGGGGAGACAGGACCGGCACGTTTTTTTCTATAGACCATCTTATGGGCTCTCCCTGGAATAAGATAGTAATTTAACAAATGGATGCACAGTTAGTAATCTAGGTTCGGTTAGTGCCTACCAAGTAAAAAAATACTCCATGACTAAAGAAATCTTTTGTCATTACTTTCAAAATGTCCCTTCTCAGGCCTACCATGAAAGTCAGAAAACATTCCCACAGCTGTGCTGGGGGTCTGGCTGTGGTAGTGAAAGGCAGGAAACCGAGTCTGCTTTCTTCGAAGAAACAACTGTACTCAAAGAAATAGCTATAGGGGCAGCGTATCTTTGGTTTTGGCAAAACATTATTAATCAGCTTTCAGCAGATCACTGCACGAAGCATAGTGTTCCACGTTACTCTGATCAGTAAAGGGTACCAGAAAGTATTTCTTTTCTACCTTAAAAAATTGTTAAATAAGGACCTAAGTGAAAGGGTTGCATATTACATGAAAGAGGCCAAAACTAGGTCTTTCGCTAAGTGCAACTATGAAGTGAAAACTGTTACGAACTAAAAGCACACAGGGAGGAACTGGAGTGTCTATCACAAATCTGCCGATTCTGCAGCCGGCCCGTCTACCCCGTTGGTGTGCCTGGCAATCCGGGTAAGAGCGGACTGCACGCTGCTTCAGGCGCGCTAGTCGCTCTTTCTTCCAGTGACCATTCTTCTCCATCAACACTTCAGCAGTAAATTACAGAACCTATAACTCAGTCCTTGATGTAGGACAATATTGGCCAAGTTGAATTAACCACAAATCTCTGCACACTAACTCTTCTGATCTTGAAAAACTGACCTGTCTTCTGTTATTTAACAACACTTTTGTAACAAGATTATCTTTTGACTGTGATAAAATAGACATATTTGAGTCTATCAGGCCAGAGGGAAAAATTACTGTCTTATATGGCAAGTTATACTACAGAAGCTTTACAAATATTCATCAGTTTGTGAAATGTGTCTTAGGCCTCACATTTGTAGTATGACACAGAAAATAAAGAAAAACATGTGCATTTGAATGGCTCAAGGAACTGAATAAAACTGCCAACCTAAACTGAAACCTCTCAGACATGCCTGATGGAATATCTGGTCTTGATTCAAATGTACGTATTTCACGTGTTCCCTTCAAAGAAGGATGTCAAATACAAAATTAAAAAACAAGCAGGGAATTTTGAAATACCTCATGCAAAATGCCTAAATCTGAGGCTGCTGTTTGCTAAGGCAGATTTTCCCCACCTCACATTCCCACGGGACACCAGTGAAAACGAGCAACTGGATAATGCTTCGAATGCCCTGCTTTCCATCAGCCAGGGAACATAACCATCACTTTTGCTTTCTTAAGAAAAAAATCCTGCAGCCTCCATCACATATCAGTTAAGAAAATACAAAAGCAAAATGCCAAACTTGTGAAGAATGTTTTCAGGAAGAATGTTTTCAAGCTTTTCTTTGGAAGGGTTATGCCTTATAAACTTATTTTGCATGGGCAGCCCCTCTTTTGTCACGACCCTCTGTAACGGCGGTGGCCAAGATTAAGGCACAGTGGAGCCAGCATTTGACCTCAGCTGTGAGTTACCCCAAAGGAAAGTGCCCTGAGGAACCTCAATAGCAGCACCGCTGGCTTTCAAAATCACAAAATAATAAAGTAAAAGAGAGTTATGTAGCTTCTTACCTTAAATCTCTGAATTTGCTCCTTTTTAGCTAAAGTCTCCAGTTTCTTTTTAATTTCAAGCTGATGGTAACGCTAAGCATACAAGAAAGAGTGGGGGAGAGATTCATATCAATTACAGCAACAAATTGTTTAGAGAAAAATAATCCTCCCAGCTAACTGTATTCTCAATTACCCCTCCTGTCATTGAGATGGAGAATAATCACCTGCTTTAGTGTGCGAGTGGGAATATAAATTGCTACAACTCTTTGGAAAGCCAATATAACATGTATCAGACAGTGAAAAGTGTCCCTACCCTTTAACCAGTAAATTTTATGTCTAAATTTACGAAATCTGATTTTTTAAATTACAAAAAAAAAAATGTGTTAAGCATGAAAGTGCTTTCTAAAAGGTGTATTTGTTGTTAGTAGTGTTTTTTCTTCAAAGCAAAAAATTCAGAAGCCCAACAAACCTTAAAAGAATAGTGAAATTTTGGGTACATCTATATAATGGAATAGAATATAATCATTAAAATAAAAATGAGGAAATAGAATTAATCATTAAAATAAGGTTCATAAAGAGCTGGTTCAATTCCCAATCAGGGCATGTGCCTGGGTTATGGGCCAGGTCCTCACTTGGGGACGCGTGAGAGGCTACCACCCACTGACGTTTCTCTCCCTCTCTTTCTCTTTCCCTTCCCCTCTCTCTAAAAATAGATAAATAAAATCTTTAAAAAATTAAAAAATGGAAAATATGCTAAAAAGGATAGAATTGCACAGACATGCAATTTAATTAATCACGTTCATGTTCTGTGCCTGTCCCCACGCCAGGGACATGTTCTGTGTTCATCACGTCCCCTTGAACAACTGTAACTGCTAAGCTACCTTATCTAACAATGAAGAAACTGAGGCAGAGGACCATGAATCCACCCCGTCACCCCACTTGTGCCATCAGTGGTTGAACTTCGTGCTCTCTGACATTAACTTTCTATTTGTTTTTGTTAGTGTTTTTTTTCCCACAAAACCGTGTTTCTCTGAACATACAGCATGCTTTTTATTAATGTATAATATGAATGAAGACTAAAAGCAAATATGAATATGAAACAGAAGTTGCCTCTGAGAGGAGGCATATTTCCTTTTTTATACTTTCTTGTGTTTTCCAAATTTTCTATAATGTATTTTCATATAATTGAAAAATAAAAATCACGTAAAAATAATCTGCTTATAACTCCGGTCGAAATCATTCAGGCACACTTGAGGGTGTTTTAGAGTATTTTTCCTCTGCTCCCCAGCCGCTCCTGCTGCCTGGGCCCTGCAGGCGCCACCCCTCCCTGCCCAACCAGCACCTCCCGTTCTTCTCTCGCTCTCTCCGGCTCTCCCACCCACTTACCACCAGGCTTTATGAGAGTCGCTAGTAACCATCTTCCATCTCCTGTTTACTCCTCACGCACCGCAGTCGCCCACTCCCACCGCCCCTCGTCTTCCCCGTCACCGGAACTACTTCCACCAAGGCCACCAACGTCCTTGTCCTCTGGGTCAAGCCTCATTGTTTTTGTGCCAGTACTCATCTTAACCACTCTGCCCCTCTGGAGAACCTCCTGCTTCCAGGGCACCAGGCCATCAGGCACATTTTCCCACCACCTGCCGGCTCTTTTCCAGCCTATGTTACTGCTCCTGATCTGCAATGCGCTCAGCACCCGCCACGCTGGAGACCTCCCAGATCCCACCCAGATCCCTCCCAGATCCTCTGGGCTCCTTCCCCTTCACCCTCCGCGCTCAGTCAGCGTCAGTCTCTCTCCCTCCCCCTGCCTCTGTGGACAGCTGCGTCTCCCCAGCGCTTCCACTCCCGCTGCCAGCCCACGCCCTTTGGCAACAGCTTCCTAATTGACCTCCCACCTTCAATCTTTTCCAGCTCATTAATCCATCTTCCACATTTTTAGCAACATCATCTTTCTGAAACAGCTCTGCTCATTTGTTTCACTCCCCTGCTAAACAATGTTTCATCACCTCATCGCCTACACCCCAGACCTAGTTTGCAGTTGAAGGCCCTCCAGAAACCGGGCACTGACTCAGTGGAGAGCACCCCTTCCTGCCACCCTTTTAACCACCCCACGGTGCTGTCTGGCCTCAGGGAGCTTTCCTTCCCACCCACCGTGTCCTCTGAAATGCCTTTCTCATGTTTTCGTGTGGTGTCGCGCTCAGTTTCCAAGGTCCAGTTCAAAGAGCAGGACCTCTGTGCAGCTTCTGCTGACTCACAGAGGCAAGGCAATCCCCCCTGTTCTGAACTCAGTCTGTTTGCTCCCTTCTTCTATCATTTGATTGCGCTCTACAGTATTTTCTTAAAATTATATCTCACAGCTATACATCACATAGCCTCATAATGGCCCATAGTAAGCCTGCAGTTAATGTCTGTTGTATGAATGAATTCATGAATATTAATATAACTCTACATTAGTCAAAAGCATCAGCCTAAACTAAATGTGAGGCAAATGTGGCAATTTAGAAACATTCTATTTGTTAATTAATTAATTTATACATTATGATTATATATTATGTATTACATTTCACCATTTATCTATGACATTTATTCCAAACTTTAAGAATATACAAAGATGCTTAAATAATAGCATATTTAGCCATTATAATGTGTGAGTTATATGAAAGTTTGGAAAACCAAACTTCAAGGATCTAGGCTAATATAGAACTCGGTGCCTGCTGATTAAGTTTGAAACTAAGTATAGACTAATTTTACACTGTACTACTTTTTAACCTTAGTTACAGAATTGCAACTAATACTTTTCTAAGCAAGTGAATTTGGGGGTCACTAATAATGATTCTAGGTAACATATAAGCACAAAATGAATTCCTAAATTAACAGGTCATATACACCTTGAGTGAACACAACACTTGCTCAATACAAGGGCAGCATAATTTTCAGTGGCACTAAACTTAGCATCGGTTTACTGATGAGTCTACAGTTGTTTATAAGTGTTTACTGCACCCACAGGTCAATGGTGTTACGAGCCAAGTTTGCTGATTTATTGCTGTATGCTCAAGCCAAGAAGTGACATGCTTTTTCACAGAGATTGAAATGGCGTTGATACTTGAAACTACAAATTTCATGGAGCAAGGCTAAAATAATTTATCAAGCTCGCTAGATATCCTACTAAAAATGCCATGTCAGATTTTTTAAAAAGTTGTTGATGCTTGGATTGTAAATCCATGCTGACCAACGTGGCCTAAAGGAGGAGGGACAGCAGATGTTTCAATGCCTATTCCTTGCAATTTAGCATACGGCTGAGCTTCAGAGCCTTAAAAGAATAACAAATCTGAAATAATTCATGGCAGTGGAATTACTGATATTTAAACAGATGTCACTTTTTTAGCAAATGGAAATTGAGGTACAGATGGTGGGGATGGCTATGTTTTAGAGTAGCCATTATGGATTAAAATCTACATTTGTTACATTAAATATCACAAAATATATAATGGTGCCCATATTTTTCTCAAACTGAAAAGGAGAAAAGCTTACTTTAGTCTGTTGCCTCCTGGCTACCTAGAGAGATCTAGAGCATTTCTCAGGCCACCTTCTTCCATTCTTTTTAAATGAAATACAAAGAGAATACACCTGCCTGCCTCTGGATACAGAAGTATTATTAATTATCATATTAGAAAGCATGAGTTATAAAGAAAACAGTAAATGTTTGTACCTCCATATCAAGAACCTTATGGAAAATAGCCTGGGCTAAGCACTCCCGGATATATCTTTGGTGATCCCTCTTCATGATATTTAGTTTGTATTCCTTTTCCGAAAGTATTCTTCCACTTCTTGTGATCTGTCATGAATAAATAAAGCACACAGAGAAATACAAAGCAGAAAATGTATTGTTAGTCACTAAAAAGGGAGAGAGAGACAAAGAGACAGAGAGAGAGGCAGAGTCTCCTAAGCCTAAAGGAGTATGCTACTATGGTTGCTAAACCTTCACTTTTAATAAATATTTCATAAGTCAAAAAAAAAAGAGAAAGGCAGTCTTATATATCCATCACTGTGAAAACGCACACAGGTGGTGCACTTGTTTTAAACAAGGTTTTCATCAGAGTAGCGATTTCCCCTTGATGGAACCCAGGTGTTCTTCTCATTTCTCGTTTTTCGGGCTTTCCGGAGGAAGGGGTAGGGTGCCGCCTTGAAACAATAAGTAGGAGCACTGATCACAGGACTGATGATTCCCAGGAAATAGACTTTGAAGGGCAAAACATGTAAGCTACAGAGGCTCTCATCAGTTTGTTTTTAAAATAATTGGTTTCATTACTTTGTTTTCACACTGCTTTTTCTTCTTCCTTCACTCTCCAGCCCAGAATGTAATTTAACATGTTGTGATTCAGATTTTTTTTTTTTTTGAGATTATGCAGTGCTGCAAATATAAAGTAATCCAGATTGGTTTCAGCTGGCATCACTGCACGTCCCAGGAATGGTAGTTTCTGTTTTATATTTACAATGGACCCTGAACAACATGGGGCTTAGGGGGGACCCACCCCCACGCAGACAAAAATCTGCATAGAACTTTTGAATCCTCAAAAACTTAGCTGTCCTTCAGTATCTGTGGGGAATTGGTACCAGGATGCCTGATGATACAAAAACCCATGCTCAGGGATGCTCAAGTCCCCTATATAAAATGGCTTAAATCAGTGCATGCTGTTGGCCTTCAGCATGTACAGATTAAAAACAATACAGGTATTTACTGGGAAAGAATCCACATATGAGTGGACCCACATAACAGTTCAAACCTGTTATGTGTTATTTAAGGGTCAACTGTACTTGTTTTCCTTTTCTTTTCATCTTCCCTATGGGCACATTTTTTTTGTATCTTTATATATAAGGGTGTTGTTTTTCCTTGAGTTGGAAAAATCAGCCTAGCAGTTGTCTGATCTCTCCAACTAAACTAGAAGTTCCTATAGGGCAAAAGTTCAGAAACTTGAGACTGCATCAGAATCACGTAGAAGGCAAATTGAAAAAACAGGTTGGGATTTTGATGGGGATTACATTAAATTGGTATATTGCTTTGGGTAATATGGCCATTTTAATTTGGTACAGCCACTATGGAAAAACAGTATGGACATTTCTCAAAAAAATTAAAAATGGCATTCCCATATGACCCAGCAACCCCTCTAATGGGTACCTACCCCCCAAAATTGAAAAGCTATTTGTAAAGATACATGTACCTCTGCAACCAGATGCTGCCAGCAGTGCAGGCTCAGTGTGTGGGTGTGGGGTGAGCTGGGGCAACTTGTCCTCCCAGCAGTAGTGACCAGGGGACCTTCAGGGGCAAAGCACTGAAATCTCATCAATTTGGAGCCCCATCGGCCACCACAAACCCCTGGGACCAGATCACAAGGGAGCAGGGGAGGCACCCACCTTCCTAGGGTACACAGGCCATTTTCTACCACCCCACAGAGGTCTAAGAAAGCCAGAGAGGCACAAGAGGCTTTTAAAAAAACAAACTTTTGATTCAGCACCATGTACTGGAAAACAATAGAAAGACTTCTTATCAATCTACTTGAGAAGTGCCACGCATATAGAGATGCCTAAGGAGAGAAGGAACCAATCGAATACCATGAATAACCAACGTAATGAATGATGCAGTTCAGAAAGAAGATGAAAAATCTCCAGAAAATAAACAAAGATATGGAAATATGTGATTTAAATGACAGAGAATTCAAGAATACAGTTATGAAAAAACTTAAAAAAATACAAAAAACACAGATAGGCAGTTTAATAAGCTCAGAAACCTAGTCCATGAACAAAATGAGTACTCTACCAAACATAGTGGAACTTCAGAAAATAACCAAATAGAAATTCTGGAGATGAAGAACTCAATAAAAGATATCAAGAATGGACTAACAAGCAGGGGAAACAGAGCTGACCAGATGAGGGAAAGGATAAGTGATATCAAAGATAGAAATCTAGAAGTGACACAGAGGGAAAAAGAGACACTTGAGCAGAAAAAAAATGAAAGAACTCCACAAGAACTAACTGACTCTCTCAGAAGGAGCCATATAAGAGTTATAGGCATACCAGGAGAAGAAGAGAGGGAGGAGGGAATGGAGAGCCTATTCAAACAAAGAGTTGAAGAGAACTTCCCAAACTATAGAAAGAGCTAGATCCTCAAATCCAAGAAGCAAACAGAACACTTAATTACCTCAATCCAAAAAGGACCTCTTGAAGGTGCACTGTATTAAAACAAAAATTAACAACAAAGAAAGAACTCTCAAGGCAGCCGTGGAAAAGAAGAAAGTCACCTATAAACAAAAGTCCATCAGGTTATCATCAGACTTCTCAGCGGAAATTCTGCAAGCCAGAAGAGAGTAGAGCCAAATATTTAAACTACTAAAAGAGAGAAATCACCAGCCAAGAACAATATATCCAGCCAAGGTACTCTTTAGCCATAAAGAAAAAATTAAGGTGTTTTCAAACATACAGAGGCTGAGGGAATTTATCACCAGAAGACTTCCATTGTAAAATACTCAAGGGGGTTATTCTACCTGAAACAAAGGGTCACAAAACTACAAGTAAGATCATCAACAAACTCACAAAACAAACAGGGATAATTTGTGACAACAAAAGCATGACATGGGAGGGAGTAAGTCTGAGTTTGTAAAGGAGACAAAAACATACAGTGGAGAAAAGAAAGCCTCTTCAGTAAATGGTGCTGGAAGAATTGGAAAGCCACATGCAAAAGAATGAAATTAGACTACACATGTCCCCCTGTACAAAAATTAATTCAAAATGGATTAAGACCTAATTATAAGATATGAAAAAATAAGTTACATAGAAGAAGGCATAGGTACTAAACTCATGAAGCTCAGTCTTAGAGAAGATTTTTATTAATTTGACCCCAAAGACCAGGGAAGAAAGAGCAAAACTAAATGAGACTATATCAAATAAAGTGCTTCTGCTCAACAAAAGAAACAAGACAACAAAACAAAAAGGCAACCAACCAAGAAAAGATATTTGCAAACTGCTCCAACAAGAACTCATAAACTTATCACCAAGCAAACAAACGATCCCATTAAAAAACAGGCAGAGGACCAGAACAGACAATTCTCCCAGGAAGACATACAATTCCCCACAGACATATGAAAAGATGCCCAACTTCACTAGCCCTCAGGAAAAATACTGCCATTTGTGACAACGTGGATGGACCTTGAGAATATTACACTAAGCAAAATGAGTCCATCACAAAAAGCCGTATGATTTCTTTCATATGCAGGACATAAAACTGACACTCTTAGACAACAGGATGGTGGTGCCAGAGAGCAGGGGAACGGGTAGTAAAGGGTGAAGGGGCCAAATATATGGTGATGGAAGATGATTTGACCTTGCATGCAGGCACACAATGCAATATATGGATCGTGTATCATAGAAATATACACTTGAAACCTGTATAAGCTTATTATCTCATGTTACCCCCAATATTTTTTAATAAAATTTAAAAGCTAGAATGAATTGATTGGTCTCACCCCATAGTTTCTGACTCAATAGGTCTGGGGTGGAGCTTTAAAATCTGCTTTTTCTAATAAGTTCCCAGGTAATACTGAACAGTGCTGATTCAGGGACTATAGCAAAAAGACTACTCTAGAGAAAGAGCTATATCTTCCTCGTTTGAGCTGCCATGCACATAGCCAGTGTTCAATTAAGTGTTTGTTAATAACGTTGATAAGTAAATGCAAAGTTCTTCCTATTTATACACGAAGCTCGTATTTTGTTACCCAAGGAAGTAAAGTTAATCGTAACCACAGTAATTACAACAACCATTTATTAAACATTTCTAATTGTCACAACAATCAGAGGGCTGGGGATTATTTTCTTTATTTCACAATTGAGAAAGTTGGAGCTCAGACGGTTAAATGATTTACTCAAGAGTCTATGTCTTGTAAATGACAGAGCCAACTTTCAGCCAGGTCTGCCTGGTAATGGAGCCGTAGGAGACGGACAGCTAGCCCCTGTGAGTGCCCAGCACACAAACAATTAGAAACACAGGGCATATCCTTTCAACACCATAGCAACAAGAGTTAAGGAAAACCGGCTGTGTTTTAAGAAGGTAAACAGCAAAACTCTTTAGTCACACTTTCTGTACCTACCCCCCTTTCTTTCTATGGGAAGCTATAGTATTTTTAAAAGGTTTTCACATTACATTTAGAGGAATAGAAATTTTGTGGAGATGATAGTTTGGAGCTAGCAAAACACATTAATGTGTCAATAAACCATCCCAGAAAATGAAACTTTTTAAAAATCCAAAGAGAAATTTTGAACTGTTTATGTCTTACACACCAGATTCTGTGATTATTGAAAACAATATATATATTTTCCTAAAGACAGTAAAGTCCTTTCTATCCTTAATCCTTAATATTCTTGGTCCATAAACTGTGTTCAGTAAATATGTTGAATAAATGAATGGACAAAGAACTGAAATATGATGTTGGAAACTCAGGGTTTTGCTTCAATAATTTACAAGTTGCCTTAGTAGGGACCACCTTTCCTCTCTTCTGAAACACAGCCTCAAAAGGACACATTGGAGCTTCGGAAAGGAAGCAGCTTTTCTGAAATGGAGGTGGGGGGAGATGCCACTCATTAATTCAAAGAGAAAACCAGAAAAAGGAGAGAATTATTGGACTTAGTGAAACAAAAGGGCAGGCAGGAAAAAAAAAATCTTACCAGTCCTGATCTTAGGAGATGCCGCCTTATCCTTGTATTGTTAAAATATCCAGCCAGGTGTTTGTCAGTAAGACTATTATATGCTGCAAGTAATCTGAAACAGAAAAAATGAAACCATTAAGGTTTTATGAAGTGCTCTTCATAACCAAGGCAACTCTTGACTTTCTTCTCCCCAAACCGCCCATAACCTTGTTCAGCCAGGCAGCCATTCATGTGCATGTTTAATAAACAGGTACCATTGAGCATCCACTGTTTTCTAGGTTTTATGATAAGAACTGGGAGATAGTCCTGACATTGCTTATCCTGAAGACAAGTATGAAAATCAGATATGAGCAATTAAATTGGTGTAAAAAAATCCAACGATAGAAATGTGTAAAAAGTCCTGGGGATGTGGAGCAGCAGAGCACCAGGTGTCAGGAATGTCTTCAAGGAGGAAGCCTGATGGAACAGGTGGGGGTCCTTCAGGGGACGTTTCATTCTCCTGTTACACCCACGCACTAACTCAAACCTACCTGCACTTCCTCAACATGCTTGTCATGTCTTCAGGACACAGCGCAGTCCCTCCACTGTAAAGGACTGTCCCTTACCTGCTGGCTACTGGCCAATACCTGTGATGCACAAGCATCCCTCCTCTCAGAAAACCTTTCCTGACACGCTCTGGGTGTACTACGGTACCTTGCACTCCACTCCCCTATGCCCTTGAATTGCATTACACATCACACAATATGTTATTGTTTATTTCTCAGTCGCTTCTGAGACTAGATTTCAAGGTCGGCTGGTGCATTATTCTTGGCATCCCTATTGATGTTCTGTACTGTGTGCCTAAATCACAGTGTGTTCGATAAATGAAGGCACAATGTTGTTTGGGACTCATTCTCACTGGTATAAATTTCTCTCTGGGTTTAAGCTCAGCAGTTTAGAAGTTTTAGCTTCCTTATATGTATCTAGAAATTTCTCATTCAGAACCAAAAAAACCATTGGTTACTTTGGATTGTTAGGGTCTTTTATTTTAAGAGTTAGAAGAGGACAAACCGATTCCTTGACTCTAAGCAATACCTTGGTGGATGGTCAATCTAAGATTGTAAACAAAAGTTTGATGCCATTTTTCTGTTTTAACCTATATTTTATTACATAGTATTACTTGACAAAGTACATGGGCACACATGTGTGTATGTATACATGTATGCAAATACTGTGTTCATACACATACATATATAAACATGAATGTATGTATATACAGAGACAGGGATGGGCAGAGAAGGAGAGCAAGCAAGCCCAAACACAGCCCTAATGGAGAACTATCTTTAAAGAGATGCACATCCTGTTACCTGTAACAATGATTTACAATCTGTACATTTTTTATGCAGCTGTTCCTTAACTTACTCAAAGACTAGAACAGGGAGGGACTCATATAGACAATCAAGTAAATGCCATTAGCAACTCTCAGCTGTTTGCACTGCCCTAATTACACGGAGATGGAATAGCAGCCTTTTCTCTTTAACGCCCCTCTCAGGAAAGTTTCATGCTGTCAAATGGTAAGGAAATTTTAATTTTGTGCACAAAAGAGACTGAAAAGCAGTTATGAAGCCCAGAAGTCAAGGTGCCACATGAGGATTGCCGACATATGAACAAGTGTGGAAACCATTATTTCGCTGGGTTTATGTAAAAAGACGACCCAAGGGCTTCAGTAATGCACGTACAAAACTAGCCCTGATAATGCTTTGAAGCTATCTTTTAAATGAACTGTCTTGGTGTCCTATAGTTCATCAAAGGTTTCCTGTCTCCAAAAGGTCAACATTGTATCCCTTACCCTTTCTGAGTCTCAGAATATCTTTTCAGCAACTCATTTCAGAAAGGTGAGCAGGTGTCTCTCAGACCTAACAATCACGATTCCACAGTTCACAGATTCTTAAGATAAATCATTAGAGTGATAGCATACATAGTCTTTTGTCTGTTTTTCAGGCTCAAGGGGTTTAGGGGGTTTTTTTTATTCTTTTTTTTAAGAATGGCTTTGGAATAGCTGTCAGTGCTAAAACCTGATTAAATGAAGTTGGGTCAAAAAGATGGGATTATATGGACCTCGATTTCCCTATTAACTGATAAAATATGCCCTCCTTTTAATCCATACCTTTTAACATTTTAATATTTAGGTTTTAATACCAATGCTGAGCCAGCTTTGACACCCACCTCATTTTAAGTCTGCTCTCTCAGCTCCTACTGAATGAACATGCGTGTGCAACGCCCCTGCTCTCTTACTTAAGGGTCCAATGGATTCACTTCAGTCGAAACCTTTGCACACACCTGCTTTCATACCTATCCCTATTTTGGAACAACTGAGGGTTCAGGCTGGGATGCCATTAGTGAAGCGACTCTTTCCAAGACTGTCATCACACAACTTAAGGAACAACAACTAGATGGATCAACCTGGGCATCATTTCTTTATCAGATGATGCCTGAATGATTTGTAACTGAAACTTTAGATTAATGGATTGTTTGATAACAAGAAATTGTACTAGAGAAAATTATATACAGACTTAGTAAAACAGTTGTTTTATGGACTAAATGTTTGTTTCCCCCACCCCCAAAACTTGTATGTTGAAATTCTACCCCCCAGTGCGATGGTGTCGGGAGGTGGAGCCTTTGGGAGGTGATGAGGTCGTGAGGGTGGGTGGAACCTTCATGGTTGGGATCAGTTCTCTTATAAGAGGGATCCCACAGAGCTCCCTTGTTCCTGCCCCCATGTGAAATGGCCAGCAAGAAACGGCTCCCTGTGAAGCAGGGAGTGGGTCCTTCCAGATACAGAATCTTCTGGCACTTTAACCTTGAGTTTACCAGCCGCCAGAACTCTGAGGAATGGACTTCTGTTGTTAAGCCACCCAGGGCATGGTCTTCTGTCATAGCAGCCGGAACACACTGAGACAGCAGTCGGTACTAAGGTTTCCACCGTATCCACATAAACACCACGCCTGTTCTGACCACCAACACTCCTTCCCAGGAGACGGGAGCGCTCCCGTGTCTGAGTCACACCGTGGTCCTTTCCGGTTGCTCCTCTCGACGTCACTGGGCATGGGCTTGTCTCCTCCCTTGCATTTGTTCAGTTATAGGAGCTTCCCTGACCCAGTCACAGACTTAGAGCTTTTCTGGTGTTTCTGCCTTTGTCCTCTCCATTCCCTGCCACTGTTCTTCTTCCTCCCACCCTCTACCCTTTTCTTTTCTTACTTGCATTCAGTTTAACCCTGGGCCAAATGAGGTCACTTTGCCCTGGGCTTGGTGACTGAGTTGCACCTTGTGCCCTCCACTCCCTCTGTAAGTCACTTTCAAAACTGTCATCAAAGCTGGGCTTGCTGGTCACATAGTCCTCAGTCCTCCACCCTCTCCTGCTGCCATCCATAGGATCAACAACTGTGCGCATCAGGCCACTGTGACCATGTCACTCAAAGGCCATGCTCTTCACACCAAGTCCCACAACTAACCGGCCAGAGCAATCTAACTCGCTGGCTTCTTAATGGGATGGACAAGACTACTTACTAACCTACTGTTCACTGGATGGAGAACGACCCACTTTCTGGCCCAACGCCTGGGGTAAAGTCCTCCAGGAAACAAATGCACAGCCCCATCCCTGTAGTGCTGAGGATTCGGGCTGTGGCTGCCGAGTCACTGGGGGGCTGCCTTCCCAGCTGCAGCCTCTCAGCACTTAATCCTCATAACCCTGCCTCCCACCATGTTGAATAGAGAAATGGGGCTCTGAAGTAAGGCAGTCAGCGATTCCTATCAAACCCTCCATCTGCCCCCACAGAGACGGTGTCTACCCCGTAAGAACCCCAACTAAAAGGAGACGCGCTGGAATATTAATCCCCTGTGTGTACTAAGCAATATTTTCACAGCATTCTATAAGGACACGGAGATGGCACGGATCCTTCACTGAAGGGTTCCCAGTCTAGTGGGGAGGTTATGCCTGAGCAGAAAAAGTGTGTGTGTGTGATTGATTTCTTCCTGTGTTATGGGACAACTCACTCATAAATAGTTCCTGAGAGTGTCCGAGTGTCCCGATGGCAGACACTTGGCCCTGAGCTGGGAAAGGAGTGTAATGTCCCTAGTCCATTCTGCATATCACAAAGCATTTCCACATGCAAACTTTTATTTGTTTTCTTCTAAGTCCCTGGAATATACATTTATCTATTACAGATCTTCTATCTTCCTAAAACGGAAGAGCTCCAAACACAAGATTATTGTTTAATGTTAAGTCAGTCCTAGGAAAACCTAAGGTAAGGTACAGCAGGTCAGAGGAATTCTTCTGGCTTGCCGCCAATTTGAACCCCAACCTCCTCTCCCAGCGCTGCCTGTCCCCACACTGCCGACCCTTGTGGAGGGCGAGGGTGTAGGGGTTAATACTCCAGCCCCACCTCAATCCTGTCTCCACCGCTGCTGCATCTGTTACTAGGAGCAAGGGACTGAACTTCCCTCTGCCTCAATTTTCTACCTGCCCCAAACATTCTGCACATGATTATTTATATATTCTCTCAGAAGAGGAAGCTTTCACTCCACTCTCTTTTCTTCCTGAGCCATCGCTAGAATCACCTTTAAAAGTCCCTTTGTAAACCATATATTTGATAAAGAATTCATATACAAAATATATAAGAAATTCATAATTATGGAAAAATATGGATTATAAAATATTCTCAGAGAAATATCATGTTACCTAGTATAAAGATAGATAAATTTATAGATAAATTTTAAATGAAGTTTCTTACAGACAAAAACTAACAAATATCTAACCTTCATTTCTAATTAGCCAAATCATTAGCATAAAAACAATGTACTGAAATCTTTAGATCTTCTTACTCTTAAATATATATACATTTCATTTCTGTAATCTGCTCTACTCTACAAATTTCCTTAGCAAACTTGCTCAGAGAGAATACAAAAAATAATTGTTGACATAACCAGCCTTATTTAGCTCAAATTGTGACTTAGCCAATTTCAATTAATAAAGTTTGTATGGTTTACTATTTACTGCTTCTGTATGAAAGCATCACATATTAGCAGCAGCAAACACAACTTTATTACCCCACAGTTCTGGAGGGCAGGAAGTCCGGATGGGGCTCACTGGGCTAAAGCCGAGGTGGCAACAGGGCTGCATCCCTGATGGGCTCTAAGGAAGAAGTCTTTTTCTTTCCCTTCTCCCACTCCAGAGGCTGCCCACCTGCCTTGGCTCCTGGCCCTCTCCCATGCCAAAGCCAGCAAGGGCAGGTCGTCTTTCTCACGATGCCCTCTCTCTGGCTCTGGCTCCGGCTCTTCTGTCTCCCTCTTCCTCATTTAGGGACCGTTGTGATTACTTGGGTCCATCCTGACTAATCCAAGATAATCTTATTTTAAGGTTAGTTGATCAGCAAGGTTAATTTCCACCTGTAACACAGTCACATGTTCTGAAATGACAACATGGACATCTTTGAGAGGCCACTGTTTTGTCTTCCCTAAGGTTTTTCTTATGTGCCCGATGTCAGGGAGCAGAAACCACTGGGCACTGAGTGCAATAGCTAGTGGACTGTAACATATACTGTCTAGTGCTCCAACATGCCAGTGACCCACACCCACTTTCCAAAAAGACACTTCCCAGACACAGAAAGACACTTATATTTTTATTTTTTAAAGATTTTATTTATTTACTTTTAGACAGAGGGGTACGAAGAGAGAAAGAGGGAGAGAAATATCAATGTGTGGTTGCCTCTTGCATGCTCCCCACTGGGGACCTGGCCTGCAACCCAGACACGTGCCCTAACCAGGAATCGAACCAGAGACCCTTTGGTTCACAGGCCAGAGTTCAGTCCACTGAACCACACCGGCCAGGGCAGAAACACAGTTTTAAAATCACACTCAGGTGTACACAGCCTACCTTGGAGCCTCCCTTGCTGTGTCAAATGTGATCACTGAAACAAATGAAATAGAGGTACACGACAAGCATTTCAAGCAATTTACCGTATTTTGTCATGTATCATGTGCTCTCATGTTTTGTGTGCATTATACATGAGATTATTATACCCATTATAATACACATCCTTATTTTTCCCTCAAAACATTGGGCAAAAAAGTGCATGTATATAATTTTGGGCAAAATTATACTCAGCAAAATATGGTACATTTTTCTCATAAGGATATGAGTATAGAAGTAACTTACTTTATCTAATATGTGAGAGCATAAATTAGTCCATAGTATGTAATTATATTCATGTGAAATACCATTTACTCAGCATTTAACATAGTTCATTAATTTCAAATAATTTTGTGAAACACAGAAGAAATTTTTGTAATTACCATATGGTATGCCATTGATTGTCAGCTGCAAATGATTTTAGTAATATTAAAATGTGAAACTAATCACTTTAGTACTTATGAAAGAGGTTGCCATGCATGTTTGCTACTGCATATATAAGACACGTCTGAGAAAAAAAAAGAAGGTATATAAAGAACATGGCAGGTTCCTTACTAATAAAAGCCTCAAAATTAGATTAGAAAGATTTTATACATAAAAAAATACAAAGCATACAGAAATGTACTTAAAAAGCACTAACAGCAGCGTTTTGGAACTGGCTCATCCTGACTCCCATGAGATAGTTGTTAGAATTTTTAGGAATTTTTCAAGCCATTGTTGGCTCACAATTGGCCATCATGGGAGTATTTGCACCTCTGAAATTGGCAAACATGATGAAAAGCAAGTTTACTAGCACGCTACTGACTGGATTTAAAAGGTAAGTGTCAAGACATATCACAGGGGACAAATAAGATGAGTCATTACATGAGTCAACATATGGAAGTATGCTTTACATACTTTTAATCCAGGAATTAATCTTGTATGCATTTGACCAAAGGGGCTCAAATATACACATTCAACTATTCCCAATCCCTAACAAAAAGAACACAAGGACACTGGCAAATACATGGACATTATTCAGTAGCAATTCGATCAAGAAATTTTATGCAAGATATCTCTTTACTACAACTGACAAGTTTCTACCCACCTACCAATCTGGAAAAACTGATTACACCATTTTATGCTTAACAGAACCAAGAGACTTAAGTGAATGAGCATAGTTTTATTACAAAATATGAAAAACCTGATGGAGAAGTGCTTTGCATCTCAGAGGTCACTAAATCTGCAATTTGTAGAGAGTTTGATTCTGTTCCAGGAAAGCCTACATCAAACCGCCACTACCAAGGCAGGCTTCTAGCAACAACAGACAGGTAAAAGTTTCTGCCACAAGCACTTGTGTTGGGAAAGCAAGTTAAACAAATCACAGGTTACCGTGGCCTGCCTGCCTTCATGTTAGAGTTCACAGGGAATGCAGTTCCATCCCCAACCCAAATACCTCTTTCGTTGTGCACTGGAAAAGATTTTCAAGGACCCAGGAGTTCCAGGTGTAAGGAGAAACTCATCGCACTCCAGTCACCCAACCAAATGGAAGGTTTTGAATCTCAGCAAGATTCTTAGCAAAGTTAATAAAATCTAAATTGAAATAAATTCCCCAAATAAAATATCTAGCAGCATCATTACTAACCAGCAAAAAATAAAGAAAAATTAAATTTTTTAGCTTTTCATCACTAAAAACTGCTTATTATTGATGAGAAACAAAATTTAGGAAATGTGTGATCAGAGACCTTAATTCTTAAGAGGTAATGATTTCCCCATAATTAAAGGTGAATAAATCTATATCGAACACCCCTGCCCAAAGTAAATTTGATGAAATAAAAAAAGGATGGGATTTGAAGCCAGAAGGCTTGAGGTCAAATTCTGATTCTACCCCTTACAAGATGGAGGACACTGAGGAAGTTCAATCTTCTTCCCGTTACAATTATCACCATGACATAAAATGTTGAAACTACTTCCTGAAGTGGATAATCATTGGATTATAGAAATTCGTACGTGGAAATGACCGCATAAGGTCTAGCCAACTCCCTCATTTTATATTCAGGAAACTGAGGTTCTGAAAGTAGGCAGGGTTCATCTGTAAACTCAGATGAAAGGCCTCAGAAACAACGTCACAGCAGCTCCCATAGAGCTTTATCCATCCCTTTCCTGAGGTCCTCATCTCCCTACCTCCCACCGGAACTTTCACCCATGCTTAATCAGTCCTTTAGATTCACATAAGATTCTCCCCTGTGTCCCTCTCATAAGGTACAGAATGGAGCCATGACCACAGCGAACAGCCAATACGTGTTGAATGAATGACTAAATCAGTTAATGGAAACAAATTATATAGGTCCAATTCCTTGACACATATCCTTTTTTAAAAAATCTATGTGTAAGGATCATAACCTTTCTTCTGCTTGAGGATAATAACTGAAAACAACCTATAACAAGAGGTTCAAACGCATGCATTAAATATGTTGGCCCCTTTTAAATGCAGAATGCTCAGTGTGGTGACCACGCTGACAATGTCGGTTTTGCTGTTCTGTTTTTGTCACACAGAGCCTTTGCAGAATACTATGGAGTTGCATCAGAAGGAAAAAAATCCATGGAGGCAGGAAAAAAAAAATAGCCTTTTCAGGAAACTTGAAGAAAGACCAATGCAGAAGAGCAATTGACATTGGGGTCAATTATTTACCAACCCTTTGTAAGAAAACTCTTTGCCAACTAAAATTAGAACACCAGCCTCTGCTGCCTGCCACTTTGTAGAGGGTGACCGAGTTGGCATCATAGAAACGATTTCATGCTACATTCTTCATTCTTTTTTATTTGCACCCAAACCTGCCAGATCTCAGCAATTATGCTAAATATTGATTTACAATTTCTCTCAGCTTATTCTAATGATGCAGCCAGATGAGAACCTTAACATTATTTTATTTATAGCCATAATATCATAGCTTGAGGTAAAACCAAAACTAGTCTCCCTCCAACTGCGCTGACTGCTGGCAGGGTGGCTCTGCGTGCTCACAGATGAGCCGACGGAAAAGGGGTGCATGGGGGGGCCGTGGGCCCAGGCGCACCAAGGTTGCTGAGTTCCCTATGGTACACAGTGTGGGCCTCCAAGTTCTTCTTCAGAGACTTCAGAATCTTACCTCTTTGAACAGAAAATTTAAAAAATTACCGCTACTTAAAAATATGCATTAATAGAAAAAGTAGAATCCAAATTAAGAAAGATGATGAGGCTGTTTGGAGCAAAGGTGACAAAGGGAAAGCTCTAGAAATCAATAATTTTCATCACTAGTACTTACTGTTCACTTAAATTTCTGTAGGGCACACAGTAAACTCTCTATATGACAAGAAATATATGTATTTTTAATTCTTAATGCTGCAAAGTACCAGTATCCTCCCTCTTTACAGACGAGTAAACTGTGGCAATAACTCTGGATCTTCGACAGATCTAGAATACAAATCAGGGCCTGTTCTGCTTTGACTGCTAAACTGAATTGTGTCCTCTGAAGTACAGTCAAAGGTCACTCAGAGCTCAGCCTGGAGAAGAAATACATGTAGGGACCCAGAGAAGTGGATGGCTGCCTCATGAAAGATGCTAAAGAAGGCACGATCATCATAAACAATGAATGAAAGTACAGGGATGATATTTTGCCTCAATAAAAGGAAACTGTTTAAAGATCAAAGGATGATATGCCCAAAAGTCCGGGAATTGTATGATCCTATGAGAGCAATGAAGGGTTTTCAGCAGGGAAATGAGATGAATTAAATACTCCAACTCTCCTTTTGACACCTACATCCCCCTGCCGTGTCTTGAGAAGGCAATGTATGGTAGTTAGGAGTTTGATGTCCCAAGTCAGATATCCTGAGTTCACATCTTAACTGTATTATTTAGCAGGTTAGTGACCTGGGGCAACGTACTTACACCTTCCCCTGAAAGTGGAGACGACTTTAGAAAGTCATTTAGAGCACTGAGTAAGTCAATATATAGAGAGCACTTAACAGTTTATTCCGCACATAGTTAATGCTCAATGAATTTTGGAAGTTATCATTAAGTACACACCTCCTCTTCAATTATCAATTTAAACCCAAACTGAAAAGGAGGAGTGAAGAAAAAAGAAAAAAGGCCCAGTCACCAAAGAAGGCCACATCAATGAAATACGATGTGTGTTGGGTGAGGAAGGTTAACAAATCAACCTCTTTAAACATCTTCTCATTTTCCTAAATTTTAATTTATGTGTGCAGTAGTGAGATTTAAAATTATAAAGCTATCTGGTCAAAAGTTAAAGAGGTTGACTAAATTTTAAATTATCAATCATTTTTAAAAAGTGACCATAATATTGTCACCAGTCTACCATTTCTCTGTGTCAAAGAAATGATGCAGTTTTCTGAGTTTGTCCTGAATTCTCAGGTTAGATAAGAAGAATAACTATGTTACAGAAATGTGAACACTCTGGATAATTTCATTTTCATCAGAATTATCAACTATCCAGGTCATGGCTTCTTAAAAGGGGCAACCTCATTTTTGGTGGGTCAGTGCTAATTCTCTTTGTAAAAATACATGAATTTAAGAACAAGTTACCATTTAAAATAATTTGGTTTAATTGAACAAGAAAATGCTTTATGGCCCGGAAACATTTCTTCATCTTCCCTCCTAATTAATAGTTTAGGATACCTCTGCTTATTTTGAGCTGTATATTTTATGTATTTTTGGCTGATGTACTTTGAGAAATTAATCCTAGGGACAAGGATGTGTTAAGTACTTTATTGTAAAAATCATTTCATAATATATGAGGTCTGTCCAGAAGGTATCCAGCCATGTTATATGAAAAATAGAGACATTTATTGAAGAAGATGCAAGATACAAGAAACATTGTACATAGGACAATGATGCCTCAGTCCCCTTCAAAGTATACACCTTGGAATCTCACACAGTTCTCCCAGTTGCTATCAGCTGCCCCACAATATTGTCCTGAATCTTAATGATAGTATGAAATCTCTTCCTTTTCAAAGGTGACTTTAGTTTTGGGAAAAGCCAGAAGTTGCAGGGTGCCAAATCTGGGCTGTAGGAAGGCTGAGTCACTTAGTTGATTTAATGTTTTGCCAAAAAACTCTGCACAAGATGTGATGCATGAACAGGTGCATTGTTGTGATGAAGCTGCCAATCACCAGTTGCCCATAGCTACATCCTTCTGAATCATCTCAATAGTTTCTGCAGAGGAATATTCAAGCTTAATGCAAAATTGGATCCAGATTTGTTGCTGTGCTTGTTCAGTCATTTTGAAAGTGACAACCACACAGCACACATGCTCACTCAACAGCATCTACTGCCCCCACTGACTAGTACAGTGAAGTCACCATTGTTCACACATGCGCATTGCAGTTCACTCTCCTTGGCTGCCAGGTTACATCAGTGTCATGCAAACTGTTCTTGTTATAGTAACAATGACTGGACTTTTTTCTGACAGACATTGTCTATGTATATAATAAAAGCATCACATTGTATCTCTTAAACTAAAACAGTGTTATCTGTCAATAGTATCTCAATAAAGCTGGAATAATAAAACTAGGAAGAAAACTTTTTTAAAAACTTAAGCAACATATTATTTGCACAAACATCAAAATAAATATACAATAGCTGCCATTCACTGATTCTCTAATATGTGCCAATGTTTCTACAAGAAGGGTATCTATTGCCCCCATTTTTGAAAGAGTAAAGTAAGACACAGAGAAATTAACTTCCCTAAGTTAACATAAGGCAAAACTGAGATTCAAATGTATGTCTTTCTGACTCCAAAAATATCACTCTTTCCACTATAGCATGCCTGTCTCATAGTTTTTAATGGAATACTGATTTTCCTTTGGAATTTCAGTCTATTTCATTTAGAAGAAAAAGAAATGAGACAGTTTTCAGAGAGTTTCAATCCTTCAGACACTTCAAACTGCTGATCATGTCTCCCTTGGAACTGCTCTTTCTGTCCCCACCTCCCACTATGATTTCTAACGTCCTTGGGCTCCATCTCCCCGCTTCTGTGCTGAGCTCCCCTGTGCCCTGTCACTGGACTTTGGGATCTGGCTCCGGCTCCATGCTCTTGCATTTGGCTCTGAAACTTCAGACTTTCCTTTGGTTTTCTTCCCTGAGCCAGTCTCTTCACCAAGGACTGGAACCTCAAAATCCCTCTTCACAGACTGAAGTCTGAAGTCAGCATCACCCACTTCCTATTCTCAAAGATTCCAGCCTCGGTCAAAGCTCCAAGTCTCAAGTTTCAGAGGAAAAAAGAATTTGTAGGAATAAAGAATTTAACAGTGGTAATTTCATGTAAATCCTTATGAATTGTGGTGAAATATGACAAACAAATAGAATCACCTACCTCCAGACTACTTGTGAGATAACTACAAGGGAGGACCCCAAAAATCTCAGAATTTATTTACAAAAAAATTGCATTTATTCTTACATGTTTAAACTTCACTCATCTTCAAAGTTCTCTCCACTTGAAGCAATTCACCTGTTGAGTCTTTATTCCACTGTTCAAAAGTTTTTTAACTGGTCCATTTTGATGCCTTTTAGTGCTTCAGCTGATTTTGGTTTTGATTTTTTTTGGGGGGGTTCACCTCTTTCTAAAACATTTCCCTTTGAGGACTTTGTTAATCCAGGGAAACATCAAAAAAGTCTCTCTGGGCAAGACTGGGTGAATAGGGAGGGTGAGGAGTGGAGGTTATGCCACTTTTGCTTGAACACTGCTGCACACTCAGAGTGGTGTGGGCAGGTGTGCCCTAATCACCCATCATGATGTGGGCAAGTGCACTGAAATTGTCCCTGAAGCCAAACGCAGCCTCTTACAACAACGCCAGCTGGGACACTGGTGCAGATGGGTTCCTAGATCTCTCACTTAGTGGGGGAAGCCTGTATTACAAGGGGCCTGCCCTCCAGAAGGTAATTCCTTTTTTGGGAGGTCCCCTTTGTAATAACTGCTGTTATGGTTTACACCACTACTTGTTTGGTTGTCTGTTGCCTGCAATTGAACATATTCCTAATTGATACCATTACCTTGCTGCCCAAGGACAGCAAAGCTCAATAAAGGGCAAAGACTTTGGATACCTTTTATAAACACTCACTATTCGGGTTTTTTCAAGAACTCAAATGAATTTCTGGAAGACAGAGTAAGTGCTTATTATGGTAACTTGGTGACTAGCAATAGAGGGCACTCAGTACATATTAATTGAATAAATGAGCAAAAATGCACTCTGGGACATCTGCCTCACTAATATAGGAGACACAGATCAGCAATAATCGAGCTAAGTTCAGGTCATTGCCCTGAAGATGCAGAGAGAAGCAAAATATGCAGAGAGGTGTGGTCATCCCCTACCAAACGCTTTGCAGGGCATAGGGAACTATAAAGACGACTGGAGTAACAGGAGGGACATGCCTACATGGTACCCACTGGTCTGTCTTTGAAAACAATGTGTCTTAGAAACACCTTTCCAAACAATGTTCCTTCACTAACATAGCTTTAAAAATAGGAATTATCAGAGGAAAATGGAAAAGAAAGAAAATGACTAAAATGCTATGATAAGTTATGGATGGTAGGATTTCAAGTTTATTTTCCTCTTTGTATTTTTCTGCTTGAAACAGAAAATTTTCAAAATATAGATAAATAATAGGAGGAAACTAGAAGACCACTTGTATCCATAGTACCCAGAGATTTGAGATCCTTTCCAAGGCTATTATTCTAATTTATGGAAGAGTATTTTTATTTGAATCTAAACAACACAAACAATATTATTATAAATATCTTGAAGCAAACTATGAAGACAAACAAGTTCTTAATATGAAAGCCACATGATATTCACAAATATAAAATATTACAATCCATGGCATATAGAGAATGCCAAATTAACTGCTACTATAAAACAATATGATTCAATTCAATTGAAAATCCTTAGTTTTTAATGCTGTTTTATAACTACTATGTGCAATTTATATTGCCTGTTTAGTTCCCTGCTGTTTCTTCCCTTGATTCAATATTTTGCCCTAAGAAGTCTCATTAATTTATAAGTGTTTGTTACTATTAGAATAAAATAATAAGTCACAAAAAAATGGAGCACCAGTTCAAAATGCTCAGTTTTCAACTAGTGTCTCACACTGAGAGATGGGGAGTAATTTGATTACTAATCAGACTTAACAAAAGTTCAATACTTACTAGTAGAGATCATTGACTTACTGTCTTAATTAGTTCTCCTCACTAGTCCTTTAATTATCTTTTCTGTTTGCTTTTATTTTTATCTCCCTTTTGAACTTCTGGCTTCCAATCTCCACTCCCTATGACCCTCATATTCTTAAATCATTTATTTTCAATGACTCTGTATTTCCCATAAAGACCGTCTTCAGCGTTTGCAGGACCAAGTAATGAAGAGCACCAGCAGCTGTGAATGGGCCGCACAAATGTGCTAGGGCTGCCCTGGGGACTATCACAGACCGGGTGGCTTACACAACAGGAATTTATCATCTCGCAGGTCTGGAGGCTGGAAGTCCAGAATCAAGGTGTCAGCAGGATTAGTTTCTTCTGAAGGACGGATCTGTTCCAGGCATTTCTCTTTGGTTTCCAGATGGCCGTCTTCCTCTACCATCACCGCAGTCTTCTCCGTGTATGTGTGTCCTAATCTCTCTTCTTTTAAGGACACCAGTGACGTTAGGGCCCAGCCTACTGACCCCATATAACCTTAACTACCTCTTTAAAGACCTCCAAACAGAGTCATCTTTGAGGTACTGGGAGTTAGGGCTTTAACATATGAACTGGTGTGTGTGTGGGGGGGGCACAATTCAGCCTGTATCATAGGTATAACGAGAAATGTGACCAATTTAAGTATGTGACATGGATTTATACAGAAGGAACAAAGTACATGATCCCTGAGTAGAAGGAAACCCAAGCTGCTACACTTTGATTCTCAATTATCTGATCTGGCAAACAGAACAGGGTAATTGGTGCTCTATCAAAAAGAGGAAGAGGTAGCTTCAGGATCTTACCACATTCATGTACATAGCTAGGGTGGATGAATAGAGGTTACTGAAGCTCTCCAACGAAAGCCCCCAGAGCATGGGGAAGAAGAAGAAATTGCACTTCATAGTAATCTGCCCATACACCAGAGTTAACTATACAAAAGAGACAGGTAACTAAGACTGAGAGTGAAAGGAGACCTGGGAAAAAAACAAGAAATTGTTAAGAAATCCAGAGTCATACATCTACACTTTAAAATGTTCTTTACTTTTAAAGTATCTTCCTTATATGTTTGTGTGGTTTTTGTATGTTCTTACCTTTCGCTATAACAGCAATGGCTTGACAACAATTCTCAAATCCTAATACCTGAGATGGAATTTTGGTAAAGATGATTTTTCAAGCTGCGTCTATGGAACTTGTCACATTTTTTGTCTTTTTCTACAGAAAAACGTTAATCCAGAGAGGCGAGCTCTCAGGTACACTACCTAAGCCCAGGTGTATTTTCCGATGTAACAACACGCAGCCATGCTGTCGTCAATGTTGCTGGTCCCTAACTGGGACACTTGCAAGAAGAGGCTGATTTAGAGCCTTTGGCTAGTGAAGGAACCAAGTAGCCCCTGCTCAGCGGGAAGCCAGGGGTAGAACGGAGTCCTGGTAACATCTGGGTAGACTTTTCAGTCGGTGCAAGATATCAATATACCACACGGTCAAAAATATCTTTAAAAATCATTAATTTAACCCATAAAGTACAATATTCCTGCTTTGGGGTCTACTATTGTACCCAGCAATTCTTTGCATGCTGAAGTTTGAGGACCATGGAGCAAAGTCAAAGCAAGGAACTAAACAAAAATCAAAATGCACTAAAACAATTAATTTTCCCTTGAGGGCACTGCTCCAGTCTTCTTCAAATTGATCAGGACCGGCAGTTGATCATTTAAATGAAAAATTAAGTTAATGAGCTAACTCTATATAAATATATTTATTTTAAATAGTTTATTGGGAAGCATAATATAGGTCCACACATTATTTTATTGGTAGTGTCACAAGTTTTACTTTGAATGTGATTCAATTCATTGTCCTCTTTATCCTTTTTTCTTTTTTAAATATAAATCATACTCACATCATTTGGGATTTCAAGTTTAGGGAAAAGTGAAAAGATATTTACAAACCAATATGAATATTGAATCCTAGATTTTTTTCTTTTTTACAAATTTTACCCTCACTTTATTTGAGCTTATTTTCAAATGATGGACCTAATGAAATAATTCCAAAGTACACACCATTTTCAACTATTTGTACGGAGAAGTGAGTAAGCCATTGCAGGGAATCCAACAACTTGTTGGATTATTGGATCCAACAACTTCTGTTGGTCCACACCAAAACTACTAACATTTAAAATTTAATTGCTATATTATCTCCCAGAGTCTAAGGTTTTCAATGAAAATTATATCAATAGAAACATAAAGTCTCAAAAATACATAAGCCCCAGGTTGATTATTTGAGGCTGAGTTTTAGATTGAAAACTGAGTCAGAGAAGTTTTATTTTCTCATCCCCTGAAAAAATGTCCTGTAGTTATTTACAACTAAAATAGGTCGGGGGAGTTTCCACTGCCCCTCCCAGTTAGAGACGCCTTGACAACCTCAGTGGATGTCAAAGACCATGAAGGAGCAAGACGTAAACCAATAGGAGGGAAAGTTCCAGGTGTCTTTCCTTAAGGATGAAATACATAATGCAAATAAAATACCTCGATGGACAGAAAGGAAAAGCCAACATGGGAGAGAGGAACAACGCTGCAGCGGCCTGTATCTGATAGCACCTGTTCTCCAAACCAGATGTTCACTAAGTGGGACAGGCGTACTCCTGGGGCTCCCCAAAGCCTTTCCTACAGGAACCCAGGCAAGGGTACTTTTAAGGGAATCCATTTTTAGACCCTTAAGTTTCCTCCGTATGCTCCTAAAACTGATCTACCTGAAAAATGTGCTTCCAGTCACGGTGACCTCTCCCTTCCCTTTTATCTTTCTGTTTTTACAATAGAAAGGCACACCTCTCCCCCTCTGGTGTCTTACTATTAGGGTGCACTGAACTTGGAAAAATGCCCAAGAAACAAGAGGGCAATTTTAAGCATCGTATAGGTGTGGATACAACAAATGACCTTCATGACTAGGCAACAAATAGGACTGCAACCCTTTGCTTCCAATCCTTCCCTTTCTAAACAATTGAAGGAGGACCTAAGTGCCATTTGAAAGATCCCTGGAAACATTTTTGGAGACAGATCACTATGTGGGTTTTGGCTTGTAACGCCGAAGGAATTCAAAGATCTGGGTGGCGTTGTATAACAAATCTCTTTTCATTCCCATCAGCTTCTATGAACAGATTTGCTATGCAAAGGGTTAGGAGAAGACATCCCATGTATAAAAACAAAGGAGCAGAATCTCAACGAAATGTTAAGTAAAAAAGATGACTCCATTCAATTTACTTCATTTAACCAGAAACCATTTACTCCTTGGAATTAAGTGGCCAATATTTAACAGGAGTTTGAACAGGAACCACTCAGTTGGGATTTGACTATTTCACGACTTCAAGTCTGAAGTGCTGTGTGACACACTGCAGCGGTGGGAGTGAGTGACAGCACGGACTAGAATGCCGCTGCACACACGCAGAGCACCACCTGGCCCGCTGGTGAGAAAGGCAGAGACAGCGCATGGCCACTCCCACTGCAAATAACATGGCAGACCTGTGATTATTTCGTCACTTCTGGATGTACATCTTCATTATCTAAAAATTGACAGTTTTACTCACAGCAGTTGTTACTTTGCTTTCGACGAAGGGCTGAGTTATGGGGGAGTGCTAAGGCTGCGCCGATTCTCTCTGTACCACGCTTTAGTATATTGTCGCTACAGAAACATTTCTGTACATTAAAAAGTATAAATTAATAAGTCTACACAAAAAAAATGCTTCTAAACCTTGGCAGAATCTTTCCAGACATACAACATCTCGTGCACTTTTATGTGGTCATAAATTATAATGTTACCCATTCTTCTCGTTCCTCAAAGCAAATTCACAGACGAGTGTGACTATCTTCACTTAAAAGAGCCAAGGATTCAGAGATGAACCTTTCAAGGAGCCAAAAGAGCCGTATCATTTTATTGCCATGAACGGCTGAAGGTATAAAATTGCCATTGAATCTCTAGGACTAGTGTACAACCCACAAACAAAAAGCAACTCGGGGTGAGATTTAGCAAACCAAAGAGACTGCTTATTGAAACTCTCCACTCTACAACAATTTCATTGGAGATGACAATGCCAGAAATGGTGTTTTATACTTGACTCCCCCCCAATTACAACGCAGCTCAGATTCAAAGTCTTTGTTATAATCGGTAGCAGAAGTTTTTAAGACTTTATTTACTCCAAACTCTACCTGAACAAAGTCAGCACAGGCCCTGTGCAATTTTTAGGTCATGTTTCATGCTATGATTAAGGAAGCACTGCAACTCAGACGGAAGCCCCAAGAGAAAGCACGAGGACATCCCTTATTGACTGGTGGGATTTTAGGGATTTCAAATTTCTGTTCTATTGTACAACTGCACTTTATTACCACTTTATCCTTCAAATGTAATAAGTACAAACTGCTTCAGTAATGATGGAAAAGCTTTCTCAGCTTTAATGAAACCTTTTATTTGCTACTGAAACTTTTATTATTTCCAAGTGATAGCACAGGCAAGAAAAATAATCACTACTTATACTGAGGGAAAACTTCAGCAATTTGAATAATTTCGTCCTTGGGTGAATTTTAAGGCATTTAGAGTCTTCGTATTTATTATTTTCATTTATTTTTTGATGAACCAAAAACAAAATATATACATGAACGTGTACACACTACAACAAAATTATTTTCTAATAGTACATTGAAATGCTAAATATTTATGTGCAGCTGCCACCTGTATGATGTCGGTCTGATCTGGATAAGAATCTCTGTGTATTTAGGGCTCCCACAAATCTCACCTCTTGACCCTGACAGGCAACGCCGTTGAATGGTTCCGCCCACAGGCTCTGAGGCTGGAACAGCTGGCTTTGCACTCCAGCCCTCAACCCTCCTTCCTGTGAGATCCGTGAAACGCTCCCAGTCCTCACTCTCCTTATGTGTGGAGGGAAGGGTGACTGGAACCTGCCTCGTGGAGTGGATGTGAGGATTAAACGAAGAATTTCATGCAAAACGTTAGGCTGGAGCCTGCACATGTTGATCACCTGATGGATGTTGAGCTCTGGTGCAGTTTTCATACGTGAATACACCCACTTCTGGGCGATACCATTCACACAACAAATATTGGCTGAGCTTTACTTTGTGCAGAACATCTGTCCATGGTAAAGGGGCACAAAGATTAACGAGATACGGTGGCTATTCTTCAGGAGCTTCCAGTTACAGTGCAAAACTACGTTTGCGATCGCGATACCTTTCTTGAAGAGACTGCCATAAAGCACACTCTTTCCCAGATCGCTAAGTTTCCTTTTCCCCACGTGCTTGCAGCTAATGGAGCTTCAGAAAAATTTCACTGCAGTTTCTGAAATCTTAATCATGTACAATTTCATAAGCGGCTACAGGTTTTTCCACATTTTAAAATAGATGATCAAATGGTCTAATCAGATTCTAACTTAGCCAAAAACTTGAAAAACACAGGAAGACAACCATGACTGACACCTTCATTCTCCCAAATGGGGCCACACCGCGAACAGCAGCTGCAGAAAAACAGCGTCAGTCAGCGACATCCTACGCGGCCCACCGCTAACTAAAACCGCACAGGTCAGCATCAAAGCGTTAGGGCACCTAAACTCAATTCGGGTTAAAATGAGAGCCTTCTTTAGTCGTGACTATATCACTTTCCAGAAAGTTCTGAAACTGACTCCAACATGGTGCCTGAGATGCCTTTAGTTTTTTTCAAGCGTTTTTGTTCATGTCACGACACTCATAGAAGTCATCACAAAATAAAATCTTTAAGTGTGACTATAAACCCAAAGCACAGCGACTAGTGCGATATTTCAGACACCACAAACTCCAAGAGATCTTAAATAAGTTGTCCTCTGCTAAGTTGCTGCTGATGAAAATGTGCAATAAATCCAATTAAAAAAAGAAAACATCTTCGAATTAGTTTCGAGATAGACTAGGATATTATCTACTTACTAGATGTATCATAATAAAAAAAAACTATCTAATATGCATGACATTGTTTAATTCAGAAAGAAATTGGATATTCACTCTTCCAGTAAAAAGACCAAAATTATCTGAGGGACTTGGGGGGGGCGGTGTTGGGAACAGCCAATACTGGCGTGTTAACTTTCTAGAATGGATTAAATAATTGCCAAAAAATGTCTTCTGAGGAGTCACCCTGCCCAAAGCAAGGGGAGATCACCGGTAAACATGCAAGCACACAACACTTCGTTTCTCCTTCCTTTCCCGTGTCATACCACCTTCCCTGATCAAAAGACTATTAATGGCCCCTTCTGTTCCTTCAGGGAATGGGCGGATAACAGCCCAGAGGTGAGGGGCACCCCTCACAATGCAGCCCCCCTCAACTTTAAGTTAACTCACGCCTCCTTTGTATGCCAGACGCCACAGTGAGAACTTATCTCGCTCCCGAATCTCCAAAAGAATGTGTATTTTGGTGACTGCTACTTTTGCATCCAAACACACATGTTCCGCACCACAGGATCCTTTGGGTCCCAGCTAACATCCCTGCTCAATGTATGCGTTTCTCGCATCCATTTTTAATCCTTCCAGAGTGAAAACTTCAAAAAGGATGAACGTTGGTGAAAAGAAGAGAGGAAGGGGAGGGAGGAATGAATGCAAAGCCTAGGATTTCTGCCATTCTTCTGCAGAAATCCTTTCTGCCACCCAGAATCCGTATTATTTTACTCCTCGAGCCCACCCCCCGTCGCTCTCCCTTTTGCCCCTCGGTTTTGCACCAGGAGGGAGGAGGAGGGGCCTCTGGCTGAAGCCGCCACCTGCAGTGGCGTGGAAAAGCTCCAGTTGTCACTTACCCAGAGGGGTGAGAGTGGCTCATTTTTGCAGGATCTTTTTTGGACCCCGCGGCAGGTGCGGAGGGTGGGTGCGTGGGACCCCGCGCACGCTGGCGCCGCGACAGCCGCGCTTGCGGGTGGCTCCGCACTGCGGTCGCCGGTTCGCGGGGCACCTGAGCTGGGCTGCCGCCGCCCCTGCGCCCAACCTACTCGCAGCCTCCCGAGCCCCCACCCACTGGTGGTATCCACAGCCTCCCGGTTGCTAAGGGAGGGGAGAAGGCAAGCGCCGAGGTGCGGGAGAAGGCAAGGCGCTGCTGGAACTGAGCCCGGGGAAGCTGGAAGTGAAGCTCGGGTTCTAGCTCTTTTTCTGGGCCCGGGTGTAGGAGGAGACCCAGGCTCCTGCTCTGTAGCCCAGGGCGTGGGTTCCCCATCACGTGTACTCCGAAAAAGCACACACACAACCGGTTTAGGCTGGTGTGTTTCCTGCTAGGTCCTGGGGAAGGGCTGAGGGGTGGCTGAAGCTACTAGTAAGAAGAGCAGGGAGCCCCTACAGTGTATGCGTTGGTTCCCAGTTGTAAACAGACTCTAGATTGCAAGTTCAAGGGTAAGAAAGAAGTCTTTTCAATCTGCTCTGGGTTTTTATTTTGTTTCTGCATCTGCAAGTCGCTGTAATTGCTTCATTTCCTCCTTGTAAAATTCCCATTTCGCTCCTAGCTGATGTCCCTACTCCCAGCAGGCAGGGCCGACAGTTCTGATGCTCAGAAGGTGGGGAAGATGCTCAATAAAGCATCTTCCTAAATAAAGCCTGCTGGAATTGTAGTTGCATTTGAATCCATTACGTAGAATGCAAGGCTTTACTGAAGAAACCTGGATTTAAATGAGAGGGCCTTAGTATGGAGGAATTTTAAATCATTCACATGACTTAGTCCTAGTCCTGTTCTTGCTTTGTTGTTTTTTTGCTGGCTGACTTGATCTCTGACCCCAGGTTCCTGATGTAGAAATGACATGGATCTCTAGTCTACCTCAGCCACACGCACAGGTGGGAAGGGTGTCACCTCATTAATGGCTTTCAGCTTTCCCACATATCAGAAAGGCCCACGGAACATGTCAGAGCCCAGTCTTCTTTGCATGATAGTCAAGGCCTTTCATCCTCTGTCCCCAGCATCTTTCACCAGCCTCGCTTGTGACCGCTACCCCTAAACTCTCACAAAACAAATCTTGTGCCATCCCTCTAGTGGGAGTACACTCCCACCTCTGACTACCGGGCAAACTTCTATTCATCCTTCAACACAGCACATGTCCCCAAGTCTATTGGTGACTCCCACCTCTGGGGCCCATGCTGCCTAGGACGTGCCTCGGTTTTATACTCATCCCCCAGTACTGCACGTAATGATTGACGGCTGCCTTTTTCATTTGAACATGAGCTCCTCTATTTTATGTTCCTGTAGTCTTAGAAGCAAACAGCACTTCAATAAACATTTGAAGTGTAAATGAAGGGAAAAATTGTTAATGTAATCAAAATGGTAGCATTTTTACTGAGTACTTTACTAAGTGCTCTCCTCAGCCTTTCAGTGAGCCCTTACTAAGTGTCCATCATCTCATTTAACATATATCTCTACTCTAGGAGGTAGCGCTCCTCCATTTCATACCTATTCGAACTAACACACAAAGTTAATTATTTTGCCTGAAGTCTGTAAGAGCTGCTGGGTGGAAAAACCAGGATCTAAATCCAACTGTGTCTGAGTCTAAAGCCTAGAAGTGTTTTTAACAATAACAAACTCCTTTTCCTACAACTACTGTGAATTGCTGCAGAAGGCAAATTTTCTACACTATCAGAGTTTTATGATCTGAAAGACCAGAGGCATCCCAGTATCCCAGTGCGTGGAGGGGGGGCAGGGAGGGGGAATATGTTGATGGGGGATGGGGTGGGGGAGTCCTAGCTCAATAGTTCAGATTCCAAGGCTGTTTTGGGGACCAGATGATTACAGCTAGAGGGAGGCAGAGGTTGTTAAGGAAGATGTGAGATGTAAAAATGGCATCTTAAGCTTAAACAAGGAAGCCCTCTAGATACTTAATTATTGTGCAGCCATAAAGGGGACTTGGACCGGTGCTTCCCCATGTATGCTTACCCCCACTGACTCTTGTTCCCATTTCAGAGTGTCCTTAATGCTCACTGTCACTAGATTTCACCTGGATAAAAGTTGGGAGTGACGGAGGAGGGACTAGGAAGAGACAGAATTTGCTCAAGTGTTGCCAACCCCTACGGATGGTGTAAATAATCTAATTTTATATAGGTACTAGTAGTTACATATTAATTTATTTGTGCAAATAGAAAATGATATTCTCTCACTGGTGGAATGAGAAAGGAAATGACAGTACACTAAATAGATGCTTAGGACTCTGTAGAAATGAATCCCTAGCACTCAGCTGACAGTGAGGTACCCTCAGAAGCACCCATTAATTCAAAACCAGGGTTTGAGTTCTCCACCCCTCTGAGCTGCACAATTTCACATCCCTGATGAACACCACAAGGGCGCTAGTAATTTTCATGTCAAAAAATGCTCACTGTGAAAATGTATTGGGAATTTAGCCAGAAGGAGTTTTTATGTTAATTTCTAGTATGGAGATAGGGAAAGAGAAATAAGAAATTAAACCATTTCAGAGACCAAATAGTCATCGGAGTCATTTTTGTTTTCTTACAGGAAAATGAGTCCCCAGATGTTCGCAGTGGTATCATAAGTATATAAAAGATTTCTGCTTTGTAGAAAGACCTGTGGAGTTGGGGTTTTGGAGAACAGGAAATTAACAGAGGAAGGAAAGAAGAAAAGACAAAGATTACTCCTATGATGGTGGTTAGATCTCCGCTTTGATTGAAAAGGAGCTCAGCTTAGAAACACACATCATCTAACCTACTAGTGACCATCTCTTATAGCAGGGGTGGAAAATCTGTGGCTCAGGGGCCAAACCCAGGCCCCTACCCCTTTTTGTACATTGCACAGGATGCTACAGTTGTAAATGGTTGAAAAAAAATCAAAAGAATAATATTTTATGATAAATGAAAATTCCATGAAATTCACATTTTATTATTCGTAAATAAAGTTCTATTGGAACACAGCCATACCATTCATCTGAGCTACCTATGGCTGCTTTGGTGCTGCCAAGGCAGGATTGAGTAGTCACAACAGTGACCTTACGGCCCATAAAATCTAAAATATTTACTATCTGGCCCTTTACAGAAAAAGTTTGCTGAGCCCTGGCCTAGGCAGTCACTGCAATCAGAGAGAATTTACCTGCAAGGACTTTGGAAACATCTTTCACCCTTTTATCCCTAGCACCCTTACACAGAGTGTGCACTAAAGGAACGAAGGAATGAATAAGCAGAGGAGTAAGTTTCCCCATGGGTTTCTCTTTCTCTTACAGATAAAGGTTAAGTCATCAAGGCTTTCTCTTCAGATACAACAGACATGCATGATCATTTGATGTGACCCCAGAGCTACCTTTTTTTATCAATACCACTTCAAACCCCAGTAGGAAGTAGGTAATGTAAGCATTTCCAAAGACCACAATTATGCAGGTGGTTAAGTTTACAAGAGAACTTCCTGGTACTTGTCATCAGCCAACTTTAGCTTGGGCCACTCAAAGCTGTAGCATTGAGAATCTGAATAACGAAGAGCAAATGCACCAGGATTAAAGTTCAAGCCTGAATTGTTTTCCAGCCTTCATTAATAAGCCTCCCTAGTTGCTTAATGCCGGTGGGCCATTTAGTGAACCATGGCATTAGGCACAGGAAAGGCTGAGGGGACCATATATCCACTGCATATCAGTGGATAGAGTAACAAACTCAAAGGGTCATCCCTGATTTAGAGTTCTGAGTAATCAGAACAGGCAAGGTTCCTCCAGCTTCTATCCCTATTTCTGAGTTGGATAAAATCTGCAGACAGATCAGCTGGAATGGGAAAATCAATGAACTTCTTTAGTGGCCATGAGGAATCAATGGTATTTACTATGCCTGAGGTCTCAAAGATGAGCACGATTGCTGACCGCCCTCAGCCTGAAGTCTGTACAGGAAAGCAAAGGGAGGGGCTCTGGCAGAGACATGCGTAAGGGGCAATCAGAGGGACCTGCTGCTTAATGTTCCCATCGCACACCTGTCTCCCACCATTTCCAGCCATGTGCCCACTCTGTGATGCTGAACATCACTTCTCACTAATGACATTACTTTTTTCTCTGGACACTCTGATTTTTTCTCACCAGCCTCTCCCAGGGATTCTACACCGGGAAGGGGAAGAGACTGGCCGTGATGGAGAAGAGAAGGAGAAGAGAGAAATCTAGAAGCTGCCGGGGAGGCATAACCACTAGGAAATACGAAAGGAGAATAAAGGATATTTGTGTTTTTATTGTTTTCAAATGATTATGTTACTGATAAATACATCCCCCCTTTCTACCTTTAAAGGTTTGTCCAGGGAAGTCAGGAGAAAACTCATGGAGGAGCCTTAGAAGATGTGTAGGAGGTGTCCGGGTAGGTGGGGCTTGCTTGGGGTGAAAGGACATTTCAACAAGTGAGACCTCCTATCTGAGCCTCTCAAGCTAACAGTAGACTCTGCCAGTGTCTGGAGACCTTGTCCTGGTTTCTGTAGCCCAAACATTAACGGAGGTTGCTATTTGGAACACAAAAAAAAAAAGAAAGAAAAGAGAACATGGAGAAGAGGCGAGAGATGATGGCTTCATTAGGGAGAGGAGATTTGAACCGAGCTCCGGCAAGACAAATCACTGCTGTGAGGTCACCTCCTCTTCCAGCGTGTGTTGTCTGCACCTCGCATGCTAAACGTCATATGCTGTGTTGTTTTCGCGCATGTCTTACCTCCTCCAGCCCCAGGCTAAGTTTCTGCTTTCTCCACCAGTGCCAATCCTGTAGTCATGAATGAAGGAAGTATTTAGTAAGTGCTCATTGAATAAATGCTATAAGGAATGTAATTCATATTTTCCTAGACACTCCAATTGGAAGGGGGAATGTGAAGCCTGTGGCTGAGAGTCATAAACAATTAGTTCTCTGGCCCTGGCCCCACCTACATATGAGTGTATTTGTTACATATTAACAAGCTCACCATGTCTGTGATTACCCACCATCAGCCAAAACTGCTTTCTAAAGCATAGGCAATGAATTTGGGAAGAGTAACTGAGCAGAGCCATCATAATGGCTTAGGCAATGGGGGACTAAGTTTGTTGACTTGCTCCAGTGTTTCCTAAGCAGCTGCAAATGTCTGACACTACTAGTTGCCATGAGAAACAGAGCACGCTTGGAGTACTCAGAACTCCATGCAGGCTCCACTTGTCCTGACATCAGAGACTCTTCATTGACTTTGCTATGTCCCAGGGACTACGCTAAGTGTTTCATTCACTGAATCCTCGCAACTGTCAGGTGAGTGTTATTTTTATCCCTCTTTTACAGATGAAGAAACTGAGGCTCAGATAAGTTAAATGCCAGCTACCAAGTGGCACAAGCTGAGATTCAAATCCCATTCTCCATGATTTGAAATCTCACACTTAATACTTTGCGCTCTTCCTTCCCACTTCCCAGAGCTGAGGAAGCCTGGCCGCAGACGGAGAGGTTGATAATGTAAGGTCACTGATCTCAGGGAAAGTTGTTCCCAGTTTTACCAACTCTTCTCTCAACATTCCCCATGCACAGTGACTCAATATTGTGGCTGGTGAAAAGAAACTGAGGCACAGGAATTTTATTGATTACCACACCTGTGTTTTTTCTGACAGAAGAAACAGAATATTCCACACCTTCTAGCCCTAAGAGCAAATGTTCCTAAAAAGTTTTACAGCTTGATTTGGTTTAAATGACACTGCACTTGGCTATTCCATGAAAGTGGAACAGCCCTGATCTTCTTCAAGAATTCTGGCACCATAGCAAGGGGACTGTGAGCCCTTGGATTTGATCATAGAGACAAAAACATCGTACTTCTTAAACCCAGGATGAGGGAGATGCATGCCTTTGGGGTGAAGACCGGGTTTGTTCATATGGGAGGCGGTGATAGCCAAGCTCGTAAAACAAACTTTCTGAACTGCAGTATCTGTCTTTAAATAAAAACATAGCTTCAGTTTGTTCATTGGATTCCACATACGGGTGGAATCATATGGTATTTGTCTTCCTCTGACTGGCTTATTTCACTTAGCACTAACAAGCAAAATAGAGACAGCTCATTCATAGAGAGCAGGCTGACAGCTCAGCAGGGGCGGTTGAGGGGGTGGAGGGATTGAGGAAAGAGGAAAAAGGACTCACGGACGTGGACAACAGTGTGGTGATTGTGGGGATACATGGTAATGAAGAACCACAATAAAATAAGTTTATAAAAAACATAGCTTCATTACTTACAAGTTCATATTGTAACTCAAACTAGATTAAAGAGGTGCTACTTGATAAGGTCCTTGAGAAATAGACATTGACTAAAAAAATTTTGTTAACTAACATGTAAATATAAATAGTTTCATATAAATAAGCACCCCTGGAGGAGCTTGGGTCTGCTTTCACTAATAACCATGCAGTCAACCCTTGCTGCCTAAGAGCACAGAGGTTAAAGAAAAGTTTTGTCATTTGGGGGTGATCATAGGTGCTGAATTAATGAGACTTTCCTATTATGATTTAAAAAACGGGAGTGCGGACCAACATTGGAGAACACACAAAGAGGAAAACACAATTCTGGAATGAGAGCTGGAGGGAATATGCACCAGCCAACTGTAGAAAAAAACCAAAGCAGTGAATATGAATCAATAGGTAGGCGGATTAAAACAGCAAAATTGTGAGCTCTGGCGCGCTGCATATTTGTCTGGAAAAAAAATCTGGTGGTTCTTTGAGACACAGACCGTTTTGTAACCACGGAATAAAGGGCGCATCCGGCCCCATGTTTGGGTGGAAGGGGAGGGCTCATGAGGACAGGGCTTGTCGCCTGCACCCATGCAGGACTGTCACCACAGCCACTTCCATCTCTGAGCTCGACACTCAGGCAGGTGGGGACACAGGACAAGTGCTCTCAGGAGCCGACATTGCACAACGTTAGAAATGGAAGCACGAATTTTATGGCCTTTGCCTCCGATGTGGTCCATAGTCACTCATAGCAACTGAGGCCACTTCCTTGGCTGTAAACCGAAGGGGAGAAAGCAAAGCTTTAACACTGGAGTGTGCAATGGCATGGAGAAGCATTTAGTGATCCGGGAAAAGAAGCCAACAGGAGAAACACAGCTTCACTGACTTAGAAGGCAAATAAGTGACAAAGAAAAAGGCAAAATCTTAAATGGAAGGTACTCAGTTTCAATTAGTCATAATTACAAAAAGTAGAAAATTGACAAATCCCCTTCATTTTGCTTGACATTATGATTTTTCTCTTAGATTTGAGTAGTTACACATATGTGATATTTAAATTGTAAGAATTTTCTTCAGATATACTGTGAGGCCATGTACTAAAGAACTGGTTTAAGAAAAGGTGCAGGGTCTGGCTCCCCTATTTTGCCCATATGCAAATAAGAGAAAGGGAACTCGTCAGTGCAGAAGGTGCTGCTGCTCACCAGTATCTGGTCCTTGTGCACTTTAGGTTGGAGGAGAGGCTTGTCTGGACAGTGAGATATGAGTGAGAGAATACATGGGTGTGCAGGCTCCTTTCAGGACTTCCACAAGTCTAGAAGGAAGACTGTATTTGCAGAGGGCATGATGGCCCAAGCTAAATAAAAATGTTTTCTTTATTTTTGTTTGTTTTTATCAGAATTTAAAATGGGTCATCTCATATGGTACATTTAAGTTTCTCATACGAAGACACTATTTGTTATCATTCATGAATAAAAATAGTCTTTTTCAAAACATTAGGCTTATAATGATTGGATAAAAGACTCATGGACATGGACAACAGTGTGGGGATTGCTGGGGGCAAGGGATGTAAGGGGACTAAATGGAAATGGAAAAAATAAAATAAAGAATAAATAAAATTTTTAAAAATTGTATGTGTGCTGTTAATCACCAATGTAATTTTAAAATGCTTTAAAAGACAATCATTTAAAAAATAAATAAATATAAATACCACATGATCTCACCTTTAACAGGAACCTGATAAACAAAACAAACAAACAAGCAAAATATAACCAAAGACACTGACATTGAGAACAGGCTGACAGTGACCAGAGGGGAGGGAATTTCAGGGGGAAAGGGTGAAGGGTTTGTAGGAACAATTATAAAGGACACATGGACAATAATGGTGGGGGTGGAAATGGGAGGAAGGTGGGGAGGGCTGGGGGTCGGGCTGGGGTGGGGGAAAAAGCAGAAAACTGTACCTGAACAACATAAAAATGAAAAAAGAATATATATATATATATATATATATATATATATATATATACATAATGCTTATAAGTGGTGGCACCCCTTTAGCAATGGCTCTCAGCTCCTGTGTTATACTGTCCCCTTCAGGGTGGCTGGGGATGAACAAAACCACAAACTGAGGGGGTCATCAAGGAGGCAGAGAGGAACCAGTATTTGTTGAGTGCTTCCAGTGCGCTAACCACCCCCACACACTATCTGGTTAAATTCTCCCATCTGGGGTGGGGGAGGTGGTGTTCTCCTGGTTTGGATGAAAAAATTGAGGGCTTGGCTAAGAACTAAGTAGATGAGACTTAGTGATGCTGCCGCTGCAGCACGTTGATTCTGACTTAACCTCACAAAAAATTATTTCCCATGTAAAATATCAAGCTATCTGACCAAACTGTGGTTCATATGAGAAATACTTGAAGAGTTGCTTGCAAACTCAATATGAGGCAATTTGTGATGCAGCAACTAAGAACAGCGATGTAATACTGATTTACACTCTTGGATGTTCAAGTTCTACTGTGTTCAGATCAAGCTTATTGATCTGATCACATCTGGAGCGCTATTCCCACATGATAGATTTATATCTCAGGTACGTATCAGTCACTGCATTCTCCAAATTCAGAAGCAAAGCCCAAGCTCTCTGAGTTGAGTTCTGAAAGCCCTCTTCATTTGGTTTAAAATAAGGGGGAAGTGTTCCCTCTCACCCATGCACGTAGGTGTGGAAACAGAGAAAACACATTTGCAGCTCTCTCCAGTGAAATCCTCTCGACCAGCTTCTCCCTCTTTGCTTGGTAGTGAGCAATAGGCTAATGATCTCCTGCACGTGTTTCCAGCACGTCGCTCTAGGATAGGTCTGGGACGTCCGTGTGGGGTCACATGGGCTGTGCACAGCATGCGCAGCTCCAGGGGATACTGTTCCCACGGACCACGCTGCGAATGGTGCCCCCTGCAGTTGTGCAACAGGCAGCCCTATTGGCATCCACTGTCCCCTTCTCTGCCTCTGAGACCTCTGCTGAAATTCAGATAGAAAAGCCTGTTTCACTTACTTCTGGGTATTATATTCAACATTTTAAAATAAAAGAATTACATTTAAAAGTGCAGTAACAAGTATTAGTTTATTAAAATGGTGAACTAGAAATCATTTTATAAAAGAAACCATTGAAATAACCGGTGATGTAGATACTAAATGTCGTAGGGACTATGGAAAGTGTCAGTGTCATCAAATATTGGAAAGGATTTTATGCAGAAGAGAGAAGAGACTGAGAAGTTTCATGGGAGATCATTAGGAGAAGAAGTCATGAAATGATTTTTGGTTCAGTAAAAGAAGTTTCTAGAACCAAAGAAAAATCAGAAACCCTATTGCAACTATTCTATGTTATAGAATATACGTCCAAAGCTGGAATGAACCATGTTGGATGGCAGAGTTCTTTATCTCTAGAAATGACCAAACATTCTAGAGGAGATCTTTGTACAGAGTTACACTGAAATAAATAGATTGTAAAGCTTCTCCTAGGAAACTCTAACTCTGTGGTTATATGATGTTATATGCACAGAGACTGTGACAATCCCTTGAATCACTATTTGACCCAAGAATCACAATTTGAAAAAGGCGAAGATATTTGAGAAAAGTGAGAACAAAGAACCCAACACTGCTCTCTATGTGAATGAGCTCTGCCAACCCCACTGTTGGAGACATGTCTGGTCTGGAATATTTGTCTGCCTCTTAAAGGTCTTAAAGCAGCAGTCAGAAACCCAAAGGAGGGAGAAAAATACAACACACCAAGATTGACAGGCTTGTAGCAAGGGAGACTGCACAGCCTGTGGAAAAAGCTGAGCTCCTGGGCTCAGCTATTGGTTGCTTTTTAGAAATGCCTTCTAAAATTGCCACATCTTATTTTACCAAAGAAGCTTTAAAAAAAGAGATATTTTGGTGACATTTTCTAGTTTTTAGAACACTATGCAGGCCAAACACAAATTATCTGTGGTTAGAATTCTGCCCACTGGCTTCTAGCTTGTGACTGCAAATTAGAACTTCTCTGTCTCTGGAAAAAAAAAAAGAAGAAGAAGAAGAAGGCTTGTCTTTCAGAGGAGGGTGGGCAAAAGCCCAGGCTGGCATTTAGGTCTCCAGGTCAGCCCACAGATACCTACTGGACAACTGAAGATAAAGAAAAGTATGAACAACTTCACTGATGGGAAGATCTAAAGAGACTCCATTAGGGTGATTCCCCCACAAGAGATTGCTCTGCAGGATTTGAAAGCTGGAGGCCACCCCGCAATGTCCTGCTGGGGCTCCTGGGTGTTCGTTCCTTTCTTCATTGAGTAACAAACTTGGGAGGCCACAGGACCCTCTGGCAATTCCAGCTCCTATAAGTAGAGAGTAGATTTTTTCCCAAAGGCAAATTAAAGTTCTCAAGGCCAAGTTTGAAGAGAAAGACATTCTTTGGAAGCAGCAGAGATCTTAGAACGTTCAGCAAAGATATCAGGTGGGGACCACCTCCAGGGGACCCTGGTAATGGCTTTAATTCCTTGGATATTTTTTTTCCCTCAGACTGGGTGAAAAGTCATACTTCCTATATAATTGTGTCTTTCCCCACCTAAGGTGTAACCCTTCAGTTCACGGTGCCTCTGACACCAGCCCTGGTTTTCAGTGGGAAGTCTGACAGCTTGTTCATATTGATTTTAGCTTTGGTACAAGTTTGATTAAACAACAGAACACTAGAAGCACAAAAAAATTTTAAGAATAAATGTAGAAAGAACAGAGTTTGAGACATGGTTAGATTGTAAAGGTGATGGAAATAATATGCAGATGTTACAATAATTGATTTTATAATGATAGGCAAACACAGAAAAGTAGCGATGACTTTCTAGATTGAGAATAAATGTGATGAGCAACCTCGGAGCTTATGCATTGTTTCTTACTTAGCTAATGCTCGGCACACTCAGCTATTCAGAGAAATCCATCACCACGGAGAGGCAGCCACATGATGAAACGGCTGGCCAAGTCAGGCCAGATGGTGTCCAGCCTGACCCGCCCCTGCACACAGATGGGTGTCAAACAAGGTCATCAGTAGGCCCTACGCCATCCGATTATCTTGCTCAGCGAAGGTCAACGATGCAACAAGAACTGTGAACACCTGGGTGAGAACATGCCGCTGCTCCTCCCCAGAGCTCTTGAGTCTTATCGGAGGGCTGGCCTCTGCTAATGTCTTTGGGGCGGGCCAGCCCTGACTGAGTGACTGGATGCTAATGACTATAAACTACGAGGTCATGCATCTGAGTATATATATAGTTGTCAATCATTTCTCAAATTTGGCACAACTGCATAGGCTGACAATTAGCCTGAATTGGCCTAAGGTGATGTTTTTAGTTGCCCTAGGCAAATCAGGCAACCAAAAATTACCATGTATGGTGTGGAGTTGAAAGCTATATCCAGTTCCCACTGTGTATGTAGTCTGCTACCTAATGATGAGTCCTCTGCTTTGCTTTCTGCAGTTTTTTGAGCAACCACCAACCAGTACTAGAGCTCATTATCAAAACGAGGAGTAACAACCTGTACTAATAACTCCAGCTTATTGAGGGAACTTGACAGACAGGATTTGTGGTGATAAAGCATCTGATTACAGATAAAGACCAAAGTACAAGACTGCCCTGCTTTCTCCTTTGTGGATGTAAAATATAGTTCATTACCATTACCTTCTGGAATAATGTTAATTCCACCGTGTACAAAACATGGAACAGCACTATTGGTAACCTTATCAAGGAATAGAGCTACTCATCAGCAATAGACATAATATTTGACCTACCTTTTTAGTGACTGGCAATAGCCTCAATTTAACAGCCATGGAAATAATGAAGTTTTACAATGTGCACAAGAAAATCTATAAAAGTTAAAATCCATTGCATAGATTGCCAATATTCTAATAGTGTTTGTGTGATACTGATCCAAATGTCTGCAAATCTTGTAGGATGAAGAGTTTAATTTCTATGTAAAAATTTAATAATCTATATAAAAGCCAAGGACACATAAGAGGAGAGAATGTTAGGATCAGATTGAGGACATACACAGCTGTAAGATTCGCTTTCCACAACTTATGCTAAATAAACTCTTGGAATTCACTTTCTTTCACCATTTTATTTTTTGCTACTTATTTCTTACCCAGCTTGTATAAAGTTCATTAGAATAATAACACCCTTGACTCTAATGCGCCCAAAAGTATGTACATGCAAGAAAACGCGTTGTGCCTGTTTAAATCCAATTATTTCTGAATTGGAAATTAAAACCTACTAAACAACTTACAATTCTGGGCATGTATTGACATCAATAAAATAACCTTAGAAATATAGATTGTTTATATTGCCAGATACAGGGATTAACTTTTTATTTAGTAAACGTTAATGGAGAACACACCCAAAGCAAGGTTATTCCTGTTGTCTTAAAGTTGCATTTTCCAAAATTGATTTCACTCTGTAAAAAGAAAGCTTTGATTAAAAAAAAAAGTTTCATCTTTTCATCTTAAAAAGGACCTAAGAAGTATATGTGATCGTGATCTGATGACAAATTCTTTCACATCTTTTTCCTTCAAAAGAAAGCTTCCACCAGGAATTTGTTGGCAAACTCATCCAGCACTTCCTTAGAAGCACTAACCCATATGTCTTTCATACTTGTTGCTCTAATCCCTTCCCCTTTTCCCTGGATATTCCTATCCCTCTCCTCTCTTGTTCTCAATTTCAGTGTCTTTGGTTATATTATGCTTGTTTGTTTGTTTTTTTGATTAGGTTCCTGTTAGAGGTGAGATCATATGGTATTTGTCTCTCACCTCCTGGCTTATTTCACTTAGCATAATGCTCTCCAGTTCCATCCATGTTGTCGCGAAGGGTAGCAGCTCCTTCTTTCTTTCTGCTGCATAGAATTCCATTGTGTAAATGTACCATAGTTTCTTGATCCATTCATTTACTGATGGGCACCTAGGTTGCTTCCAACACTTGGCTATTGTAAATTGTGCTGCTATGAACATTGGGGTGCATAGGATCCTTTGGGTTGGTGTTTCACGGTTTCCAGGATAT